>JAKWBJ010000135.1:172500-340353 GCA_023159175.1 Wohlfahrtia magnifica
ATAATAATAATAATAATAATAATAATAATAATAATAATAATAATAATAATAATAATAATAATAATAATAATAATAAATAATAATAATAATAATAATAATAATAATAATAATAATAATAATAATAATAATAATAATAATAATAATAATAATAATAATAATAATAATAATAATAATAATAATAATAATAATAATAATAAATAATAATAATAATAATAATAATAATAATAATAATAATAATAATAATAATAATAATAATAATAATAATAATAATAATAATAATAATAATAATAATAATAATAATAATATAATAATAATAATAATAATAATAATAATAATAATAATAATAATAATAATAATAATAATAATAATAATAATAATAATAATAATAATAATAATAATAATAATAATAATAATAATAATAATAATAATAATAATAATAATAATAATAATAATAATAATAATAATAATAATAATAATAATAATAATAATAATAATAATAATAATAATAATAATAATAATAATAATAATAATAATAATAATAATAATAATAATAATAATAATAATAATAATATAATAATAATAATAATAATAATAATAATAATAATAATAATAATAATAATAATAATAATAATAATAATAATAATAATAATAATAATAATAATAATAATAATAATAATAATAATAATAATAATAATAATAATAATAATAATAATAATAATAATAATAATAATAATAATAATAATAATAATAATAATAATAATAATAATAATAATAATAATAATAATAATAATAATAATAATAATAATAATAATAATAATAATAATAATAATAATAATAATAATAATAATAATAATAATAATAATAATAATAATAATAATAATAATAATAATAATAATAATAATAATAATAATAATAATAATAATAATAATAATAATAATAATAATAATAATAATAATAATAATAATAATAATAATAATAATAATAATAATAATAATAATATAATAATAATAATAATAATAATAATAATAATAATAATAATAATAATAATATAATAATAATAATAATAATAATAATAATAATAATAATAATAATAATAATAATAATAATAATAATAATAATAATAATAATAATAATAATAATAATAATAATAATAATAATAATAATAATAATAATAATAATAATAATAATAATAATAATAATAATAATAATAATAATAATAATAATAATAATAATAATAATAATAATAATAATAATAATAATAATAATAATAATAATAATAATAATAATAATAATAATAATAATAATAATAATAATAATAATAATAATAATAATAATAATAATAATAATAATAATAATAATAATAATAATAATAATAATAATAATAATAAATAATAATAATAATAATAATAATAATAATAATAATCATAATAATAATAATAATAATAATAATAATAATAATATAATAATAATAATAATAATAATAATAATAATAATAATAATAATAATAATAATAATAATAATAATAATAATAATAATAATAATAATAATAATAATAATAATAATAATAATAATAATAATAATAATAATAATAATAATAATAATAATAATAATAATAATAATAATAATAATAATAATAATAATAATAATAATAATAATAATAATAATAATAATAATAATAATAATAATAATAATAATAATAATAATAATAATAATAATAATAATAATAATAATAAAATAATAATAATAATAATAATAATAATAATAATAATAATAATAATAATAATAATAATAATAATAATAATAATAATAATAATAATAATAATAATAATAATAATAATAATAATAATAATAATAATAATAATAATAATAATAATAATAATAATAATAATAATAATAATAATAATAATAATAATAATAATAATAATAATAATAATATAATAATAATAATAATAATAATAATAATAATAATAATAATAATAATAATAATAATAATAATAATAATAATAATAATAATAATAATAATAATAATAATAATAATAATAATAATAATAATAATAATAATAATAATAATAATAATAATAATAATACTAATAATAATAATAATAATAATAATAATAATAATAATAATAATAATAATAATAATAATAATAATAATAATAATAATAATAATAATAATAATAATAATAATAATAATAATAATAATAATAATAATAATAATAATAATAATAATAATAATAATAATAATAATAATAATAATAATAATAATAATAATAATAATAATAATAATAATAATAATAATAATAATAATAATAATAATAATAATAATAATAATAATAATAATAATAATAATAATAATAATAATAATAATAATAATAATAATAATAATAATAATAATAATAATAATAATAATAATAATAATAATAATAATAATAATAATAATAATAATAATAATAATAATAATAATAATAATAATAATAATAATAATAATAATAATAATAATAATAATAATAATAATAATAATAAATAATAATAATAATAATAATAATAATAATAATAATAATAATAATAATAATAATAATAATAATAATAATAATAATAATAATAATAATAATAATAATAATAATAATAATAATAATAATAATAATAATAATAATAATAATAATAATAATAATAATAATAATAATAATAATAATAATAATAATAATAATAATAATAATAATAATAATAATAATAATAATAATAATAATAATAATAATAATAATAATAATAATAATAATAATAATAATAATAATAATAATAATAATAATAATAATAATAATAATAATAATAATAATAATAATAATAATAATAATAATAATAATAATAATAATAATAATAATAATAATAATAATAATAATAATAATAATAATAATAATAATAATAATAATAATAATAATAATAATAATTAATAATAATAATAATAATAATAATAATAATAATAATAATAATAATAATAATAATAATAATAATAATAATAATAATAATAATAATAATAATAATAATAATAATAATAATAATAATAATAATAATAATAATAATAATAATAATAATAATAATAATAATAATAATAATAATAATAATAATAATAATAATAATAATAATAATAATAATAATAATAATAATAATAATAATAATAATAATAATAATAATAATAATAATAATAATAATAATAATAATAATAATAATAATAATAATAATAATAATAATAATAATAATAATAAAAGTTCAGCCATTCTTTTTTAGCTCTAGGCTTCAGTTTTTGGATCATGAGATACTTCGAAATGTTTTGCAGTCAGACCATGTACTGATAACTTGTGTTATTTCTGGACGGGTTCAAAATGTGGCATATTCGGTGCTCTTGTATCATTGAGCTAACTTTTCAGTAATCAGACTCCGGGTGGAGAATGAGATCAGGCATGTGATCGTGGACCAACTTTATTTTAATTTTGATGATCTTGACTTTTATTTTGGTAAGTTGATGTCTATAATTCGCGAAGCTTTTATGAAAATATCTACTGGTCGTAAAAGTCCTTGGCAGAGGGAAAATACTAGTGTTAGTAGAATGTCAATTGGTCAGAGAAATAGATTTAGAAAAAAAAAAGATTTGTCTCCGGGGTCCAAATTTTGAAAACTGGAGCGGGTCCTGGAGGGTAAGTGAAAATCATTTGCGGATCTTCCACTTATTTGAGTCTGAAAGAAATTTGGAAACGTTGTTTGATAAATGCCTCCACCGGTAGTTCGAATCCACCACTTTTAAGAAGTTCAACCAGTACAAACAGTGTAACATCTAATTAGCCTAAACAAGAAAAGATGCAGCCAGCATCAAAGACTAATCCTAGTGCTACTGTCGCCAGCACTGATACGCCGACAGCAAACACAACTGTTAAGAAAGCTAATTCTAACCAACAAAGGAGTACCACTAGTGCTACAAAGGCACCAGAGACTACAAACAAGCCAAGTTTAATAAATAAATATACAGCCACAATCCCAACTAGTCGAAAGTAGACAACAATTGGAATCCTCTTCACAGGAATCAACACAAACGGTAAGTGACCATAACATTAATTTTATAAATATGCCAAATAGCCCTACTATTGATCAGTGCACATTATTCTATTATTTATTTTAATTTTTACCCGGGAGTCTATAATAATTATTTATGGATGACACATTTCTTGGACTGAGAGAACTGCAGACAAGAACCTCCCCACCCGGCTGCTAGCTAGCGTAGTCAATGGCTCCCATCCGTTAGTCTTTTCTATTTCCTATTTCACCTAACCAAGAGTTATGAAGGATTTTCTTCTAAGTGGAGTTTAAAATATATATATTGGCCAATTTATGTAATGAACACACATGTACCTCTTTGTAACCACTTAGGCACCAGTTTCCGTAAAAGGAAATCTCCTATAGAGTTATAACACTTGGATAGATAGAATAGGGAGAGAAAAGACTGACGGATGGGAGCCATTGGCTACGCTAGCTAACAGTCGGGTGGAGAGGTTCTTGTCTGCAGTTCTCTCAGTCCAAGAAATGTGTCATCCATAAATAAATATTATAGACTCCCGGGTAAAAACTAAAAGAAACAATAGAAGAATATAGACTGGTCGTTGATTTACTAATTCGTCATTGCAGGTGTTCTAAATACCCCAATTTTAAATCAACCGTATGAATGCTAGACGAGATCAACCTCAAATAACCCTATTACTAACTAATTTTGAGTTCCTAGGTGTCACAGGAACTGCGCCCTACCATGGATCTTCTGGCGAAATATAATAATGAAGATCCCCAATACTGGAAGCAATCTATATGAACACTCAAAATACTGCAGCAGCCAGTACTGCGCCTTCGCTACAAGCAGCAAAAATATCATTTAATGCATATACACCGTTTTCACATAATAACTGTATGTCGTCATTTTCCGCAAACACCTTTAACACACAGCAGCAACCAACAGCAAATAATATACATTTTTACGGGAATCTTAACGGTGCAAATGAGTTCATAATGCCAAGAAAAATTCTGGATTTACCAGAGCTTAATGGTGAACCTGAAGACTGCCTTTATTTTTTACTGCCTGTAATCAATCATCAGCCACACATGGATATACTAATTTTGAAAATAACCAGAGGCTTCAAAAATGTTTGAAAGGTGAAGCGAAGGAAATGGTGAAGTCGCTACTTATCACCCCGATAATGTTAATGCTGTTATTGATCAACTAAAATTTAATTTTGGAAGACCTGAACAACTGATTCATAGCCAACTGAAAAAGTGAAGGAATTGCCATATATTAGTGAAAGCAATTTAATTAAATTAGTGCCGTTTTCAACACAAGTAAAAAATTTATCAGTATTTCTCACATCTGTGAATGGATAACAGCACTTAGCCAATCCAACACTTTTAGAAGAGCTTATTTCAAATCTCCCCATGAGTAAAAGGCTAGAGTGGGCCAAAATTGCAATAACTATTAATCCGTATCCTACAATTGTACATTTTAGTGACTGATTAAATGAATTCGCAAATTTTATATGCGTAGCGCAAGATGTTAACAATGAACCAAAACACCGAGTGCTACATGCAACAGAAAAAATTCAGCAGTTGCCCTATATGTAAAGAAAACCCTATATGTAAAGAAAGAAAAATATATGACTGTCTCAAATTTCTGAATCTTAAAGTGGAACAACGTTGGGCTACGGTAAAGAAGATTCATGCATGTTTCTCGTCCCTAAATATTGGACACTCAACTAGAGAGTGCCGTAGAAAAAGGATATGTTCAGTAGAAGGCTGCCAACGTAAGCACAACAGACTACTGCACGAAGATCCACCAGGTGTTCCCATTTCAGTACAGTCAAATGACAGTAATATGAATGAGCCTAGCAATGACGTTTTAAGCTGTTTCCTTGATAATAAAAAATTTATGTTTCGCGTACTTCCCCTTACTCTATATGGCGAAAACCGCAGCGTGGACATTTATGCTTTATTCGATGATGGTTCTTCTATAACAATGTTAGACAAAGAGGTTGCAGATTATATTGGTGTACGTGGCAGAAGTAATAATTTAAACATTCAGTGGTTTGGTAGCAGGTCAGCAAGAGAGCCGTCGTTGACTTTCAACTTAAAAGTATGTGGTGCCGGAAAGAAAGACTCATCTTCTGAGAAACGCCGTATCAAATTTAAATTTACCAATGCAAAGCCTAAGCGATTGTGAAATAAAAGAAATATTTAAAAAATCATCATCAAACTTTATTAAGCCTTATAAAAATATCGTACCAAAACTGCTAATTGGCTTAGACCATGCCATCTTAGGGTTGCCGACTGAAGTGAATATGAAAAATTTGAGTGGACCATTTGCGTGTAATACGGAGTTAAGATGGTTAGTATTTGGTACATGTATATCAGCGTCGCCTCCGCTAAATTCATGCCTTTTCGTACACGTTAAAAAGAAACTAGAAATAAACAAGATGATTGAAGACTATTTTAATATTGAAAACACGGGCGTACGAGCTGCTCCTCTAATTCAGAGCGATGACAACATTAGGGCAAACAGAATTCTGAATGAAACAACAAAGCTTTTAGGAAACGTTTTCAAACGGGTCTTATATGAAAAAATGACCTACCTTAAAGGCATAGAGAAAAAGCTGCGATGTGACGGACACCTTTCTGTTGCCTATAATGCAGTGATAAATAGTTATATTGAAAAGGGATACGTCTGCAGAGTACCACAAGAAAATATCAACTTGACATTAAATAAAAAATGGTACTTACCTCATTTTGGCGTGATAAGCCCTTATAGAGAGAAGAGAAAATTGAAATTAGTTTTTGATGCCGCTGACAAAGTAAATGGGATTTTCTTGAACGATAATTTGTTAAAAGGGCCTCAGCTTATTTCGTCATTGCCTACTACACTTTATAGTTTTCGAATTGGTAAAATTGCCGTTACTACAGATATTTGTGAAATGTTTCACCAAATAATGATACAGCCGAGTGATAGAATATCTCAACGCTTTTTATGGAGAAATTGTAATCATAATACAGTACCTGATGAGTATGAAATGACGTCGATCAAGACGTCATCTTCGGTAACAAAAAGCCCACAAAACGTCAGTATTATCATGTCGACATTTGATCTCTTGGAACTTATAAGATATTATATCGTTTGGTGTAAGTTAATACTATGAAAAATACGGAAACGTGCGCTCCGATGGGATGAGCCGACACCAGATGATATCAATACATCTTGGGAAAAATGGCGTAAACAGCTGAAAAATGTTTCAAATTTTCGCTTACCACGTTTTTACTTCCCACATGGAAAGATGAATCAAATTCAGTTGCATGTGTTCGCTGATGCTAGTTTGCCTTTGCAGCCGTGACATATTGGAGATTTTCTTCATTCGATGGTAGTATTGGCGTTAGCTTTATATGCTCAAAGATTAAATGTGTCCCTTTAAATAAAATTTCAATCCCTCGACTTGAATTTCAGGCCGCCGTTGGAACCAGATTAAAACAAAATGTGCTAAGTGAACACAAAATAGTGCCAAGCCTGACTATTATGTGGAGTGACTCAAAAACAGTTTTAAAATGGATCTCAAGTAGCCATAGAAATTACAAACCTTATGTAGCTCATAGAATTGCTAAAATATTGGCGTCAACCAATTAAGAAAACTGAAGATGGGTCTCTAGCGGAGACAACGTAGCCGACGATCCCACTAAAAATTACAATAATATCGATTTTTCTAAGTCAGGCCGATGGTTAAATGCACCCAATTTTCTAAAACAACATGAAGATGATTGGCCGGATCACGATGATATTCCTCCACATGAGGATCGTGATGAAGAAGAAATTCGCCAGAAGATTTCACTTCTAATTTTGAAAAACAGTTTTATAAATATTGATCGCTTCTCGTCTTATAGCCGATTTAAAAGAACGATCGCAGAAATGCTTCGATTTATAAATTTATGTCGTAAGCGACATAGCAATTTAGACCAACATGGAGGGTGGAATGTGGGAAAGAATGGTACAATGTGTCAAACGAGTTTTACGCCAGACAATGAAAAATGAATATCCGAAAGAACACGTGCTGCAGTCCCTACTCGTCGAAGCTGAAAATGTCGTAAATTCAAGACCATTAACTCATTTGCACGTCAGTCCCAATGAAGAAGAACCACTCACCCCGAATCATTTTCTCCCAGGCATGCCTAATATTGCACAGACTCCTCCGGTGTACATTCATGATGATAAAATATTCAAACTAAAGAAGCAATGGCGTACTGTTAGATCCTTAAGAGACAGATTTTGTGGTATTGGAATATTTACCGACTATAACAAGAAGAGTTAAGTGGTGTAAGCCTACAAGGCCAATAAAAGAAGGAGATGTTGTTATTTGCGACCCTAATGCTCCACGTATGGTATGGTATGGTATGGTCACATGTTTGTACACTGGATCTGATGGTGTCGCTAGGAAAGCAGATGTCAAAACTTCAAGTGGAGAGCTACAACGAGCTGTTTCGAAGCTAACTGTTCTCGATTTAGATGATGGTGAAGCTGATCGCTCCACGGGGATAGGGGTGTTAAGGAGTATTTTATTTGTTTGTGCACCGCTTTATTGTACTCTCCTTTGTCTTTTTATTTGTTTGTCAATTTGTAAATTAATTAGAACCCGCAATATTTATAATTTTAAATGCCAATTTATTGACAAAGAAGGATGTGTAAAACTGCGGTATGTATGGTAAATTGTAATTTAAATTTGTGTTTTAATATTATAATTTGTTATGTAGAAATAAACATCGTTAGTATTCTGTACAATACAGATACTTCTTTTAAGCAAACCCCCTTCTTGATGCTATGGTTACAGCCGTAACAGTAATGTTACTGAAAAATAATAAAGCCCCGGACTTAGATGGCATTAATAGCATTATTATCAAGAATATGCCCAGTTACTTTTTTGAGTCCTTAAGTAAACTTTTCAATACTTGTTTATTGATAGATTATTTTTCTGCAGTTTTCAAGAAGGCTAAAGTAATCCCAGTTTCAAAGTCGGGGATGGATTCTAAATTACCTTCCAAAGAATTATGGAGTTTTCTAAACAAAATAATATTATTAACCCGCAACAATTCGGATTTAGAAGAAACACTCTACTGTGCACCAATTAAAAAGGGTTGTTAATTATCTCGAAAGTAACAAATGGAATCGTAAAAGTACTGGCGTTCTTTTTTTGTATATCGAAAAAGCTTTCGATTCCATTTGGCATTATCTTTAAACTTAATGCTTTTAATTTTCCAACATATCTGTAGAAAATTATAAAAAGTTTTTTGTATCAACGCTTTTTTGTTGTAGTTATTGATAACATACTATCTAGTAATCGACAAATATCTGCTGGTCTGTCACAGGGGTCAGTATTATCGCCAACTTTTTACTCGATCTACATATCAGATATTACCACCACTAGGAATCATGAAATAGCCTTTTATGCTGATAATAGTGCTTGTAAGTTTCATATTTCCATAAGTAAGTCAAGAATAGAAAATTTTTCCTCAAATACAAAATCTTTAATAAAAAATAAGCTTTTTTGGCTTATTTTCCTTTTCGGAACGGTTTTTGCTTCTCTTGCAAAATTTTTGAACTGTAACTTAGGGGCTTATGAATTTCATATGGTGATCTTTCGGTATTTCCTTTACCAAGAAATGCTTTTAAGTAATGTAAACTTTTGTTTTTGTTCTAAATAACAACAAAAATTACGCCTAATATTATTGTTTTTTTAATTTTAATAAATATATATATTATAAAATGTTTGGCCCTATCTAAGACATTTTGGCACTTTTAAATCATAAATTCGGCCCAAAAGAAAAAATCTCAATATGCATCACTGCTAGAGAAACACAAAGTAAAATTGCCATCATCTAATAATTTCAACAGCCTTCCACAAACCAAATTTATAATTTCTTTACAGAAAAAATACTAGTTAACAAAATCCCAACATTTTTACAAATTTGCAATGATAGCTCTTCATTAAATATATTGTAAAAACATCCGCCAATATCAATATGTTTTGATTCCAAGTGATAGACAGGCTTCTTTGCAAGTTGTTGTGCACTTAAGTTATCACCGTATATAGTAATTACGTCACTTCTTCACAAAACCAATTTCGCTTAAAATGTTTTTTAAATATGCACCGTCTTTGGCCTCTGTGCTACTCAAAGTCACAGAATTTTGCTTTTGGGATTTCGGGGATAAAGCGCACCGAGCAAGATTGAACACAAAACCTGTATGAGATTTGCGATCGGTAATATTGCCTCCCCAATCAGTATCTATGTACCCATATGGAGTTATACCAGTTGTCTTATATTCTAATCTCATTTCAACAGTACTCATCAGATAACATAAAATACGTTTTATACTAGCGTGGTACTCTTTGTGTGGTTCTACGTTATGTTGTGTCAATCGAGAAAGTATATCCTGTCGTGTTGCTTAATTGTACAGATAAAATGATCGGGTCACTTATGTATATCGGGTTAAATATAAAATGATCGGGTCACTTATGTATATCGGGTTAAATATACATAAGTGACCCGATCATTTTATCTGTACAATTAAGCTTAACACCTGGATCTAATAGAGTTGTATTGCGTGTGAACGATAGAAATTGCTCCACATTCGCCGTTCCGATTTATTCGCATACCCAAAAGCAATTTAATTTGGCCGGAATATATACACTTAAATTTGTTTGTAATTGAAACTTTTAAGCGTTTTAGGTCTTCTTTCGATTCACATCCTATGATATATCATCAACAAAATTACGGTCAATGGAGAAACTTATCGCACAATGATAACCGATTTTTTTTGCAACTTGTCATACATATCATATCACAATCGATTTATTGCGTCTAACATGTAGAGAAAATAAAAGTGGAAAAAAGCAAAAAATCGGGATGTGACGCAGACTCTGTATATAGTACAAGTTTCTTTTGGTATAATGAGATGGCTTTTATTGACACATTTCTAATTCGTCGGAAAACTATTGATAATTCCAATCAGGTAATTTGATATAGTGGCTCAATTTAATAACCGAACAGTTAAATGATTATTATGGCTTGTGTTTAGGTTCGTTATATTGATAAAATTTAAAATTGTTCGAAATGTCCAAATTTTATACACTTGCAAGCAAGTGGTATTTGTAATAAAAAGTTTTTTTTGGTAAAAAAAATCCATATAATTTAACCATCCGGTTATTAAATTGAAACACCGTAAATAATATAAAAAATGTTTTAGTTTTATTTAAGTTAATATGATATTTATTTTTTGCCATTGGAAATCTATACTACCATATGTTGTTAAATATCTTGAAATTTCATCTCTGGTTCTGCGCGCATATTTATATGTTCAGTTGCTTTGGCTTCCAATTGCAGAAAACGCGTCCACAACTAAATTTTCTGCTGGTTCTAATACTGTTGTCGTCCTAGGCTTTGTTAAAAAATTGTGAAGAACACAGTAGGTCTTCACAGTTTTTGGTTGCACTTCAATAAAAAATAAGGAATTTTATTATCTTCGCCGTTAATTAATAGGGCGGGTTGTGAAATGTTTAAAATCCCACTTTGTAAAGCCTGATACAAAAAGCTCTCACTAAAGATGGTGTTATCAGACGACTTGCCATTGCAACCCACGTTTATATATGTGAAACGGCTATGTGCGTCAACAGCAGTAGAGTATCAGGCTAAAATTGACATTGTAAAATTGAGAGCCCGTATGTGGGGGAGGTTTAATGCGGATATGCTTTCCATCTAAAGCAACCAGTGTACGTGGAAAATGCCACAATTTTTCAAAATCTTGGGCTATTTGTTCCCATTCGATTTCACTATTGGGAATCTGTAAAAAAATGCAATTGTTATTATAATCATTAAATATATACAATAATAAATATAAATAATATACAATATAAATATTATCTTTTTTATATTTAAAAGAACTTTTTGGTAAATTGTCAGAAACACCGTTAGACTCTGAGGTGAGCGATTTCTCTTTTACAGAATCGTTCAAGCTCAAAAAAACGAAAGCATTCCACAGAAACTCAATCAAAATCGGATGAAGCATTGGAAAAACTTATCTTTATTAACAAAATTGTTAACGCATTTGAGACATTTGGGGAAAGTGATGGCAAGCAATTATCAGAATTTCCCGAAGATGAGGCGTATCTGCTAATAACGGATATACAGTCTCTGATTTCGAGGAAAATAGTCGAAGGGTTAAAAAGAAAACTTGGCCTCAAATCGTCAACCCTTTCACCACAACAAAGCTCTAGCTCGAACTCAAGTAACATTTTGTTGTACGCAATGTCTGAAGCAGAAATTTTGAAAGATTTTTAATTTTTTTTAAAATTGCTATTGAATTGTTTATGTTTTAGTTTTATATAATCTAGTACTTTGTTTTACTTCCTGAATAGAATCAAATGATCTCGTTATTTACAATAAAATGTTTGAAGCATACTTTTTGTTTGTTATTTATTATTATTTGCAATATAAAAATAAAATTAAATATAAAAAATGAAAAAATAGCATATTGACTTTATTAGTATCTTTTTACAGAAAATCCAATGTGTATTTGTTTGTATGTATGAACAATATACATTCTGAGTCAGTAACTGGACGAGATTGAATAAGTGAAAGTGGCATTAATACTAAATCTTGAATTTAGTATATGTGGAGAACGATAACTATTAAAGCTTCGTTATCTATCCACATTAGCCAAAATTAGGGTATTGCACAAAGCACGCCGAATAAAAACTGTCTATATACATACGTATTTTATATAAAAAGGAATGTGTGTTTGTTTGAAAAATGTATAAAGCTAAAAAGTGTTTTTCTAGTATTAACTAGTTTTTAATAAAATAAACGCTTAAAGTATATTTAAACAAATTTATATAGGAAAACTATTAATGTAAAATTACCTTTATATACATATTTAGGTTGAAGGATTTTATATATGGCTGCTGACATTTCTGGAACAAAGAATCCTATGGTGCTCCTTGAAACCCTTGAAAAAAACTCCAAGGATTTATAAGAGTCTCTTGTAGCAATATACCTAAAAGTGATACACAATTTCGGCCGTGGTGTAATAGCTGCTCACATTACAGTATCCCTTCTTTCAAGGCGATTGTGTACCTAGTTGTAGACAAAAAAGCAATAAATTTCATTACAGATCAGTTTAAATTATTACCATTTTATTTTATTTTTTTTTTATATTATTACCATTTTCAAAAGTTCCTCAAACTTATTCATATCCATCCGGGTAAAATTTCAAGTCGCTTTCGTTTTCTTCCCACATCAAATCTTTTAATAAATGCGCCTCTAAATCATGTTCCATCTTAAATATATATAAATATACGAAATATGTATCTTCTCTTCTTCTTTATATAAGACCAGCACCCATGGGATGGCCCCTACTCATGCAGTGCATTGTGCTGGTAGTAGGAAAATACGTTATTGGAAGGAGGACAGAGGGAGTAGTGTTTATGGACGTTAGATTTAAATTTACTCATGTCGTAAGTGGCAGGAAATACTTTCGCTGGAAGATTATTTCACAACCGAACAGTGCGACCAAAGAACGAATTCTCCCTATAATGCGTTGTGCGATTTACTGGACAATCAACTACAAAGGGATGCGCTCTACGAGAAATACGAGTACTACGAAAAAACATATGATTTTTGGGAATTAATTCCTTATTTTCGTTAGAACATATTCCGTTATAGTACCGATAGAACAATGAAACACACGCCACATTCCGACGGTGCTCCAATGAATCGATAGAGTTGGCTACCCTACCGTCATTGATGAGCATCTTCGCCCTCTCCTGTACGCGGTCGAGAAGCTCCAGCCCATACATGAGAGTTGTATTCCATTTTGGGACGGATATAGGTCTTGTAAATATTAAGGAGATCAGATGGGGTGAAGTATTTCTTGCATCGTCTCAAAAAACCAAGGCACTCGAATGCTTCTTTCGACACTTGAAATATGTGATCATTCCAACGAACGTGTCAGTGAATTCTCATGCCCAGAACATCAAGAGCATCTGATTCCTCAATATCCACATTACCCATTGACACAGATGACAGCACACCACCACGCCTGTGTGTTAAAAAACAACATTGAGTCTTACGTGCATTAAAATCGACCCTGTTCGCACGACACCACTCGGAGACCTTCACCAGGTCACTTGTGAGTGTGACGTTCATATTCATCCTTCTTACCCCAACCTCCAAAAGGCTCGGTCTACGATCAAAGGAATATGAGTGACAAATGTTGCTGTCATCCGCAAAAGAGTAGATAGGATTAGAAGTGAGAAAAAGAAAGTCGTTAAGAAATATTAGAAAAAGAGTAGGAGAAAGAACAGAGCCTTGCGGTACCCCTGAGTTTACCCTGAACTCGTCGGATGAGAGCCCATCTATAACCACTCTTATAGAGCGATCTCTGAGAAAGCTCGATATAAATCGAGAGAAGTGACTACCGACACCAAAAGCATTAAGTTTCGAAATGAGAGCCTCGTGCCAAACTCTATCAAACGCCTTTGAGATATCCAGAGCCACAACCTTACTCTCGCCAAAACCATGAATGGACCTGTTCCACTTCTCCGAGAGCAACACCAGCAGGTCACCAGTAGAACGGCCCCTTCGGAAATCGTACTGACGCTCGCCAAGTAAATCCAAATATCCCACAAGGTGGTGATTAATCATACTCTCCATAACCTTGGAGAGTGTGGAACAAACTGCTATTGGACGTTAGTTCTCAGGGTTACTAGCCTCGCCCTTTTTGGGGATTGGCGTTACATTAGCAACCTTCCAGCAAGATGGAAAAATACCGGCGCGATATGACGCACTGAAAAGGTGAGCTAATGGACGCGCAAGCGTTGAAGAGCACTGCTTCAGGACCAGTGCTGGTATAACATCGGCCCAGAAGACTTGTTAACGTTGAGATTTGCAAGAACCCTTTTTACAGCACGAGCTCGAAAGAATATATTAGGCATAGTTACTGATACTCTTTCAAGTTCGGGCAGTGGTTAAACACTCTCCGGCAAGTGAGAATTACTTCCAAACATTTCGGCCAAAAGGTTTGCCTTTTCAACCGGGTTCGTGAATGAGTGGTCATTCTTTATAAGAGCAGGAACAGAACTAGCGTTGTTCCTCAGCCTTTTAACGAATGACCAAAAGTTTTTACTTCCCCGCGGAAAAGTAAGAACTTTAGCACAAAGGCGCTGCCCGTATAAAGCCTTTTCGCGTCTAAGTACTGCGGCATATGAAGATCTCGCCTGTTTGCGAAGCAAATCAGTGTGGGCACATTTGTTATTGCGCCAATTCCTGAATGCTTCCTCTCTGGATCTGACTGCCAATTTGCACATAAGATTAAACCAATATTTGTTTCTGGGTTTAATCGAAAGCTTTTTGGATGGGATGAAAATATCCATCCCTAGCCTTATTATATTCACCACCATTTCTGCCATGGCATCGACGTTTGAGTCAAGGAAACAAAGTTTCCAATTAAAATGCCCAAAAAAATCGTTCAGCTCAGCTCAACGAGCATTCTCGTAGTTAAAAATAGAGCGGTCCGTAGCCATGGGTGGAACATCGCGAAGAGCGGAGGAAGAACCTCAACTACATACTTTTGAGGGTGTGTAGTGAGGAAAAGGTCGAGGGTATTGTTCTGGTGCCCATCTACACACGATATATGTGTAGGTTCATTCACTAATTGCGCAAAGTGATTGTACGCGGCAAATAACTCAACGTATTGGCCTTCCGGAGTTGTACGGCCTGAATGGCGTAACCAAGATGAATTATGAACATTGAAATCACCAGCAACAACAATTTCACTGTTCGGATAATTCGAAAGGATACTCGATATTGAGTCGGAAAGAGAGTCGAAGCCAGATATGGTAACCTCTCTTCCCGCGTTTGGGCTTCTATACAAAAACTCGAAGTGCAAAAGATGTGCCCTGATTCTGAACTTAACCCATAGACAGTTAAATTCCGCATCATACATGCCAAGAGGTTGCTGGCATTGGTACACAACTTCATTGCGAATGTACATAGCAAGACCCCTATGAAAATTAAAAAGGGACAGAAGGTGATACCCAGGGATATGAAAATCCTGTGGATCAGCATTTTCAGAAACCTGGGTCTCACATAAGGCGAAAACATCCGGCCTATGGAGACAAATGTGGGCATACACGGAGAAAAAGTTCGCCCGTAGCCCACGCACATTGCAGAAATCAATCCGAAAGCGTCCTGCCATTACGTAAATTGAACCAAATAAAAGAAAAAAAAAATATATAAATTACAACGAGTAAACAAAAATCAAACAAACCCCCTCTGAATGCGTACGACAAGGAAATGGGTTACTGGTGGTTGATTATTCAGCAGCCAGTGCTATACCTTCACCACTGAATAATCCAACTGCAACCCCTCCAAGTGGTTCGCACCCAAAGGCTTGGAAAGGAATACTGAAGGGAAGGGAAAGCACTACTGCCGATGGTAGGGCACATAATTAAATTCTCCCCCATGGATCAAACAGTCCCTCATTCTGCCGATCTTTATTCTTGCCCGTATTTGGATTAGTTATTGTCAGGTGTGTGTTAATTCTTTTATGTTAGTGTTTTGTTTAATGTATGGTATATACTTATGTAAATTAAATTTTGTAACAATCTACGAACCTTGTTACTAACAATGGCTTCACACAATATTTTCGTACGACAGTCCGTGCCTTCTCTTTTTCTAAAATTTTATACAATACTAAAATTTCAGGGAAGCGACCGATTTTAGTTGTTTTCTAGACAACTACATTTTGAAAATGAAAATTGATTTCAAGTTGCTTGCAGACTACCTCACAGTTATCAATTTTAGCAAATTTCGACAAGCAATACATGTGAAATAATATCAAGAAAAACTGTAGCCGCAGGGTTAAATTCTAATAAATCATAATATTGGTAACTCTATTTTATTTATTGGCCAATTTACTTTCAACAAGTGTCAAAAAATTACTTTCATAAAAAATCATTGAAAATTGAGATGAAAACTAATAGAGCTTGTCCTCTTTTACAAACTATCAATTGAATGACAGACAGACGAAGTTTGATGGAGACGGGTTGAAGGTGTAGAGTGTCTAGTAAGCGACTGTCTGTACTGAACATTTTTTGTTCTCTTTTCAGCTTTTCGTATTTTTCATCTTGTTTATTCGTATTATTTATTCTAATTTTCATACTGTTGCTTATGAAAGAAAAAGAAGGAAGTAGAAATGAAAAATTTATTTTTTTCAATTAATTTCTCGTTTGTAAAAGCTTAAGGCCGTGTCAGATAAAACTTTGTTGCTTTACGTGACGTTTATAACTTTGACAGAAAAGCGTAAGCAAAAAGTGTATGTCACAATAAAAACTTTGACAACGCTCGCGTACTGTTTGCTTATCAATAAAATAAGCCCGGGCATGAACATATACATTTATCTCAAATGTTAAAGCGTACATGTAACGCAGCGCGAAGCAATAGTTTTATCTGACACGGCCTTTAAGGTAGGTTAAAAAAAAATGTAAACGTTGCTTATTAATTAATTTTCCACTTTATTAAATCAGACTTTGAATGTTTTAGTAATTTTCATGAGAGTATTTTCATGTGTTAAATCGGCAACACTGTTAGTTTTAATAGCTTGTCACTTTCACATACCCAAGTTTGATTATATTGTTAATTAGGTCTGAGGCAGAATTGTAAGAGGATGTTTTTGAAAATGCAAGTAATTTTAGTAGCTGAATTGTTAGATTTTAATGTTAATTACATTTAGGTTCTATATAGTGAATGTCCTCTTGTTGGCGGCGACAATTTGTATTGTTGCTGCTTTATATGGTCTCCGGCACTGTATAAAGAAAAGAAAAATTAAATTGGAATCACGAAATTCAAATGTAAATGTTGGTATATTTCATCCATACTGTAATGCTGGAGGCGGAGGCGAACGTGTTCTCTGGTGTGCTATAAGAGCTATTCAGGTAATGTATTTTTGTTCAGTCAAATAAGTTTTCTAACATTCATATTAACAAGTCTGGATGATGCAGGAGTGCATTTTCCCTTGGCTGAGATATCAGCTTGTGTTTTGATATCATTAACCATCATTTTCAGTTGCCAAAGTCTTTTGGAATAAAAAGTACTCCTACGCAACTTGGTATACACAATCCCCAGCGTTTTGATATCATTGACCTTTATTTCCACTTGTCACAGTCCTTGTGGGTAAATTTTTAACTAATAAAGAAAGAAATATCATCATATATAAAAGCCACTGCTACATTTTTGGAAACAGTAACATTTGATGTGTGGAGTAAATAGTAGATAATGATACTGATCCAGGTATTCACCGACCGCTAGAAACGCTTCGTTGGTGTTTTGGTCCGATTGGACCATAGTTGGTAATACAATTTGGTGGCTTGGTTGGTTTCAATTTTTTTAAATTTTTGGTAGATTTTTAACTTTGATTCACATAGATGACAATTTTCACTAATGTTGAAACGTTTTAAAAAAATTTTTTATAAGTGTAGTAAACCTATGCTTTTTTCTATATACCAGCTTCTAAAGGACCCATTTTGTTCGGAGCTCACCATGAATTATGTTCAAGTAGGTTCAAATATATAAAGCGATCCATAGTTGTATCAATAAAAATTTAATTGCCTATCTCAGCCGCTAATATGCATTAGTAAACCAAACAAAACTGTCTACATCAGTGCTCTATCGTTAGCATAAAGTTTTTATAACTGATTTTATTGCCAAACATCTTGGTGTAAGTTTATACCGAAACATCTGTACATGTACTGTGTAAGTGTTCAGCCATCTCTGTTCAGAGGATGAGACTGCTGGAGGATGCTCTGCAGACTCAGAAAGAGTTATTTCTTCTCTTACCAAATAAAATTACTTGCCTTTTTTCGCAGCCTCAATTTAATATAGTGAACTTATGGGTCTGTACAAAAGATTCTATAGATCGCAGTGCATATTGGCCGTAACCAAATCATCATAACGTTCATCGCTCAACACAACTTTAGGATAAAGTATCTATATGTATTGCAACTTTCGAGAAAGTACTGACATATTTAAAGGCTGGGTAACTGAATAAATTTTCGATTTTAATTTCAATAAATTTACTTGCATTTTTGGTAGGCTACGAACGATTTGGTAAAATTTTAGAACATATTTTTGTAAGAAATTAAATTATAGCGTGGCAACGCTGTTTATGAGAAAAATTGGAAAATTATGCTATAACTATATCGTCACCTAATATGCAAAAGGGCGTAACAACACTTTTTATTTTTTTATAGGAGAAGCAAACAACGTTGTAGAATTAAAGATATTTTAGATTTAAAAGACATATTTTATTGTCTTGCTTAAAAGACTTATTTCTTAAGATTTTTTCATTTTTTGTTAATATTTTTTAAGTTATGGTTGTTACGCCTTTTTGGCATTCGATTTTCTGAAACAAAAAGACGTAACAGCATTAAACATGAGAAATGGTGATTTTGTTTTTAGAATATAAGTATTCTTTCCACTTTATTAAGTAATAAACATGTTTTGTAGCAAGTTTATTAAAAACAAAATTTATTAAAATTCATTGTATTTACACAGTACTTAAATATTTTAAAATATCTATTAATTTAATATTTCAAATGATAAAAAACTAAAAAAATATTAAAATCATTAAATATGTATGTATGTAATAATTTATTTTAGAAAAAGAAAAAATACTTCAGTATAGAATGTTAAAAAAATTATATCTAATTTTCAAATAGAATGCTGTCATAAAAGTTATGACAATCTGTAGGAAGTATAGATTTGAAGTCTTGAAGATGTTTCTCGTATTGTTTTCCTTGTTTTGTTACTCCTTTAGCCACAGATATTAAAGTATTTTTTCTTCTGGACACATTTGGGTACCATGCAAGTCATTGGAATCTACCCAAAGACTAAGCATTTTTTTGCTTATACCCAGCGTTGACAGAAACATTTGATGACATACCTGAACACGAACAGCATTATTTATTAAATAATATAATTTAGTAACAGATCGCCGTTGGTTTTTTACGTAAATACGTTTTCTATTGGTGCGTTCAATAAGATTACTTGCATACACTTTTTGTGTTCCCATGACATCTTCCAGAACTGATCAAATATTTCTTTGCGCATGTCTTCTGCAAAAGGTTGCAATGCCGAACTTTACTTTTATTATTATTATTATTGTTATTATTATTATTATTATTATTATTATTATTATTATTATTATTATTATTATTATTATTATTATTATTATTATTATTATTATCATTATTATTATTATTATTATTATTATTATTATTATTATTATTATTATTATTATTATTATTATTATTATTATTATTATTATTATTATTATTATTATTATTATTATTATTATTATTATTATTATTATTATTATTATTATTATTATTATTATTATTATTATTATTATTATTATTATTATTATTATTATTATTATTATTATTATTATTATTATTATTATTATTATTATTATTATTATTATTATTATTATTATTATTATTATTATTATTATTATTATTATTATTATTATTATTATTATTATTATTATTATTATTATTATTATTATTATTATTATTATTATTATTATTATTATTATTATTATTATTATTATTATTATTATTATTATTATTATTATTATTATTATTATTATTATTATTATTATTATTATTATTATTATTATTATTATTATTATTATTATTATTATTATTATTATTATTATTATTATTATTATTATTATTATTATTATTATTATTATTATTATTATTATTATTATTATTATTATTATTATTATTATTATTATTATTATTATTATTATTATTATTATTATTATTATTATTATTATTATTATTATTATTATTATTATTATTATTATTATTATTATTATTATTATTATTATTATTATTATTATTATTATTATTATTATTATTATTATTATTATTATTATTATTATTATTATTATTATTATTATTATTATTATTATTATTATTATTATTATTATTATTATTATTATTATTATTATTATTATTATTATTATTATTATTATTATTATTATTATTATTATTATTATTATTATTATTATTATTATTATTATTATTATTATTATTATTATTATTATTATTATTATTATTATTATTATTATTATTATTATTATTATTATTATTATTATTATTATTATTATTATTATTATTATTATTATTATTATTATTATTATTATTATTATTATTATTATTATTATTATTATTATTATTATTATTATTATTATTATTATTATTATTATTATTATTATTATTATTATTATTATTATTATTATTATTATTATTATTATTATTATTATTATTATTATTATTATTATTATTATTATTATTATTATTATTATTATTATTATTATTATTATTATTATTATTATTATTATTATTATTATTATTATTATTATTATTATTATTATTATTATTATTATTATTATTATTATTATTATTATTATTATTATTATTATTATTATTATTATTATTATTATTATTATTATTATTATTATTATTATTATTATTATTATTATTATTATTATTATTATTATTATTATTATTATTATTATTATTATTATTATTATTATTATTATTATTATTATTATTATTATTATTATTATTATTATTATTATTATTATTATTATTATTATTATTATTATTATTATTATTATTATTATTATTATTATTATTATTATTATTATTATTATTATTATTATTATTATTATTATTATTATTATTATTATTATTATTATTATTATTATTATTATTATTATTATTATTATTATTATTATTATTATTATTATTATTATTATTATTATTATTATTATTATTATTATTATTATTATTATTATTATTATTATTATTATTATTATTATTATTATTATTATTATTATTATTATTATTATTATTATTATTATTATTATTATTATTATTATTATTATTATTATTATTATTATTATTATTATTATTATTATTATTATTATTATTATTATTATTATTATTATTATTATTATTATTATTATTATTATTATTATTATTATTATTATTATTATTATTATTATTATTATTATTATTATTATTATTATTATTATTATTATTATTATTATTATTATTATTATTATTATTATTATTATTATTATTATTATTATTATTATTATTATTATTATTATTATTATTATTATTATTATTATTATTATTATTATTATTATTATTATTATTATTATTATTATTATTATTATTATTATTATTATTATTATTATTATTATTATTATTATTATTATTATTATTATTATTATTATTATTATTATTATTATTATTATTATTATTATTATTATTATTATTATTATTATTATTATTATTATTATTATTATTATTATTATTATTATTATTATTATTATTATTATTATTATTATTATTATTATTATTATTATTATTATTATTATTATTATTATTATTATTATTATTATTATTATTATTATTATTATTATTATTATTATTATTATTATTATTATTATTATTATTATTATTATTATTATTATTATTATTATTATTATTATTATTATTATTATTATTATTATTATTATTATTATTATTATTATTATTATTATTATTATTATTATTATTATTATTATTATTATTATTATTATTATTATTATTATTATTATTATTATTATTATTATTATTATTATTATTATTATTATTATTATTATTATTATTATTATTATTATTATTATTATTATTATTATTATTATTATTATTATTATTATTATTATTATTATTATTATTATTATTATTATTATTATTATTATTATTATTATTATTATTATTATTATTATTATTATTATTATTATTATTATTATTATTATTATTATTATTATTATTATTATTATTATTATTATTATTATTATTATTATTATTATTATTATTATTATTATTATTATTATTATTATTATTATTTATTATTATTATTATTATTATTATTATTATTATTATTATTTATTATTATTATTATTATTATTATTATTATTATTATTATTATTATTATTATTATTATTATTATTTATTTATTATTATTATTATTATTATTATTATTATTATTATTATTATTATTATTATTATTATTATTATTATTATTATTATTATTATTATTATTATTATTATTATTATTATTATTATTATTATTATTATTATTATTATTATTATTATTATTATTATTATTATTATTATTATTATTATTATTATTATTATTATTATTATTATTATTATTATTATTATTATTATTATTATTATTATTATTATTATTATTATTATTATTATTATTATTATTATTATTATTATTATTATTATTATTATTATTATTATTATTATTATTATTATTATTATTATTATTATTATTATTATTATTATTATTATTATTATTATTATTATTATTATTATTATTATTATTATTATTATTATTATTATTATTATTATTATTATTATTATTATTATTATTATTATTATTATTATTATTATTATTATTATTATTATTATTATTATTATTATTATTATTATTATTATTATTATTATTATTATTATTATTATTATTATTATTATTATTATTATTATTATTATTATTATTATTATTATTATTATTATTATTATTATTATTATTATTATTATTATTATTATTATTATTATTATTATTATTATTATTATTATTATTAATCTTTCTTTATTAGTACCAATAATACTTTGAATTTACATTTATAGTTGTTTAAATAACAAGCTTTAACTTTAAAATACATTGTTTTTAACAAAAAAAAAGAAAAGAATATTTATATATATATATATATATATATATATATATATATATATATATATATGTATATATATATTTTCCTTTAAAATATATATATATATATATATATATATATATATATATATATATATATATATATATATATATATATATATACCTTTAAAAAGTATTAAAACAGATATAAAGGCAACTTGTTTGTTATATACAGTAATTTTACGTTCCATTCTTATGATATTTGGTAGGGAGTTGTAAAATTGTAAATCTTTATAGGATAGTAACCGCTGCATGGTACCCTTTCAATTTTACTCAGATGGTATGGCTGCGCGCCTCTCACATCCGATATTTGCTCGGTTAGATATTCTGGCGTAAAATTTAGCGAATTTTGTTCAAGCCATAGCTCTACGTTTAACCATTTTAGAGATTGACGCATGAAGTGAATCTACGTATCGCACTTGATCAGCAAGAGGGTATTAATTCAAAATTTAAAAATTTTTAGTAGAGCTAAAAACTGTTTGTGGTTACATTTCAAGAGAATTTGAAAATCCGAATACATCATATTAAGCAAAAGAAGAATGCCTTTTAATGAAAGTTACGAAATATTTCTATTTCCACTTTTGTATTAACTCAATTCAATTCAATTTTTTATTGAGACTTATAATTTAGATTACAAAAGCAGCTATATAAAGTTAACAGGGGTTTACAAGACTTAAAACTATATCGCATTGATTTAATAAATTTTATAACGCTACGTGCTTATATAATTAGGGAAGAATAAAATTTTTATATCAAACGATAAACATTAAAATTACATTGCTCAAAATATAATAAAAGTTTACATTAACTGTTAATTAATCAAAATTAATACACTATGAATAAACTTAAAACTAAACTAAAACTAAGACAACATATATACAATGGGATTGGGTAATAAATAATTGAAACTTTAACTAACCCCACGATCGCTTAACAGTATCCAAAGCACTACTTATACTCTCACCAACATTTGATGACGGGTGCACGTCTGACTCAAAACAGCCTGCGCGAGCTTATGGTAAAAATATAAACTTAGCCCATATTGGAACCTAAAATTGAATGGGAGTAAAATTCTGGAATATGGTATTCTGTAGAAGATTGTGAATCTCGAATGTTCTCATGTAGAATCCCAACTGGGAACATATATTGACTATTTGACCAACTAAACTCTCTTTGGGATCTAAAAACATCTCTCATCAAACTGTTTTCGTGGTGCCCAAGGCGGTTCACAAATCTGTAGAGCAAATTTAACGCTTACGGGGAAAGAGGTTGTATTCCAGCTTTCCCATATATAAAGAAGTTTGAATATGTCTTTATAAAGTTCTTACAGTTTGCGTTAACACAAAGCCTCAGACAGTTTCTTTCCAGAATCTGTAACTCTGTCATGACAGTTGGAGAAATTGAAAACCATATTGGAAAACCGTACATCATCGCCGAACCAATGATTACTTTGTACATAAGTAATTTGGCCCTCTGACCAAAGTGTCTGTTCGTTAACCGTCTTGAAAACATACCCTTGATGCGCAATGCTTTACTCTTGGCAATTCTTCCATGCTGGTGAAATTTAAATAGCTTGTTTAGTGCAACTCAAAGGTACTTCATCCGATCTCTAAAACGAATATCTGAACCACACAAAAAAAAAAGATTCAACATTTTACTTTGTTCCACTATATTACGAGGGCTCTTGCCCGATGCATTTCGAAAACAATTCGCCTCTGATTTCAGTGTATTAACTTTTATACCCCAATCTCTATAGAAACCATCGTTTAATAAAAAGTGGTTTTTAACTTTCTCCAATGCAATCTGTGGGATACTGCCATGTTCATAGATTAACGAGTCATCCGCAAAAAGTGTACTTTTCGAATCATTGTATATGTGGGGAAAATCGTACGCCAAAATACTATATAAAAAAGGCGCCATAATAGCGCCTTGCGGCACTCCGCAAAATATATCACCTGGACTAGATCTTGTATCACTAATTTCCACGAAAAATTTACTGTTTTTAAAATACCTACTAAACATTTTAACTAAAAATGGATCACATCCCAATTCAATGAGCTTAAAAATAATCCCTAAATGATAAGCTCGGTCAAACGCCTTTTCAATATTTAACGATACTGAGATGGTACATCTTTTATTTCTTAAATTACAAACCACTTTGTTATGTACATAAGCCAAGGCATCAACTGATGAGTGGCCACTTTTAAAGCCAAATTGGTTCTTAGGCATCGAATTAGTAATTTGAGAACATTCAAGTTTTCTTTTAATAACCCTTTCCAGTAATATATCCAAGTTCGATAACATTGAAATTGGGCGAGAGTTATTGATTTGAAAAATTTTTGTTTTTTAAGAGGGTATATTTTAACAATTTTCCATGTCTTAGGAAAATAACCATTGTTTAAACAATTATTAAATATGATTACTAAAAATTCCATTGCAGATATCGGTAACTTTTTAATCAAAAAAATCGACATATTATCCACACCTGAGGAGCTTTTCGAGTTTAAGGACTTAATAATTTCAAAGACTTGGGAAAAACATGTGAAGTGAAGACGATCGTTAGTAGATAAAGCATTGGTGGTACCAATAAACTTGCATATAGTACTAGAGCAGTTATTAAGACAAATTCACAGTGTCAGGAACTTTAAATGTATCTGATCTAAATGGAACAATAAATTTATAAACTTCCGAGAAATGCATCAAGAATTGTGCGACTTATCTGAATCTTCTGTAAAAGTTTGGTCATTTACAATAAGTCTATGAAAACAATTTGATTTTCTATTGCCAGTAATCTTAAATATTTCTTCGAAAGCTTTGGGACCTGGTTTTATGCCCTCTACACGTTTATTAAACTCTTCTGCCTGATGTATTCCAACACGTTCCTTAATAATAGTCATAAGAAGTTGCATTTGACCACTTAAACGTCGGTATTCATCCGAGCTTCTGTTTCCATTTCCATGAAAAATATTTTTTTTAATTCTCTTTGCCAAATATACTTGATTCTAAAAAGTTTTCTTATATGTTCCGGAACTAAAAAAAAGTTTGTTCCTAATTTCAATTTCCCTAGAATGTGTGAATGTCAGTCATTAAAAAGTGAGATGCTATCATCAATTTCATTATTATTTAAATTTCTGTCGAAAGGTAGATTCAAACCTAGAATATTACAGTGAATTTCAGTACGAAATTACCCCCAATTTGTATTCTCAAATGATCTAAAAAATCTTGGGGGGGGGGGGGGGGAAAGTATTAATTCGAATTCTGAAAATTTAAATATTAGTTTTAGTGGGTAATGATCGGAAAACGGTAGGCTTATTATCTGAACATTTTCAATGTCTGATTCAACTAGACTAGTACTGATAAGGAAATGGTCTAAAAAAGACGGTCCTCCGGGAAAAGACGGACCTGCATAACAATATCTCTCATTAGAACTTTGTCCATTTATGTTGTCAATTATATCGCCATAATTAAAGTCTCCTCCAATAAAGACACCAGCGTAAGATAAAAAGTAATTTTGAATGCGATTTATACTAGATACCAAATCATTGCAGAGAAAATTTGTAGGAATGTAAACGCTACCTAATAAGAACTTTTTAAGCTGACCTCCTATAGATAAATTTATCTCAATGAAAGTATTTGGAAATTTTAAATTGGGACATTTGTAGTTGTAAATTTAATTCTTCTACTCAGTACTGCAGTGCCAATATTAGAGTAATCTCTGATTACAATGTAGTTTTCGAAGATAATTCTGGAATTTTTACTAAACGAGTTTTCTGTAGAAAACATACATCAATTTTATGACTAATAAGTTTTTTAATCAATTCGATATGTCTATTTAATTCGACTAACGATCTTGTATTAAATGTGATAACTATTAGGGGCCATAATTAGAGAGAACTTCATTTAATAAAAAACCATACTCTTTTCTTGCCATTACCAAAGGCATTGTTCTATACGATTTCAGAAAATATGAAATTTTCGATTCTGGTGATTGAGTTTTCGATTCCCTAAAGTACTTACCTAGCTTAATAAATTCCTCCACAACTGGAGGCAAGTTCTGTAAATTTTCATCTTGAAAAAGTCTGGCATAAGATGTTTTCCTCTAAAAGCTTGTGTGTTATTTATAGCAAGCTTAACATTATTTTCAATTTCCTGCATTTTATTATTTGACTTAGTTATTAGCTCCTTTTTTCCTTTTAAATAAAGTTTATAAGACGGACACCTTTATAATTGGCCACATGTCCACTTCCATTGCAATTGACGCATATAGTGGAAGATTCCCCTTTCTTAATACTACAATAGCCTGGTTCATGTTCCAAATTACATTTGACACATTTGAAACTATACAGTCCCCATAGTTGACATCTAAAACATTGAATCTCCCTTTTTCTATATCATTTTCAGATGGGCAGATAGATCCTTGAAATAAAGCTTACTTTTATTTTGAGAAGAGTTAACAATTTTTTAAACAACTTTGGGTGACCTTTCATTTAGTTGGTCAACAAGCCTTTTAACATTTACATTGTGTAAAATAATTGACGGACAAAATTTCCTCTTACCAGATCTTCCAAAGCCCTTTTCTAAATTCTTAATTTTAACGTCCATCAAATTAGCTGATCTTTTGCTGGATGTGGCACCTTAATTGACTTCAACATTTAATTGGCTCAAAATTTCAAAGCGGTTTTGAGAAATTGTAGTAGATACAAAGTTGGTAATGTCTACGTTTTTTAGTTGTTATATTGTTAAAATTACGCCCGACAATATAGCCATCTACATTTCTTTTTGCCTTTTGAGTTATGACTTCTAGGAATTCTTCTTCACTGAAAATAGGTTCCATATCGTCGCTGATGTCGACACCTTCTTTATAAATTTTTAAAAATTATTATCAGCACACAAGAAAAAAGTGTTTACACTTTGACAAGAAAGTCAAAACTCCAATTCTTGCAAAAAGTGAAATTCAAAAAAATGTTTAATGCATAAGGTGTTCTTCAAAATGATAAGGACACCTTAATATTTGCTCAATTCATCCAAACTATACAATTTTATGTATGGTCACCTTATTAAAAAAATTCTACGTTCAAATGAGTGAATACTAAGCCGGTTTTGTTCTTAGGGATGTACCGTTATATTATGTTTATCTTAGTTTATGTAAATACGATCGTTAGTGCAAAATTCAATGCGTCAAAATGATAAGGTCAGTGATTAATAAGCAATTAATCTAATCTGAAGGTATCACAATTGTTATTTTTTTACAAGCACCAATAACAGCTGAAAAACGTCATTCTTAAACATCTCAAATGTAGTGTGAACCGTTGTGTTTAGTTATTAAAATATTTTGCTTAAACGCGTTTAAAAACACAAGTGTGAACATAGTAAAAACATTGTGGTTTAAAGCTAGTTCGTTACTATGAATGAACGTGGCATAAAGGTAGTATATTATTACTACTTACTAAACACAACTTCGTTCAACATGAACTGGGAAACCCTAGCATAAAGACAACTGGAAATACAGTATGCAAAATCCCTTTTCATACATATTTTTTAAAAGGCATTTTGTAAAGGCAATATTTTTTAATAAATTAAATATATATATAACTTTTTTACATGGTTTTATTTTATTACTTAAAACAAATATAAAAAAACTATACTTTAATCAAAACTTTACGAAATTCGAGTAAATACATTTTTAAGGTTGTATGAATACAGACTTTTTATATTGTTTGAATGACATTTAATTTATAAATTTATTTAAATAAATGACTTCAACATGAATGAAATGAAATGATAAATGGCATAAAAAAAATTAATTTGGTTGATAATGAACAACAAATTAAAGCACACAAATTTTTGATTTTTTATTTGCAAAAATAACCACCATTAGGAACGTTCAAAAGTGCATAACATCAAATGATTTTTTTTACAAGTCAAAGAGGCTTAACAATATATTAGGACATTGCAAATAAAGCAGTTTTTATCAAACTGTGTCATAGTCACCATACTATTCATATTATTAAGATTTTTATTTTCCTTTTATTAAAATAATAAAAGGTGATGGGCTATTTTGCATTTCAGGTAACAATGTAATAGTAGAACGTATACTACATGTCTGTCACACTAACATAGTATAAAAAACCGTAGTATACATACCATGGTATATAAATCACATGTCTGTCAGGGCTATTAGGGTTGTGTTTTATATTATCAATTATTATGTCTATTGCTTTAAGGTCCAAAATTTTATTTGAACTATTAATCTGCCGATATATTGTTGTTGTTTGTTATAACAAAATCAATTAATGTATTTGAGTTCTGTGTAATTTTTTTAAACGCTCCTATTATTTGTTTAAGGTCATTATCATCAAGTAAACAATTTAATTTTTTTTCATAATAATCGTCCTATGTTAAAATCACCAGCTTTATTATGTCACAGTTTGTTTCACTTATTTCTTCGAAGACTTTTTCAAAAACTCAGTTTCAGCACTACTCGGTGATCTGTATACAGATGTAACCACAAATTCTTGAATCAATAATTTTTTCAAGGATTTTTTCACACTGCACTTATTGAAATATGTTATTACTCCACCTGACCTTGTTGAATTTGATAAGGCTATAAATTGATTGTAGTCACCAAGCTGTGTTTCTTATTCGTTAACGTCTTTGGTTAAATGGGTTTCCGAAAGCATAATAAATTCAGGCTTTTTCATTTCTATTAACATTTCTAACTTGTAGTAGTAATTTAATATTCCTTGTATGTATATTGGTGTACATGCCTTGTATTTGCCATGATTGGTATGCCACTAAACCATTTGAACTCTAGCCGGAAGTATGCCAAAATTTGTCAAAATCTGATTGGTCGATATTTCAATCCTTGAATATCGAAAACCGTTTACAGACGGCCAAATCAAATAAATAAAAACAGGTTTTAACAAAATCAGCAAAGTTTACATTTGGCAAGTGTAAAGAATTGGTACCGTTATTTTTAGAATTTTTAATTGTTTTAACGGTTAATTTTGCCGAAGTTTGATTACTCTGTCTCAGGTATTTAAGGGTTAAATATTTATACTTTTCTTTGTCCAATTATTTCAGTTATTTTTGGATAAAATGCTAATTTTCTTATTAACCCTTTGTGCGTTCTAGCTAATTCGGGCGCGCTAACAAGCCAAACGAGTAAATCTAGCAGCGTTGTATTTTATGCTGCTATAATTTTTCACACTTGATTATAATAGAGAATTGAAAGTAACAATGTGAAGCTACAAATAAATATTTTTACTGATAAAAATCTATATATATTTTTTTTCGAAATAGCAGTTCGAAAAGAAAGATAAAAAGTCGATGTACGTGTAACATTGCAATATTCGGCTCTTCTGCAATAGATCAAAATCCAAAAATAAATTAAATAATTTAATTAATTTTGTATTTGCTTTTTGCCAAGACAATGTTCTAAAGGTGTGTTTTTACATAAAAAAAAAATTATTTTTTGGCCGCTTATTTGAAAAAAAAAATCTGCGTTAATTGGTTAATTCATAAAGTTTAAAGTGTCAATTAGCCTCCGAAAATCGATATATTATATTTCTTACTTTCAGAGGCTTTATCTATAAGAAAAATTCCTGTCCAAATATGCGTTAGAGTCAGTGTATATGTTACATCGTATATGTATATTAAGGCAACCGTGACCATGGATGAATAAGTGCTCTAGTTGAGACTGTGTGAATTACCGAATGCGTAAGACATTGCATTTGCCTCTTCAGTGCCTGTTTTAAAACTTTCCCATTTACATAAAAAAAGTTAATGGCTTCTTATTGGTCTTAAATATTTTCGTTAATTTCAAAAACTTTAGAGCCCGGAGGCAGTTCATAACAAATTCTGACCACGATTTTTTTCGGTATCTCTTAAGGAGAAAGTCCATCAGTTTATTCAACTGTTTCAAAATACACCTTAACTGATTCTCTGAATTACTGTTCCTACTAATTTGTCATCCGTATAAAAATTATAACCTTATCTAAAATTTTTTTTTTTTTATAGTAAGTAGCAAAAGAAAAAAATGAACGCAGATCAATTTTATAGTTTTTATCTCATTTTATTATTGCCACTAATAAAAGTTAGATTAATATCAAATGGTCCGTTAGGAACAAAGCCATTCGATTTAGATTGATCATAGATGATTAAAAACAAGACTAGGTAGGTTCCTAAGGTAGTGTAACCGCAACCCACCCAGAGATCAGAAATGTCCGTTGTGGAAAGCCTTTTAGAGGTAGAAAGAAAAAAAAGAAAGATAAAGGTGAAAAGGAAAATAAAAAAGATTAAAGAGAAAGAAGAGGAAAAATGACACCATAGGAACATTCTGAAGACCGGGAGTTACCTGATATAAAACCCTCCAGGTCACAGATCCTGGCTGACGCGACCTCACCTACACCATTAAACAAACCTCTGTGTAGCACTGAGCCCGCGCCTTTAGAGAGCCGGGCAAAAACAAAGGATATGAGGCACCCCCACTTTGCCACATACTGCCCTTAGAACGCAGAGCCCAATCTGAAATCCTATGAGAGGTTTGAGGAACTCCCATCTCAGACCATACAGTCTCCTCAGCCCCTCCATAACTCTTTCACTCTACGACAGGCCCAATTGTCCAATAAGCTCACAAAGTACCCAAGCGGTGATCTGGCAGAAACATACGTCAGTTCAATACACTTGACCAGTTACGTATGCAATCCCACATACGCAACCAACTCTCGTGGACGAAAATTCAATAATTGCTAAATATACTAAACAAACTTAACAATAAAGTCAAATACACTTTGTAACAGTTTTAAAAATAAAGAAATGTTTATGCACTAGGAAATCTTACATCTGTTTATTTTCTGAAATTTGATTTATTTTATTTTTCCATTATTTTATAAGCACTTAAAGTGAATGACATTTTCATTCATCCAAATTTTATTTTGCTATACATAGTAAAATATAATTTGGTTGAAATTCTAAACCTTTAATAAATATAAAATTATAAGAGATAGCAATTTCCCATATAATAGCCCACTATAGATCGTCGAAAAGAAATTAGATAGCTCAAGAGAAAAAAAGTATTGAATTGTTATTGACTACAGGCAATTAAATGAATTTACAATTGACGATAAACACCCTATTCCGAATCCAAATTCATTGTTGGACAAAGTTGGTAGAGCACAGTATTTTACAACATTGGATTTGGCAAAAGGGTTCCACCGAATTACAGTAAGGAAGGAAGAATAGGACAAAAATAGCGTTTTCAACACCATTTGGACACTATGTGTTTATTCAGATGCTATTTGGCCAAAGGCTAATTAATAAAATCTTACAAAAATATATTAACAGAATATGTGCCGTTTCTATGGACGACATATTGGTGTTCGGAACATCCTTGGAAACACACTTAACCAATCTAAGGCTAATATTTGAAGCACTAAAACGCACATGTAAAAATGTGATTTTCTGAAAAAAGAAACTCAGTTTTTAGGAAACATTCTTACAACAAACGGAAAAAACCAAATCCCGCTAAAGTAGAAATAATAAAAAAGTTTTAAATACCAAATAATACAAAACAAATAAAATCTTTCTTAGGTATGACAAGCTTGTAAATACATATTAAAGTTTGTTTTTGTTTTTACAAATTCCGGTGGAAGATCTTGAGGTAGAAAGATCGGTCGAGTAATTGTTGTTGTTTACAAGATTGTAAACAGACAGAGTAATTAAGAATATAAATTGTTATTGCTTGTAAAAAGGTTACAAGCAGTGGTGCACGAAACTGTGTTGAATAAAGGATAATAATTAAAACCAAACAATAAAATTTGTTTTATTTTAACTGCAATTTACGAACTCATATATACACGTTTTTAAAAAGGTAAAAACGTAACAATTGACCCAAATGAAAATAAGCTTCTACGAATGGGTTAGTAGTCAACAGGAGTCCTTAATGACTCACATATTGTACATATAATTTTAGATTTTAATCTAAATACAGTCCACAGGAGTTCTTACTGACTCATTCGTACAAACTTATTTTCATTTGGGGTCTATATTGGCTCATTTTATTTATAATAAAAATTTTTAATTTTATTAATAATTACAACTACTTTACTACGTGTTGCAAGGTGGCCGGCAGTGTTTAAATACAACTCAAATTTAATTCAGTTTATTTTACATTTTCTTTAAGTGTATTTCATTACCTTATATTTTCATTACCTTATATATAAGAGCGAGATTAGGAAGGCTAAGAAGAAATCTTGGGTTGGCTTTTGCGAGTCGATAGAAGGGGTTAAAGACCCTGCCATGTTCCGGAGAATACTTTCGAGGACAAGTTCCAATCTGGAGACTTGATTTATTAGCAAGAGCCCATTTTCCCGGCTGTGAGTATGTGGGTAGGAGGCACACTTCTAGTTTTTCAGCCAACATTCACTCAGCAGAAGAGTCGGATCTTGTCAGTAATATGATTGACAACCGGAAGATTGCTTAAGCGATTGACACCTTCAAGCCATATAAATCATCTGGTCTAGATGGAGTAATACCGGCGATGATACAAAATGCCGCGACTATTTGCGATTCTGGGGGATATAAATAAGGCTTGTTTGTGCTATTCGTATATGCCGAGTTTATGGAGGGAGGTAACGGTGATTTATATTCATAAATCTGGGAAACTAGTTACTCGACACCAAAGGATTTCAGACCGATTAGTCTATCAATCTTTCTCCTTAAGTCTGGAGAGATTAGTTGACCTTGATATAAGGTCAAGTGTAAATATTACCACGAGGAATGGTGCGCAGCGCGCTTACATTTGGGGCAGATTTGTTGAAACCGCTTTGGATGAGGTGTTAGGTTTTATTGAGAGGAATTTGGATGGTTTAGATTTTACTTTGGCTGCGTTCCTATATATAGAGAGAGCATTCAACAACGTGAACATCTCTTCCATTCACAATTCCCTCTGTAGAGCTGGTATCTCCTCGCTTCTGACTAATTGGATTGATGAAATGCTCAAGGGCAGTATTATCAATGCGTGCATTAGGGGTGAGTTCCATTAGGAGGTCGGACACTAGAGGCACACCAAAAGTGGGTCTTGTCGCCACTCTTGTGGCTTCCAGTGATTGGGGACGTACTCGTGGAATTTGATCGGATGGGTACCAAGTTGGTTGCCTATGCTCATGACGTAGTTCTACTTCTGGGTGGTAAACTTTTACCGATCTTGCCAGAGTTAGGCAGGCTGTCACGCTGGGCTCGTCGCAATGGTCTTGGTGTAAATCCAGCGAAGACAACTTGTTCTATTCACCAGGAATCGTAAATTTTCACCCTTCATGCTGCCAGCCCTGGATGGTGTGACATGAATCTGCTTGGAGACGAAATACCTCGGTGTTGTCCTTGATCGTCGACTGGACTGGAACATCGAGGAGCGTACAAAATGGGGTTTGATAGTAAGTAAGAACCCATCGCGAAAAATTGGGGTTTGGAGCAGCATTCGGTTTCACTGGTTGTACAGTGCGGTGGTACGCCACATTCTTACTTATGGCGGTCTTGCTTGATGGCACGCGGTGTGCGGTAGATTGGGCTTATCCGCTTCGCTCCTTATCATGGGGGCGTGTAGGAGTACTCCGCAGGCGGCTCTGAATGTGATGCTTGGCGTCAGTCCTTTGGACCTTCAAATTCACCTTCACCTAAAGGCGTTAATTAGTAGAGGTGCGACCCCCCTCTTGGCGGTCTAGCCTTATATACAGTCAGATCTAAGACGCAGTAAGTCACTAGTGCTGGAGTCTACTCCGAACAACTTGATCTTAGGTGTTTCTATAAGTTGAATGGTGAGTGCAGTGTATTCCAGGCGGAAATTAGAAAGGCAGTGGAGATGATCGAGAATGAGATTGGGGGCCAGGTAACCAATTTTGTGAACAGCCAGGCTCTCAAAGCACTCAGCTCAGTACCGGATCACTGTAGTATAGCTGGCAATGAAAAGGCTGATGAATTGGCTCGTCATGTCTCGGCGTCAACAGTTCTCCGGACTGAAGACTGTCCTGCCGCCGTTGAGTCATTACATCAGTGTACTATAGAGGTTCTTCGTCGAGAAGTCTGATCAAACCTAGTTCAACGTATAGTCTCTAGATCTATATGACCGGTTATTTCCAGTCGTAATACGTCTGTTCTTCCTCTATGAGATAGATGGACCTGAGGCTGACTACGGGCGTTATTACGAGCCACTGTGGTATCCGTACGATGACCCGTAGATGGACCAATGTCGATATTGATTACTTTAGGAAGAGTTAAAGGTGATCGAACATCTATTATGTCATTGTCCCAGGCTCTCGGGCAGGAGGCATCGACTCATGGGTGAATTTACGATCCAAACTAACCTCTCTTTCGTGTACTGACCCTACCGTTATCCTTCGATTTTTCAAGAGCCTCAGCTGGTTGTGGCATGGGGATTGATTGGATCCCTTGGGGTGTGAGACCATTGGTCTACACGTGTTTGGAGCTACCGGTCCAGTTTTGATCGGATGGGTGCTCGTCCTGAAACCAAAGCAAACCGATCAACCTAAATAAAAAAATTAGTACTTCTCTTAGAATTGTTATCTATATTTTTTTTTTTTTGCTATATGAAGTGACAATGTCAAAAAAGCCGAAATAAAAAGTAGTACCACTTACTCATTCTTTGTAAAAACCGTTATGTTTCGCAAAATTGCTTTAATGAAAAGCACGTGTTTAAAAGATTTGAGTTTTGTTATTATTATTTGGATAATCAAGTTAATGAAAATCTAATATTTTAAATAAAACCGGTCGTGGAAAACACTGCAGTGCAGAGAAGCGCGGAATACTCAAAAAACTAATATTGGATGGAAAGTCTTATAGAGAAGTTGGTCGACTGGTTTGGTGTTCAAACAAAATAATTTACTCAATTTAATATGAAGAAAATACTGAAAGACGGCAGAAAACGAGCCCTGAACCCGCTTCTAGTCAAAAGGTTGATCCGCGAGAGTAAAAATAATCCTCTAAAAGCTACAACTGAGCTAAAAAAGGACCTTAATATAACTGCGACAGTACTGACAATTCGCATATGTTTTAGAGAACATAATTTAAAGGCGTGCAGCCCGAGAAAGGTCCCTCTTTTAAACGCAAAATATATCGCCAAGCGCATGAAGTTCGCAAAGGCACATCTAAATTGGTCAGTCAAAAAGTGGAGAAATATTTTATGGCCAGATGAAAGTAAAGTTGTTATGTTCGGTGTAAAAGGTTCTAGTTAGTACGTCAGGCGTCCTCAAAACTCCGACTACAATCCAACGTATACAACAAAAACTATTAAACACGGAGGGTAGAGGTAGGGTACTTCTAAAACGCTTTAAAAAGTTTCCTAAAATTGAAAATGTAAACAAAAGAGTTTTGAAAACATTTTTTAGGGGGCGGTGCTATTTTTTACGCCGTATATACATACTAAATGACCCGTTGAATTTTTCGCACCACAATTGGTAATTTTGTAACATAACATAGTGAAGATATTAAATGGTAATTTCACGATATTTATTTATAAAAAGGAGTAACATAGTCGTTTGTAAGTGATAATCGGCCATGTTATGTAAAACGCAGCGTTTTCAAATCGCGATTTGCTGACGTTTTAATATTTTAAAAGTTGTGTTCGAACATTAAAAACATGTTTTATTATAACAAAACATAAACAAACAAATACATTTTAAATTAATATGCCTTCAGAGCTTGTGCTTGCTAAAATGGCTTTAAAAAAGCTAAAATCAAAAAAATTCATGAGTAAACAATTGAGATACAATTGACAAATTCGAAGCAAATATTTAAATTGCATATTTTTTTATTAAGATCGTCAAATAAATATTGAAAAAAATTAATTAATTTCATTGTAAACAATCTTTGATGTTATGACATGATTATTGTTTTCTTTTGCCAGTACAAATCTTTAACAGAAACAAAAATGTCTTTAAACGCACGTACTTGTGAAAATTTCGTATAACTGTCCATGAGAAAAAACTTGTTCGGTAAATACAATCCTCCATTTTCAAAAGTTTGATCTTATGCCTTATTAATAGCGAAGGCAACTTTTATAGGAATTTTTTTCATATCATCCGAAAAGGCACAGTTGGATCAGAAGGTATAAAGTTAAGTTAATGATATTAAATGCTTCGTTATTATAACTTGTTGGAGCTTCTAAGTCACCGTTACGCAAATTTTGCAATCATTCCGTAAAAAAAAGGATCATTTGACCTCATATTTTAGTCAATTTAATCGAGCCCTTGTTGGAGATTAACTGCAATACCAGTCCATGCAACTGGTGTAAATTTTGACATGATACGGCTCAGTATTACAACACCGTTTAACCGTTAAAGTTTAACATTACCTGACACTACTATATACTAAACAAACTAATTCAGGTTTGATATAGACTGCTCCACATATTACACCACGCACACGGTTAGTCCACTTGCACTTCAAAAACACTTTTCTTTTTAACATTTTAATTTATAATTAAAAAGAACAATTGGCAAAATAGCAGCAAAAAACAAACAAAATTTATAATCGAAACTTCAATAACAATGTAATGCTTTACAAAGCCATCCAAATCGGTTGCTAGTGCGACGGTTTTTTTTTTTACTTCTAATGTATATTTAATTTTACAATGTATTGTGAATGAGACTCATCCAAATTGGATGACACTATATACTAAACAAACTAATTCAGGTTTGATAAAATAAACACTACATTGCCGACAAAAATATTACCAAGAACAGTTTTGACAACAAATAAACTGCAATACAAAAAACTCTGAACCTTAAGGATTTAAAATGTAATTTTTTAACGAAAAAATTCACTTCAAGATTTCATTTAACTTTCATGCAGTAATGCGGGACACATTTGCAACCGACAAAAAAATACCTTTTAGAAATAATATATATATGATTATATATTTTATATAATAACCATTTTCTAAGGTAATATTTTTAAATAAAGACATTTATGCTCAATTTTTATTATATTGAACATAACATTAATTGCCTTTTTATTTCGACTTTCGACTTGTAACTGCAACTTTAAGAACTTGACAGCGAAATCATCAAGTGATTCTAAAAAAAGAAAAAAACTGTTTTGTGAAATAGTTGGTTGGCACTAACAAAATTGAGTATTTGTTTTTGTACCGTTTTTTTTTTTGTTGTATTAAAAAAAAATTAATAAAACAAAAATAATAAAAAATTTTTATTAATAAATTTCAAAATGTATTAATATTTTCAATATGCAGTCACTCTAAATGTACACGCCCAGAAAAATATGTACCACACACATCTTCGATCTGAGACCACTGACAATGTAAGTGGGACCCATCCACTGCCTGTATACAACTCTTATTTACATTTATACAGCGTTGGCCTAGGCCGTACGATGGGTCCGATAGAACAGACTCTGCAAACGAAGGTGGAGTGGGTCCGATAAAAAAGACTTTGTAAGTGAAGGTTACATGGGTTCGATGGTACAGACATTATAATTGAAGGTTTGATAGGTTTAACCTGTCAAATACTTTTTTTTAATTATTTATTTATCAAAAAATTTCAATAATGAAAATCCAGCTTATAGACCATAATCGATTCCATATAGACTGCTCCACATATTATACCACGCACACGGTTAGTCCACTTGCACTTCAAAAACACTTTTCTTTTTAACATTTTAATTTATAATTAAAAAGAACAATTGGCAAAATAGCAGCAAAAAACAAACAAAATTTATAATCGAAACTTCAATAACAATGTAATGCTTTACAAAGCCATCCAAATCGGTTGCTAGTGCGACGGTTTTTTTTTTTACTTCTAATGTATATTTAATTTTACAATGTATTGTGAATGAGACTCATCCAAATTGGATGACACTATATACTAAACAAACTAATTCAGGTTTGATAAAATAAACACTACATTGCCGACAAAAATATTACCAAGAACAGTTTTGACAACAAATAAATTGCAATACAAAAAACTCTGAACCTTAAGGATTTAAAATGTAATTTTTTAACGAAAAAATTCACTTCAAGATTTCATTTAACTTTCATGCAGTAATGCGGGACACATTTGCAACCGACAAAAAAATACCTTTTAGAAATAATATATATATGATTATATATTTTATATAATAACCATTTTCTAAGGTAATATTTTTAAATAAAGACATTTATGCTCAATTTTTATTATATTGAACATAACATTAATTGCCTTTTTATTTCGACTTTCGACTTGTAACTGCAACTTTAAGAACTTGACAGCGAAATCATCAAGTGATTCTAAAAAAAGAAAAAAACTGTTTTGTGAAATAGTTGGTTGGCACTAACAAAATTGAGTATTTGTTTTTGTACCGTTTTTTTTTTTTTGTTGTATTAAAAAAAAATTAATAAAACAAAAATAATAAAAAAATTTTATTAATAAATTTCAAAATGTATTAATATTTTCAATATGCAGTCACTCTAAATGTACACGCCCAGAAAAATATGTACCACACACATCTTCGATCTGAGACCACTGACAATGTAAGTGGGACCCATCCACTGCCTGTATACAACTCTTATTTACATTTATACAGCGTTGGCCTAGGCCGTACGATGGGTCCGATAGAACAGACTCTGCAAACGAAGGTGGAGTGGGTCCGATAAAAAAGACTTTGTAAGTGAAGGTTACATGGGTTCGATGGTACAGACATTATAATTGAAGGTTTGATAGGTTTAACCTGTCAAATACTTTTTTTTAATTATTTATTTATCAAAAAATTTCAATAATGAAAATCCAGCTTATAGACCATAATCGATTCCATATAGACTGCTCCACATATTATACCACGCACACGGTTAGTCCACTTGCACTTCAAAAACACTTTTCTTTTTAACATTTTAATTTATAATTAAAAAGAACAATTGGCAAAATAGCAGCAAAAAACAAACAAAATTTATAATCGAAACTTCAATAACAATGTAATGCTTTACAAAGCCATCCAAATCGGTTGCTAGTGCGACGGTTTTTTTTTTACTTCTAATGTATATTTAATTTTACAATGTATTGTGAATGAGACTCATCCAAATTGGATGCTAGTTGTATGTGCTTAAAAATTTTATTTCAATTTTTCCTATTTACATAATAGTATACAATCGGATGTGTTTCATTTATAATAATTTTTGTATTACTGGGCGGCTATATTCACAAAAAATTTTAATTTTGCGTTTCAAATACAAATTAGTTAATATACACTTTAAGGTTAAAAACCTTTTTTAAAAATTTGTATTCTAAAGTACACTTTAAGGTTTCTTCATATTCGAAACTGACAATACTATTGTATTTTCCCAATATTTTTAGGAAACGTTGAATTAAATAAATTATAATTTGACACGAAAAATCAGGCACGTAGAAAAATTAAGCTTTGCGAATTAAAGAACACGACCGTTTTATAAGATTATTGCTTTTCAAGTATTTCTTTATTGATATTATTTACTTAAACTCTAACTTATATCCGTTAGCTATTCATCAACTCCATTGCTTAATTATATATTTTATTTATGTATCCATTGAATTTAAATAACATTGTTATTAGGGTAATATACATATATTGTTAATTCACTTTCATTTTATTATTAGTTATTAATATTTTTGTTAATATAAGAAATGTATGATGTATAAATGGCCCAACATTCCGGCCACATTGGAGGACCGGATGCCTTCAAGTAAATGGCAGTGGAGCCAGTTTATGTATCAGGCGCTTATATACGCCGTTTCGAGTTTTGACCTCCGCCACCCTGACCTTGTCGTGTTCGCCTTCGATTATCTTGACGACTGTCCCGGTCAGCCAATGCTATGGCGGGCAATTGCCCTCGTGGATGATTACCACTTGACCCAGTCTCAAGTTGGGCATCCCGATGTGCCACTTGGCCTTGCCTTGGAGACCCAGGATATAATCTCGAGACTAAGACTGCCAAAATGTCTGCTTGAGACCGCAGAGCAGATGCCTTCATAACTTGGGCTCTTTTACTTTCACGTTTTCTGCGGATGCTAGCGGCAGCAAACGCGGACCCCCTCCTATTAGTAGGTGTACTGGCGTTAGAGCTTCTCCGTAGTTGGGATCTGGAGACAACATTGCGATGGGTCGACTTGAGCACCGCCTCTACTTTTGCGAGCATCGTTACAATATCTTCTTGTGTCAACGATGCATTGCCAACTGTTCGCAGAAGTAGGACCTTCGCTTGTTTGACGGCAGCTTCCCATAGTCCGCCGAAGTGTGGTGCCCGAGGTGGTATGAAGGTGAACTTCACCACGGACGACGCTGTGTATGCCGGTAAAATGACCATTTCATTTCCGTTGCAGTAGGTATAGTAGTTTTGCCTATCCTACGTTTCTTCAGATTATCGATAAATCTGAGCACAAAGCACGTTACTCAGTAACTTCTTAAATAAATATCTTTGCATTATATCCAAGAGACAGTTAGATGTCCCCTCCACTGCAAGAAATACATTTACTTTTCTTGTCTCCAATAATTTTTTGTTCTCTGTTAATTCAAAATGTTCATTAACAGGCCAATGAGAACTATCGTTTAGCAAAAACGTTGGTCCTTCAAACCAAATGAAATCCTTCAATTCCTTTACATCAGATCCTCTTGATGCAATATCAGCTGGATTCAACTTAGTAGGTACGTGGCGCCACGATTTTGGCCCGACCACTCTTGAATCTGAGCGACTCTATTGGAGTCGAAAATCATTAGGGAGGATTTCTGAATCTTATTTCCGAATCTGTCCAGAAATAAACGGAATCGATTTCGAAATTTATAATATGCTTAATTCGATTCCACAACTAAGCTAGTAGGTGGGCAGCACATAATTCAAGCCTAGGAAATGATTTAGTCTTGAGTAGAGCAACTTTGGAGTAAGTAGTCTCGAGGTAATTATGTTTGACTCGGAGCTTCGAATATAAATGCAACAACCATAAGCTCGAATTGAAGCATCAGAAAATCCATGAATATGAATTTTCGATGTGGACGTTGTGTGAACGAATCTTGGGATTGTGATTGAATCAACTTCCAGTAAATTAGGTTTGAAGTTTTCTCATGAAGTATTTAAACTCAAAGGAATTGATTTATCCCAGTCAAGCTTTTGAATACAAAGTTCATGTAATAAGATTTTGGATTTCGTAACAATTGGGCATAACAGTCCGAGAGGATCGAATAAACGAGAAGAAACTGATAAGATGTTGCTCTTTGTAGCTTTAAAATCTTGAAATTTATCATCCAAATGAAATTTAAATAAACCATTCTTCGGAACCCAATGTATCGCAGCGGTTTTGCTGAATCTGAATCGCTATAAATCAGTTCCTCATTCTCTAGTGAATTCAGAAAATCAGAATCTTCTGCTCCTCTGAATATATTTCCCTAGATTCGTTTGGATTTTCTTTTAACTCCCAAAATTTCCTGACGATTGAATCGACATTGCGCTCGTTTACTATAAAAGTGTTTATGTGAAACACCTTAATGCTGTTCGAGTACTTTGGTTGATTGTACTTTCCATTTACAATCTAATCAAGCGAAGTTTTCTGAAGAACTGGAAGACTCGGGCCAAGCTTGATTTGGCGAACACACATTAAAACAAAGAAATGTCCTGTGCCTATCAATAAATCAATCCTTTGCGGTTTATAAAAGCAAGGATCAGCCAAATCCACAGTCTTAAGAATCTTCAATTTAATCGTGCTGATATTATGATCAGGCTGCACATTAGTTATTGAGCTTAACACTCAAAACTTTAAACTAAATTGAGAAGCATTTACTCTTCACGTGACAGTCAAATTGACGCAAGACTTCGAAAACGAATTTGTTTTGCCGATGCCATTTACATTTAATATGCCTCCTCTTTTCAATCGTAGTAGTTGCGCAAGTTCCTCGGTTATCAAGTTGGGTTGAGCACCGGAATCTAAAGAGCTCTAGCCGGTATAAGTTGACCAGAACTACTTCTTACTCTTACTACAGCGGTCGCTAAAATTATACGCTCATCTGACGCTGAAAAATTTACAGACGCAAGATAGGACGACGGCTCCTCAGAGTAGTTAATTGAAGCATTACCTGAACTTGTGTTGAATCGATGAAGTAATAAATTGTGTGATCCGTTATAAATTTTACACTTAGATAATGGACATCGCGCAACTGTATGTCCTTTTTTCAAACAATTTGTACATGCTGGCACAGATTTAAAAGAAGGGCAATTATTAATCATATGTTGTGTAGAGTTGCAAAATAGGCATTTTTCAGCAGATTGCTTAGATTTCGTACAATTCAGTTATGTTTTAGCGCTCGTAAAAGTAAAATTTTCCTTTTTAGGCTTAGTAAACCTCGGTCTTGAACCTGAAAACTTCAGCTGAACGTATATTCAAAGCGGTTTTGCAATCTGACCACAGTGTAATGTCTTTGAATGGATCTACTTTAGACATCACTAAATGGATTAAAATGACGTTATCTTCCTGTCATCACCAATTCACTTTTAGTTTGGCTGTTGGTGTTAGTGAAGATGTGTTTTTTCAAAGCGGAAAATTTTAAGTGTTCAAATAGTCGTGTATAAAAACCAAGTGCTTTGCTAGTGTGAGTGATTGATTGTTGTTTTTAAATTGAGACTCCCAGGGGTAATTCTGTGGTGTCTCAGTTTTTGACTTCAAGGTCAGTAGCAATTTTGAAAAGTGAGGTTAGATAGAACTAACGGAGTGGTGGGTTTTTGGTGCTGCCATAGTGTATTTTTGTTGACGGTTCGGTGTATTTAATTGACTTTGATTTCTAGTTGTATTTCGGTTTCGGTTGTGTTTATTTGGAATTGGTGACGGACTTTGCTGTGTTGATTGACTTTCTTTGGCTGTGATTATTTTGACTTCTGGTGAGTCGTTACATTTTTAAATTTTATTATTATGCCTGCTGCGGGGAAACCTCGTAAGACGGCTAAGGGTGATGCCTCTGACGCTGCGTCTGGGGCAGTCACTGACGAGGTGATGGGGCTCCCTCCACCTGCGAAGTCTCGTCTCCGTCATATGGAGAGCGAACTAGGCAGTTCGGGGTCTGAGGCTGAGTTTAAGGCGAAGAATGATGGTAAGGCGACCACCAAGCGTTTTAAGTCTGCCGCTGTTATTGATGCTGCTGCTGCTGATTTTCTGCTGCGTTTCCCCCGTTGCCGTCTGTTGGCAGGGAGAGAAGACAGCGTAAAAGGGCTGTGGCTTCGGCTACCGCCTTTCCTCTTGGCTGTGATGCGGGTGTCTCAGTGGCTGATGTCAAGGTTGTCACTGACAGTTTTCCTGAGGTGTTGTTCGGTGAGGATCTGAGTGCGGGGCCGATGGGCAGACTTATGAGTCAGGCTGGCAGGTATGAGGAGTAGGTCATAAGACGAGCGGTTGAGGGGTAAGCTGGACATCCTCCAGTCCCCCAGGCCTGCTCAGTCAGTGACCACTATGCCAGCTCCACTGCTAGGCCTGTTGCTCAGGCTCCGACGGTTGCTGCTGTTGTGAGGGCACAGGGTGTCGCTGTTTTCAGGCCTACACCCAAGCCTGTGGAAACTTGTTCGGTAGTTGTTCGAGACAAGAAGAGGGGCTCAACTTCCAGAGAGGTAGTGAGCAAGGTCGTCGAACAGGTCGGACCAACCCTTGGAGTTAGAGTGCACGAGATGAGGCCGCTGAAGGGGACTAGTGGTGCTGTTATCCGTACACCTTCGGTGGCGGAGAGGTCGAAGATTGCCTCAAACAAAAAGTTTGAGGAGATCGGTCTCGAGGGTGGTAGTTGCTGGAGTACACGCGGTGATCACTCCTGATGAGTTTATGACGGAGATGTTCGAGATGAACCTTAAGGATCGCATGAACTATGAGGCGTTTAAAAAGAGTGTTCGTCTGGTAACCAGTCCCTGGAGGTCTGACCATGCCGGACAGGTCAACGTTGTGCTGGAGTGCAGTGAGCGTGTTGCGAACATGCTTCTTGATGTCGGCAGGATTTATGTGAAGTGGTTCAGCTTTGGGTTGCAGCCTCAGGATGCGATCACGCACTGCTACCGCTGCCACGACTTTGACCACCTGTTGCGTGAGTGCAGAATGGGGCACGATGTGTGCAGAACGATGATGGGACATCGGGCCTCCCGTTGTGTTAACCCGGTGAGGTGCCGTAACTGTGAGTTGAGGGGTCTGCCAGCGGACCATAGTATGCTGTCGTTTGCGTGTCCCACGTACTCGACTATGTTTGCCAGAGAGAACACCAGACATTAATGGAATTACGCCTTAATTGTCAGCGCTCGAAGGCGGTGACGTGCGAGCTCGGGCAGGCTATGTGTCAGCTGGACGCTAGTTTTGCCCTGATCCCAGGAGCCGTACATTTCGAATGGTGATGTTAGAGGTATTCCGGGGGGATGCGCGTATTTACTGATGATGTGGGAAAGGCTGCGATTATAGTTAGGGACAGTAACGTGGACTGTACGAAGTTATCTAATAGCCAGTTTAGGGTATGTGTTAGGGTAAAAGGGTGGTTTGGGGAGATGTTTCTGGCTAGCATCTACTGTAGGCCTGGCGTTTCATTGGAACCCTATCTAGGGTATATGGATACGGTACGGGTATATGGATACGGAATACTACGCGGCGAGTAGTATTCCGGTTATCCTCGGCCTAGATACGTATGTGGTTCAACAAGATCTCCAGACTTGGGTCTGGACATCCGAACTTTATACGAGGAAGAGTGCTTAGTGAATGGTTGCTCTCGCGAGATTTAAGCGTGTTGAATGAGCCGAGTGAGCTATATACTTTCGATGGGCCAATGGGCGACAGTGACATTGACGTGACGGCTGCAAATGGGGCGGCAATTACTTTTGATTTTGACTTTAGTTGGAGAGTTTGTGACCATAATCTCATCGAGGTTAGGGTTACTTGTCCACAACGGACTAGGGAGACTGGTGGCATCTTACGATGGCGAACGCGTGACGTTGATTGGGACCATTATCGGAGGGAGGCATTGTCATCGGTGCCAATTGACGACTTTAGGCTACTAACGATTGACGACCAGGTTGACAAGATTGTCCGTACGGCATCTGCGGTGAATGATGCACTGTTGGGCCGAGCTAGTTATGCGAAGCCCAAGAGTGTCAAATGGTGGACCCCTGAGTTAGAGACGATGCGGCGGCGCGTTCGACACCTCCGGAGACGTTTCCAGAGGGGTAGGCGTACCAATGCTGAAGATCTAGCTCAGCGTAGGACCGAATATCTTGGCAGCCTTAAGACGTACATGATTGTTACAGTTAAGGAGGACGAGTGGAGGAGATTTGTACAGGACAATAGGGATGACCCCTGGGGTAGGGTTTACCGTATCTGCAGGGGTAGAAAGAGTCAGGTGGACATAGGATGCCTCCATGTTGGCGACACCGTGTTGTCTTCATGGAGGGACTGCACGGACGCATTGTTGAGGGTTTTCTTTCCAAGGGCGGAGCCAGGCAACTATCCTCCCCCACCGGTGGAGGTTGCTGACCTTCCAAACTTGGAGAGGTCGGAAGTAGATGACTGCTTTTGTCGGGTGAGAAGCAGGAAGTCCCTAGGTTTGGATGGGTTGACCGGAGAGATGTGTAAGAACATCTGGAAGGCCATTCCTGAATACCTGGAGGCGGTGTACGGTAGGTGCATTAATGAGGGCTACTTCCCGAAGGCATGGAAATGTGCTCGTGTTGTGGTACTTCTTAAGTGGCCTGATGGAGTGATCGGGGGGCATCAGCCTCTTGCCAGTATTTGGAAAAGTTGCTGGAAAGAATCATGGTGTACAGGCTTAAGGAATGCTACAGCGAGAGCCCTTCATGTTACCAGTTTGGTTTTAGGAAAGGTAAATGCGTTGAAGACGCTTGGATGCGTGTGAAGGTTTCTGTCGAACAATCGTCTTCGAAATATGTGCTTGGGCTTTTCATTGATTTCAAGGGTGCCTTCGATTATCTTTCGTGGATAGAAAAGCGTGTGTTGTTGCATCCTTTGAAACGGTTTGGATGGAGGTTGTTCGGGGTTGTCCGCAGGGGTCCATCTGTGGTCCATTCATTTGGAACCTTATGATGGATACTCTGTTGAGACAGCTTGGGCTGGCATTTAAACTGTGTGCGTATGCGGATAACTTGCTCATCCTTATCGAAGGCCAGTCTCATGCTGAGCTGGAGAGGAGGGGTGCCCAGGCCATCCGTATCGCTTATGAGTGGGGTGTAGGGGTTGGCGTGGACGTCGCAGTGGATAAAACGGTGATGGTGTTGCTTAAGGGCATATTGTCAACCGGGCGACCTCCACTCATTAGAATTGGTGACAAAAGCATTCGCTATGTGGCTCAGGTCAGGTACCTCGGCATAGTTGTAGGGGAGCGTATGAGCTTCCAGGCTCATCTCACCCATGTCAGGCATAGACTGTCAGCCATTGTTGGAAAGGTTAGACGCATATTGAGGAGTGATTGGGGACTAAGCAGGCGTGCCGTCCGTATCATATACGATGGGCTTTTCGTTGCTTGTGCGGCGTATGGCGCGTCGGTGTGGTATAAGACGGTCATGTCTGTTGTTGGACAGAGTAAGATTCTCACGTGTCATAGAATTGCACTCTTGGCATGTGTCCCGGTGTGTTGGACAATCTCTACCGATGCTTTGCAGGTCCTTGTTGGTGTACCACCGCTTGACTTGGAAGTGGTGCGTCGTAGCATTGCTTTCAGGCTCGGGAGGGGACTACCACTTGGGACGAACGATTGGCTTTCTGCTTCGGAGCTCGAGAATGGGAGAGATAGGTATAAGGCCCTTTTGCAGGGGGCCTCGTAGATAGGTGGCAGACGAGATGGACGAACAGCGACAAGGGAAGGGTGACATGGATTCGTTTCGGACGTTACGTTCCTACGGGAACACGCTAACTTTGGCTTTGGCTTGAGTCTAGTGTTCATACTAACTGGACATGGCTCTTTCAATGCATTTTTGCATCAAATTGGCCAGACAGAGGACTTGAGGCATGTACTGACTTCGTGCCCGGACTATGATGACGTTAGGGATTTAGATATCACTCATACTGAGGGGGTGTGGGATTTCAGTAGGGTATTGTTGGACGATCGTACTTATGGTAGGCTGGGCGTTTTTGCCCTTGAGGTGTTTAGGCGTAGAAGGACGGCACTGTTAGCTGAGGTTCGACCTGCATCAACATCTTAGCGGTCTCCTGGCTAGCCTTTTCTAGCTCGTTTCCCGCTGGTGTGCTGACGGTTGGTGTGTTATGCTGCTTGCTGTGATTGTCTGCTGTTTGCGGCTTAATTTTTATCTGCAGTTTTTGGATGTTGTGTTTTGTACTGGTCTATCATTGACTGGTTGTGTTCTTGTTTTTGTGTATTGTGTCCGTGGCGCACGATGTCACTTTGAGTTCTCCCATGAGGGTGGCTCCGTTTATTGTTGTGTGGTTTGAGTGTTTCTTGTTTGTTGTATAATCATCATGGTCACCAGTCCGGGAGTCGTTTGGGACTTACACTGGTAGTAGCATTTATGCTACGAGGCCTGACCGGATGCTTAATTCTGGTACCACGGGTGTCGGGAGTCCCAGGAATTTCTGTTCCTGCCCGACTATGGTGAGGCCCCCTTGTGGGAGCAACGTGGTGGCTGTGGTTTAAACCCAAATCGCGGGAAAAGCTATGCTGGCTCGGTGTGAAGTTACATTTTTAACCGGGTGCCGTGACCCATAGATCGGTAGGAGTTGAGATAGTCTCAGCACCTTACCAAGGTGTGAGGTCATATCCAAATAACATGGCTTTGAATTGGTACTCACTGGTGATTCTAATCACAGGTGGGGGCGTTGGTGTACGCATTGTATTCACTCGTGCTTTGGCACCGTGAGGTAACGTCCTATGGCAGGTACTCACGTTAAACCACTGACTTAATGTCATCACCAATTGATAACAACGAATCATAAATAGCAGAAACTGTATCAATCATGCTTGGCAAAGCAACAGCCGAAGGTTTTTGAGATTTCCGGCAAATCAAAAAGTTTTGCAATATTATCGAAAAATATCAAACACTCGTTTTCGTAAACCTTTTTCAAATTAGCTAATGCTTTGGGATAATTTTCTTCAAAAATCTGAGAGGCATAACTGTACTTAAGGCTGATTCGGACAAGCATGAGATTAAATGATTAAATTATTCAATATCCGTTAATGTCGGATCGTTGTGAACCAAGTTCTCAAACAAGCTCATGAACTTCTTATAATCGGAATATTTTCCGCTGAATTTAGGGAGCTTCATGTTTGGGAGTCTAGATTGGTGTGCTTGTACGCTGAAAGATGTTTCAGTCGCATTAGATTTTCGATTCTTTGCCAAAAGACTCATAAGACTCATAGACTTCGTAGTTACACAAACATCCTCAAGCTCAACTCTATCATCAGAATGGGGATCTAAATTATCTACCTCTGATTAAAGCTTCATTGCTTGGTCAATATAAGTTTAAGAATATCTAATCGACATTCGAGCTCCATAAGATTGAATGAAATAGTCCTATCTACAATAGATTTTCAAATTCGATCAATATTATTTACAATCTTCGCTTTCTTTGCGAGTAATTTATCCAAAATATCATTATTATCCTGAAGACTCAGCTTCGGAAAGATAATCTTGGCGTTTTGAGCCAATGGTATTCATTATGATCTATCTTATTCAAAATATTCCTCAAAGCAAGATGTAAAAATTGACCAAAATAAAATATTGGTCGGAGTATGTATATCCAAATTACTTGCTTTGGATTAAGGAATTTATCTCATATTATCCGAATATATCAGGATAATCCGATTCTAGTGTAATCACTCCGTTATATAAAATAATCAAACTAATTTGAGTCAAAAATATCTTATTTGAACTCAGAAGTATCACTTTGTACAGCCTTCGATAAATAAAATTGTAAAATTTATGGAGTAAGATCGCTTATTTGTCAATTTATTATAATACAAATAAATATTCAATTTCAATGTGAGCACACTATATTATTAAAAAGTAATAAATATGTACAATTAAAATTTCAAAACTAGTGTGAACACAATCGACTTAATATTGAACTGTTGTATGAAAATTGACTTTTCGATGCTAGTGTGCACGCAACACACTGTAAGCACCTGTAATATGTAAATAAATACAAGTGGTATATGAACGCACGGAATGGAACACCGATCGAACAAAGCACAAAGAAGAAATAAAAAAATAGACAAAAGCAACACACATATTGCTGAATGTTTCTTTTATTTAAAAAGGATAAATTGTTTGTGTAATTATGTATTAACTAAACAAAATAAGGGTGGTTTTTTTATTTACAAAAAATATATTTATATAAATAAATATGTAAATTGTTTCACGAATTATAAGTGTAAAATATTTCTTGTGCTTGGCTTGAAAAGCGTATTAATTTTCGAGTAAATTACGAAAATCTCTTAATTTTGATTAACTTACAAAATTAATTTAATTATATTTATATTTTAATTATATTTACACTTTTACCTGTTAATCAGAATCGGAGCTACTTCCCAGGTTATGTTGTTCAGCTTGCACAAAAAACACCGACAACGGTGCATCTGGAGAAGGTTCTTGTTGAACGTCACAAATTTTATATTGGTAGCTTGTTGTTGATAATTTCCTTCTATTGTTGTGTAGTTTTTGTCTACTTATTATTGTTTTTTTATGTTCTGTATGTTGTATTGTATGTTGTGTGTCGTTTACGCTGATAATTTGTTCATGTTTTTATGTCGTTTTATTTTTGTCGTGTGTTTTTTTATTTAAATTTTAAGCAATTTATAAAATTTAAAACACGATGTTAAATAAATTTATACCTATAATGTTTTTTATTTTTAATTTTAATTAATTTAAATCTTTTTTAAATCTTAATTAACTTATAAAGTTATCACTTAATACACTTAATTTTTCGTTGTCCCTGCTCGGGCGCCAAAATGTATTTTCCTAATATTTTTAGGAAACGTTAAATTAAATAAATTATAATTTAACACGAAAAATCGGGTATTTAAGCTTTGCGAATTACACGACCGTTTTGTAAGGTTATTGCTTTTCAAGTGCTTATTTATTAACATTATTTTTAAACTCTAACTTATATCTATTAGTTATTCGGCAACTCCGTTGCTTAATTATATATTTTATTTATGTATCCATTGAACTTAAGTTACATTGTTATTAGGGTAGTATATATTATTAATTCACTTTCATTTATTTATTATTAGTTATTAATATATTTGTTAATATAAGAAATATATGATGTATAAATGGCCCAACAACTATTTTTTATTTATCTTTTAAAATATAAAAAAATAGAAACAAAGAAAAATAGATACAACCTGAAAATTTTATTTACTTAAATTTAAAATTAATTAAAATACTTCTTGTATATTTCTTTTGAGAAAGAAAACTTTTTTGACCCTAAATCGTATAAAAAAGATTATTTTCATTATTTATTTTATTACAAAAGAGGCTGAAAAACATGCTTTCTAAAAAATGTACGAATATTGATTTGGCATACTGTAAATTATAATAAGGAAAAAGTTAAAAATTTTGTAATAATTGAGAAAAATGTATCTATAAAGAACTAAAATGTATGTATGTATCTTCTTGATATCGTTATAAGGGAGAAAATAATATGGCGTTAGTTTCTAGCCTGCGTCACCAAGCAATCGCTCTCTAAATTCATTATTTTATTTTAAAAACAAAATGTAACAGTAGTGGGCACTAGGCTCTATCTTGCCACTAAATGTAATTTTAGCCGTTGTAAAACAACTGCATAACTAAACAAATAAAATTTGAATTTGCTCATAAATAATCATCTTATTTATGAATAATATTTCGTTAGGTTACTTTCAATTTCTTAATTTTAAAGTAGATCCTATCTTAATAGTTTTGATTTTTTTTTACTCTTCTTCAACAGATATTAAGTCAAAACGAGAGCATTATTATCATCATTTACATTATACCGATCATGGGATCTATTGTGATTTCCAGGTCTATAGCTTGTTCAGCAAATCTGTTGCCTTCCTATCGCACAAGCAAATCTGAAACCATAATGATGGTGAATATGTCACCCAATGATACTCTATGTCTAAAAATTTCTATCTAAGCCTATCAAGTACCGCACGATATGTGTTATGCTTTCTCTGATGCCTGTGAGCACAGTCTACAAACATCCACATCTGTGACCGACATCATCTTCACATGCGCTCTTAGTCCACAGTAACAAGAAACTTCGTTAAGAGCTTTAAGTCCGCCCTGCCAAATTTAGGAACCTCAGAACGACGCCCAATTTGCTGACTGATCGCTGATCTAGAGTGGCGAAGTCGCCTTTGAGCATACCGGTGTGAAATAACGAGCGTTATTTTAAAGAAATTGCAGGAGAAAAAAAATCAATAATATAAAGAGAAAAATTTGGTATTATACATGCTTATAAGAGAGCAAATATAATATGGATTTAGATGCAGAAAAGAAAGAATAGAAAATTAAGGGTTAATTTTTTCTTTCTAATTTATATTTTCCAAAGAGATATTTACCTTTGACTTTGGAAGCAAATACCAATGAGAAAAATGATTTGCTTTTTTTTATCAAATTATAAATTTCTATATATGTATATTGTTAAGTAACAAGTTATAGCAATCCAATAATTAAGCTTTAATCAGTTCAATTTTCAAAGAATCCCTTTTTTTAAAGTATTAAATTTTCACCAAGATATTCGTCCATGTTCTGAAAACGCAGCGTTTTCAAATCGCATATCGTTTTTAAAACGCAAAACGCATTTAAGCATCTTCTGAAAAGGAAGCGATTTGCTGGCCATTTGCTTTTATCGAAGTTGTGTTCGAACAAATAGAAAACATATGTTTTATAATAAGAAAACATAAACATAGAAAAAATTATTCATAAAAATTCGTCAATTAAAAGAATTATCAAAAAATAAATTTTGTTGGAATAAATTTTAAATTAAACCGACTATTTTTATGCTTAAAACAAAAATTTTTTATTGAAAGTATTTAATAAACTATCAATTAAAAAATATATATCTTGATGTGTTTCCATAAATTGCAGAAATATTTTACACTGCATGTATGTATGTAAGAATGTATATAAAATTTAAATATTTTTTGTGAAACAGTAACAGGCGGCTTTTTTATTTAATTTAATTTGTAAAATATCAGTGCAATGGCCGCAAACGCTTCTTCTTTTTATTTAGAGATGTTACATATAAACACTGCGAATAATTGGTGAGTTTCATCACGGGTAGCCGGTTACAAATAGGATCTTGAATAATTCTTTTATCTCGTAAATGTTTGTAGGTGCTTGAACAGTTTTTAAATTATTTTTGAATTTTTATAAAGGGTTGTTTACTACTTTTTAATTAAAATATGTGAACATAATAAATTTCAAATAATATTATCATAAGTTTGAAAAGAGTAAGTAATTTTAAAGTTAACACCACTAGTACTAAATTTTTTTCGAAGATAAAATTGACCAGCTTTTTGCATAAATCGCAAGTTTATAAGTAAACAAATGATACCGACAATTGACAAAAACAAAGCAAAATTTTAAATTGCATATCTTTAATTAAAATTGTGAAAAAATGTTAAAAGTTTTTCTTCAAATAAGAACAGAACATATTAAATTTTAATTTTACATCAATTTATTTTCTCTTTCAAGTGCAGTTTAAATAAAAATGACCAGATTGCTTCAGCATACACTAGCGGTTTGAAAACGCTAGATTTCTAGCGTTTTCGTTTGCCAGAACACCTGCTTGGCGTTTTCAAATCGAAAACGCAAATTTTAAGCGATATGCGTTTTTCAGAACATGGGTGGTTATATTAATTTTTAGTGTCCAAAGTAGTTTGTACAATTAATTATCTACTCTTTGAATTATTATACACCTGTCATTTCTTTTATTTGTACTAAAATTATTCGCTATTTGGCGCTCTTTTATTATAACAACATTGGTTTCCATTATAGCATTGGAAAAGAAGCGTAATTTTTTATACTTATTTTGAACTATGAAGCTTCTTTCCATTTGAACTTCAAAGAAAAAGATGAGTAGTGTTTGGCATGCCGAAAGGCTCACACCTACTCGCCTCGGGGCATTGATTTAGATACTAATATATATTTGAATTTTAATTATAATAATTTTAATTATTATTATACTTACCGTAGTGATTGAAATTGTGCTTACCTCTAATTAATGATACTCACCTTTTATGAATTATACTTACCTTAACCTAAATATATTTTGTATTCTGTATTCTTTTTCAAATAACTTGAATTTAAATCCATTCCATTAACCCCTTAAGCCAGAATAAATTTTATAACGTTGTTTGAAAATTACTCACCTTTTCATTTACACATTGGCTGCAATACACAAGATAATTTACTCAAATCTATTCACATTCATTCGTTTTCCTTAGCTCCTTTTCTCCCAAGCGACACCCGATGTTATATTTGCTCCTCTGCAAACATAACGACAATTTTCTTCCCACAAGGCCAAACTTGTAGAAGGAAATTGATATATAATCACTACTAGTTATTACATGGTCCTTCGATTTTTACCAGCAACCTATCCCAAATCCAGTCCATGAGCATAAAGGTAATAAATTAATATTTGATGACAATTTAGTTTTCATCCCCTATATGAAAACACATCAAACTACCCTCGTTACTTCAGTTCATATTGGAATTTATAGTATAATATACAGTTAGTGTCATTAATATTCGGTTTTTAAGTTTATCGATAATAACACCCTGGCATTAGCGAAATGGATAGGTAATCAGAAAAATAGCAAAAACTTAAATGAATGTTGTCAGTATGAGTATTCAAATATATGGGAAAAATGGCTCTATGATAACCCTGCAACCGTGATAAATCGATCAAAGTTTGTTAACCCTGTTTACTAAGCGCCATTAATATTCGGTTTTTCCCCTATTTATATGCTATTTGCAAAAAAAAAACATGTTATTCAGCTACTTTTCCAGCAATATAGAGATACGTTTTAATAAATGTGCATAACACCTCCTTTCTTGTCTGTCCAAAATTCTACTTCACTGCAAATTATACAAATGGGGCGCAAAGGAAAAAACACTCCTTTAGAACAGCGAAAACTTGTTATTTTTCATTATGAAAAAGGTAAAAAGTACAAAGAGATTGCTAAAATTCTGAATATGAAACCAAATACAGTTGGGGACATTGTCAGAAGGCACAATAATTAAGGAAGAATACACTTCATAAAGCAGACAGGTCAGTCAAAAAAATTGACCGAGCGGGAAGAAAGTTCAATTGTGCGAAAAATAAAATCTAACCCACGCTTAAGTGCTCCCAAATTAGTCACAGAGGTGCTCAATGAGTTTAAAAAGAAAATATCTGCATCTACTATACGAAGAACCATAAGAAAAAAAGGTTTTCATGGCCGAGTAGCACGTCGTAAGCCATTGGTTAATTTACGCAACCGAAAAGCTCGTTTGAATTTTGCCAGGGAGTACATTAAGAAGCCTGGAACTTGGTGGGATAACGTTATATTTGCGGACGAGAGCAAGTGTAACGTATTTAGATCCGATGGGCGTGTAATGGCGGAAGCCAAATGAGGAGCTACAACCACAAAATTTAAAACCAACCGTAAAACATGGAAATGGAAATGTTATGGTGTGAGGTTGTATGGGAGCTAAAGGGACAGGAAAATTAGTTTTTATGAGTGGAATTATGAATAAGGAATCATATTTGAATATCCTCCGTCAAAATTTGAAAGAAAGTGCAAATAAGCTGGGCGTTTTAGATTCTTTTAAATTCTACTAAGATAACGACCCAAAGCACAAGTCGCGTTTAATTCAAGAATGGTTGCTCTATAACTGCCCTAAAGTTCTCCATACACCTGCGCAATCCCCAGACCTCAATCCGATTGGGAATTTATGGGATGAGCTGGACCGGCGAATCCGCAACTACAAAATAACATCCATTGAAGACTTGAAATTGCGGCTTCGAGAAGAATGGGATTGTATTCCTGCAGCTTATACAGCTAATATAGTAAAAAACATGTCAAACCGTCTATGTGAAGTTATAAAACAAAAGTGTTATCCAACAAAATACTGAATTTTATATAAAACCATTTTTCTAATGTATTATTTGTTACTTTTCAAAGAAAACCGAATATTATTGACGCGCAATGTTTTATGCTACCTGAATTTAGTTTTTTTTTTTTTTTTGTTATATTGTTATTCTTTTTTTCTAAATACAAATGTGAACTTTCAAGTGTCTAAATAAACTATTAATGAAAAGAAAAAATGTTAAAAAAGATATACATTTAGATTAAGACGAATCAATTAAACATATCTCTTTCATAAAACCGAATGTTAATGACACTAACTGTATACTCTCTCTTAAAACGAATTTAATTTGTAAATTCGCCGTAATTGGAAATAAAAAACCACCACCAAAGTGAGAAAGAGAGAATTTGCAAAATGGGAAAATGCAATGTGTTTATTACTCAGGCGTGAATGCATAAAACTTTTCTACCTAAAGCCATCAAAGTGAGAACACGTATAATTGTGAAGGTGCGCAAAATAAGAAAAGAAATAATTAAAAGAAAAATAAAATAGTGTAAAAATATATTTAAAAAAAAAAACAGTTGGTTTGATTTATTATACATGCATATGTGTGTGAAATTGAAACAGGACAAAAAAATTATTATATTTACATAATTCGTGTGAAAAAATTTATTTCTATAAAAATAAAATATAGAAAACAATAAATAAAATTATTGTGTGAACCTTTTAATTGGAACCAAAAAAAGGAAAAAATCTGAATAACTTGCTGTAATATATGTATGGCGTTAGCAAAAGTTTGTTAATTATTTAAATAAAATATTTTAAAGGTGATTTCAATAAATCATAAGTTTAAAACTCGTTTAACAAAGTTTTGATGTTTAAAAATATATAAAGGATTGTAAATAAATAGCTAGTAAAACAACTTTGTTGTTTTAAATTTCATCATCTGTCGGCTAAGGTAACGGTACTCAAAAAAATGAAAATATAAATCATCAAACACAAAAACAATTCGACACGAAAGTTACACAGGACAACAAAAATAAATGTAAATTGAAATGCCCATTAAACTAAAAGAATAGAAAAATAAAATTTAAGGTTTTGTTCTACACATTTAATAATTGAATAATAATTAAAACAAATATTTTGTTATTGCGCAAATTAAATCCATCCAAACTTATAATTTGTGAAAAAGAGGAACATTTTTTTCAGACATAATCTTGAAATTAATTTAGTTATAAAAATAAAAAATAAAATATAAAGAGTAAAAACCCAAAAAAGAAAAAATTAATTGCGCCACTTTAATTATTACTGAAAAAAAAGAAGACAAAAACAACAAAATTTAACAGTTACAAGACGTCTACAAACAATTTGCATGCAAGCCTTTTCGTTGCAAAAACAGCACAACTACAACAACAACAACCAAATCAGTTACCGAAAAATAACTCAGGAACAACACAAGTAAACTCATAAGACTACAACAACGACAACAAAATCGGGAACAACACAAGTACACTCAGGAAAAAAAGGTCGGAGATTGGTAAGCAACGCAATTGCTTATAGTAATTACATTATTAAATCATTATTATATAATGGATGAAATGACAATTCTTCTTACATTAGAAAAAAAAAAAAAATAAATAAAATAAAATAATGGAACAACATTAACAATAATACCCGATAGTGAAACTTGGCAACAACGTTGCACATTTTTTAACGGGGACAAAATGATAACGGAGTTTTGCCACTCATCGATAACGGTAAAAACCTAACGGCTTATAAGCAGGATGATAGAAACCAGAGAAAAAAAGAAAAAAATATGTATATGAAAATAGAAATATCTATACAGTACTTACTTGATACTATTAATACTTACCCTTACCACATTAACCCATTTAACACATAACAATATAATACCCACATAATACTTACCTCCATTAGCCTTTAATTACCATTTTCTTTTCAAGAAAAAAGTAATATTCATCAGGAAAAAGGAAAGCAAAGAGGACAAGGATATCAGGAAAATTAAACGGATTCATGTTAAGAAAAATACAAGAGTATGTAAGTACCTTTAATCACTACATATGGAACTTTTATAAATCACAATATTAACATATTAATACTCATCTCACAATAAGTATTCTCCTTGATATTTCCCTCACTCAATATTATATCGCATTGACCCTTTGCGTATCGTCTCAAATATTTATTCGAATTCGTCTTCGCTCGAATATATTGCGTACAGTGCAGTGCAGCGGAAATTACGGTTGTACGGGAACCATACAATGTTGCATCGCATTGTTGGTTCATTTTTTACGTTGACCCATTGCGTACTAGTGTGACAACTATGTCACACGGAATTTCAGTATTCGTAATATATTGGAATACTGAAATTAACTCGGAAGTTTGGAATAAGTGCGATTATTTCGGGATCATTTCGGTTCGGAAATTTGACTCTTTACCCGTTTGCTTTATATAAGGATTGAATAATTTAGTTAAATCGTTATACACATCCAGTGCTATATTTTAGCCCCTATCTACACTTTATCATATACTCTACTACACATTTTATACTTAATGCTATATTTAGCCCCTACATTATCGAACGGAACCAACATTTACTTACTATTAATATTAAGCTATGAATTGGCCCCTATACATCACCCTTTAACATATATTAATAGCAAGTGCTAACTTTAACGCATATACATTCGTTGGTACGTGTACGACCCTCATATTAGATATTGATATACTCTGCTATTGGCCCCTGCTTATATATATTGTATATCTACATCTAGCACTAAACTACTTTAACCCTAATTTAACAATATTGAGAATATATTTTGTGTAAAATTCAATAAACTCGATATTTGATATTATTTAAACTGTTTTTTTTTATTTATTGCCACAACTTGGCCCCTATATCACTTTGAACACTTTCATTTCAGAATCCTCATATAGCAAACCCACTGAACCATTGCGCTTAGACCCACCTTTTTTTATTTTATCTTATTCCTTTCGAATCCTCTCGAACACAAATTAGTATTTGAAATGCCTTCCAATTTCCGCGAACACAGGGCGGATGCCGAAGACCATTTTATGTTCGATTCGGAACACTTACTCTCGTTTTGCGAGAGGTTCGATGCAACCCAACCGGAGGATCAAACCGAATCGATGCTAGAAGTAAAGTTAAGAGACTTGGACGAAAGATGGAATGGAGGGATGGAATGGCTCGATGATTGCTACGAATTAGTCATGATGCGCAACTTTATCTCACTCTCAACCGAACTGCAACAGGAAATAAAGGATAAATATGAACACTGCCTTGAGTCATATTATCAATATCGCGCTCGGATTCTGGATCTGCTAAAGATGTCAGCAATTGGTCACGTATCCAACCCGGGATTTCAGTTGACCCCCCATCGAGCACAAACCCAGCAACTCTTCAATAGAACAGTTAATCTGTATGACTCGTCTGATTGTGTTAAACTTCCACCCTACGATACGGAGGTCTTTAGCGGAAGTTATGAACAATGGCCCTCATTCCGTGACATGTTCACAGCTCTATACATAAATCATGCCAAACTAACTTTACCATCTTCGTAACAAAACGAAGGGAGAAGCAGGAGCTATAGTTAAAAGATATCCCCTTTCTCATGATAACTTTGACATAGCATGGGAAGCTCTCAAGGACCGGTATGAAAATAAGCGCGTATTGGTGGATAACCAGATTAAACTCCTATTTGATACCCCGCCTGCAAAAAATGAAGATAGTGAATCACTCAGGAGGATTCAATCTTCGGTAAATGATTCACTTGCGACTCTAAGAACACGTGGTATAGCAGTAGAAAGTTGGGACCCAATCCTCATAAGGTTAGTCTCAACGAAACTCCCGGATCACACCCTGGCTCTTTGTGAACAATCCTTAACTTCGCCACGTGAATTACCAAAATGGACACAAATGTCAAACTTTTTAGTCGATAGATACGAGGCTGTTGAACGTATAACAAATGTAAAGAGATCCAGAGGACTTAGTATGACTCAGAGAACGCATTACACTACGACCTCCTATCATCATCACGCAGACCAACCCAATACTCAGACATACTTATCACAGGAAAACTTAAGTTCGTCTTGCCGACTGTGCAACGCAAATCACACCTTAAGAGAGTGCCTCAAATTCAAGTCGTTCTCGGTACAGCAAAGACTTGATTTCGTTTTTTATAACCGAATATGTAATAACTGCCTCGCAATGTCCCACACGAAAGTAAATTGAAAAAGCAAACATACTTCCTTACATTGTAGAAAACACCACCATACCCTATTGCATATGGGACAGAAACCAACTCAGATTTCCCATGGAAATAAAACACAGAAAGATTCGGAAAAGAACACCCAAACGAAAGAAGAGCCACTAGACGAGCTCCCCAGCACCTCAAAAAAGGTAAATGCATACTGCTCTACTAGCAGCGAGAACATTTTGTTACGAACAGCACTGGTACAGTTGGAGCATCGAGGAGAAATGTTCACTGTAAGAGCATTAACCGACCCCGGATCCCAACGCAGTTTTTTAACTGAGAAATTCGTAATCGACTACAATTGTCATACGGGAAATCACATTTTTCCATCATAGGAATCGGTGGCCAACAGCAGTCTGCGGAAAAAGAATGTGCTCTCGTTTTATACTCAAAAAGACATGATCTCAGAGTAAGCATTAAGGCAATAGTATTGCCAAAGGTAACAAAATATTTTCCCTGTTCAAGTTTTCAAGTTCCCCACTCATCTCAATTGGCAGAATTAGACCTTGCGGACCCCACATTCAACAAATGCTCCCAGATAGATCTCATACTAGGCAACGACTACGAACATTGCCTCAACATTGACGGCATTAGAAGGAATGTATGTGATCAAGCCTCCGCTTATAACACCATCTTCGGATGGGTTCTCAGCGGTCCAATAAAAACTAAAGCTGCTCAGGCTTTTACGATATCGGTCACAATGAACAACACCGTGGAGCTTAATAATCTCTTAAAAAGATTCTGGGAACAGAAGGAATTACCCCAAACACCCACAAAATCACCCGAGGAAGAATTTTGTGAAGATTTATATAAGCGAACCACTGCACGGGACGAAAGCGGAAGATATGTGGTACGATTGATGAATATCCCGATAAAGTCTTTTTAGGTTCAACTCGTTATATAGCTCTTGCTCAGTACTCCAGCATGGAAAGAACACTTTCTAAGAATCCCAATCTACATGCGGAGTACAGATCACATGGAAGAAACCTCATCATGTGAAATTGCCTCCCAAGGCAAATATAACTCATTGTATTTACCACATCACGCAGTTATTCGACCCGATCACAAGACAACAAAGGTGAGAATTTTGCTTAATGCATCCAGAAAGTCAAAATCGAATTTCTTCCTCAACGATGTATTCTACACTGGTCCTGCGCTTCAGAACGACTTGATGTCCGTTATGCTCAACTGGAGAATATACAAATATGTGTTCAGTGGCGACATCTAAAAGATGTATCGTCAGATACTTGTTTACCCAGCTGACAGACAATACCAGAGAATTCTTTTCCAACCCCAGGATGACGGGCCCATCAGAGATTATCATCTGAAAACCGTGACTTTCGGAGTAAACTGTGCCCTATACCTGGCTATCAGGACACTCTTACAACTTGCACAAGATTCCGAAGTCACATACTCTAGAGCAGCCGAAATCATCCGTTCGGAAACGTATCTAGACGACATTCTTTCCGGCGGTCACACGTTGGAAGAAACCATCTCCGCCCAAACCAAAATGATCGAAATATTAAGGTCAGCCAGATTCCCATTGAAGAAGATCACTGCTAATAGTCCACAATTACTTTCTCATGTTGATGACGATAACCTATATGACTCCCAATTTCTCCGCTTTCAGGATACAAGTTCAACTAAGACCCTTGGCATCAAGTGGAACGCACTCACGGACTCATTCTCCTACAGCTCCCCTTCAATTTCTCACCCAACAAATATCACAAAACGACCGATACTCTCCAATGTTGCAAAACTTTTCGATCCAGCTGGATGGCTGGCGCCGATAATAATCAGAGCAAAGATCCTGATTCAACAACTCTAGTTAGAGGGACTAGAATGGGACGAAAATGTCTCACCAGAATCCCTCGAAAAATGGAATACCCTCACCCAGGATCTCTCGGAAATGGAGAAAATCAACATCCCCCGTTGGATAAAATACTCTCCAGAGGATCATATTTAGATGCACGGATTTTCAGATGCGTCACAATCTGCTATTGCGCGGCCCTGTACATCCGGTGTGAAAATGGAAACAAAGTTTTCTCACACTTATTGGTGACAAAGAGCAAAGGTTGCCCCCATTCAGACAGTTTCCCTCCCTAGATTGGAACTTAATGGAACACTATTATTGGCAAATTTAGTGAATTACATCGTCTCTTCTCTAACACTCAAACCCCATGAAATTCATCTCTGGACCGACTCTACTATAACTCTGAGTTGGCTATCAAAACTACCATCATCTTGGGAGGCATATGTTCTTAACAGAATAGCAAAAACTTGGTACCGGATATCAAATGGCGTCATGTCCCAACAATCGATAACCCAGCAGATCTTGGAACGAGTGGTTGCAAACCACTCGATCTTGCTCACAACTCCCTTTGGTGGCATGGACCATCATGGCTCACCAAGCCACAATCAGAGTGGCCCGGGAGAAATCCAATTAATTCAATTTCAGAACCCAAGAACAACATTTCGCTTCACGTCCAAGTGGAAAAAGAGGACATTTTAACCCTATTCTCATCTTACACGAGAGCTCTACGAGTCATATGTTGTATTTTCAGATTTTTCAACAAATGCTCCAGGAAAATAAGGCAGATATCAGAATCCACTACGCCACTGGATCTAACCCATCAAGTCTCTGTCATCTATATCTCAATTATCTTCATGAATTTCTATATCATGCTGATTATAATTTAATGTACAGAATGGCTCAAACAGAATACTATATCTAAAGATTAAAACCCAGGATAAAGAAGATATTACGCCATTGCAAAACTTGTTTGATATACAGACAACAAGCAACCCAGCAGATAATGGCCCCTCTCCCACCTGAAAGATGCAGTTTATCGCCACCATTGCAGATAACTGGCATTTATTTCCCAGGCCTTTTGAATTGAGATCATCATCGATGAGAAAATCCCCATCCGTCAAATGCTATGTCAGTGTCTTCGTTTGTTTCAGCACAAAGGCGGTACATTTTGAACTTTGCTCGGAACTTTCATCGGCAGCTTTTCAGGCAACATTCCTTCGATTTGTTGGGAGGCGAGGACTACCCCATAGGGTAGTTACTGATAATTGGAAAAATTTTCTCGGCGCTAGCAGGATTCTTGAAGAGGAATTCTCTACGTTCGTTAAGAACATATCCCAAGACATCGCCCAAAAATACATCACGCACGGCTTCGAATGGAATTTCATACCACCATATGGGTGGATTATGGGAAGCTGCTGTTAAAGGTTTCAAGTACCATTTTAAACGGATCGTCGGTGCTCAAAAACTTACCTTCGAAGAATTTGTCACTATTCTCGCACGAATCGAGGGTGTACTAAACTCTCGTCCGATATCCACCATGTCAGAGGACCCACTGGATATATCGGCTCTAACCCCAGGTTACTTTCTTCGAGGTGCCCCTCTATTGGCGTTCCCGGAACATACGTTCCAAAATCTATATCTCGTTGACCGTTGGGAGAAACTCAGGTCCATTCATCATCAATTTGCTCTACGTTGGAAGCACGATTACCTCAAATCGCTGCAGAAACGTTACAAATGGAGACTCTCTCCCAAATTTGAGCACAGGAGATCTCGTTGTGGTAGTGGACGACTTAGCTTCCCCACCTGATTGGCGATTAGGACGAATTGAGGCAGTTTTTCCAGGTCCAGATGGCAACGTACGCACAGCTAGCGTTCGGATATCTACTGGTGTCATAACTCGCCCAATCGTTAAACTGTGCTATCTCTCCTTTTTAAAGGACAGCACTGTTTGACGGACTCTATCTCCCCCCTTTTTTTAGATACTCTCCCCCATTCGGGAACAGATAAGTCTAATCAAAACCCTCTCTCATTTCTCATATATCACATCTCATCTCATTCCTCCTCATTATCCTCAAATTATTAACCAATATATTTTTTTCCCCTCTCAGGAGTAATCATCAATGCAACCAGTGCACAAAAGCACATAAGCAGCACCCACGACGTCGGAAGTAACAAGAAAAAAGTTATCTGATCTGCCCGCTTTGCAAAACCAGACATAGCATGCGTTTGTGTCGCAGATTTCTGGCTATGTCTGTAGCAAAAGGAGAGGAAGTGGTGGATCAGTATAATTTGTGCGAAAATTGCCTGGCCCGAAGCCATACCTTGCGCGGATGCCCCTCATTGGACACTTGCAGAAAATGCGATAAGTTCCACCACACTCTCCTCCACCCAAGCAATCACCAACGTAAAAGGGGAATAAGGACGAAAGAATTGCGGCAACGTAAGCGGCAGAGGCAACGTCCTCGGCAACAACATGCTGAAGCAACTAAGACATCCAGCAACCAAACATCAAATGCTGCCACGAAGCCGGACAATAGAGCGATAGTACAGGCGATTCGGCCGCTAGCTCAAGTGTTGTGCCCAAATTAACCAGTTGACATACGTCAAGGCCGGCGCCAATGTCCAAAGTAGTTTGGACAATTAATTATCTACTCTTTGAATTATTATACCATTGTCATTTATTTTATTTGTACTAAAATTATTCGCTATTTGGCGCTCTTTTATTATAACAACATTGGTTTCCATTATAGCATTGGAAAATAAGCGTAATTTTTTATACTTATTTTGAACTATGAAGCTTCTTTCCATTTGAACTTCAAAGAAAAAAAAGATTAGCGTTTGGCATGCCGAAAGGCTCAGACCTACTCCACCTTGCCTCGGGGCTTTGATTTAGATACTAATATATATTTGAATTTTAATTATAATAATTATAATTATAATTATTATTATACTTACCCTAGTGATTGGAATTGTGCTTACCTCTAATTAATGATACTCACCCTTTATAAATTATACTTACCTTAACCTAAATATATTCTGTAGTCTGTATTCTCTCTCAAATAACTTGAATTTAAATCCATTCCATTAACCCCTTAAGCCAGAATAAATTTTATAACGTTGTTTGAAAATTACTCACCTTTTCATTTACACATTGGCTGCAATAGACAAGGTAATTTACTCAAATCTACTCACATTCATTCGTTTTCCTTAGCTCCTTTTCTCCCAAGCGACACCCGATGTTATATTTGCTCCTCTGTAAACATAACGACAATTTTCTTTCCACAAGGCCAAACTTGTAGAAGGAAATTATATAGGAAGGAAATTATAATAACTACTAGTTATTACATTAAGTATTTCAAATATATTTTAATAGATAGTTTTTAAAATTTCAATAAATTAATTTAATTCAAAAGGAGTTTATGTAGCAACAGTTTTAATTTTAATTTTGAGAAAAGAATTTATGTTAATTTTTCCTTTTGGAAATTTATTGAAGATTACAGTATTTCCAATAATTTTCCATTACTCTAAATTAAAAACATCCAATTTAGCGCTTTTGTGCTCATAATTTCAAAAAACGCTGTTTATAAATTTCATATTAAAAAAAAAAGAGTAAGCGAAATAATGTATTGTCCAAGTAGCCAACGATCTACTTTGAACACGGTGTTCCAATCATCTGGCATTTTCCCATTCCTTGACTAGATTGAGGATGGTAGTCAGTGATGCTGCACATTAAGGTTGCGGGCAAACATTTGTATGGTTTGACGGAAACTTTTCTAGCCTATGCATTCGCTGTCTCATTACCATCTATTCCACAGTGTCCTGAGAAACGAGAGCAAGTTTTAAACAAACCCTGTTTACCTTTGGTTGCAAGGACGTGAAGGTCTCCAGCATCATCTTGAAACTACGAGTACAATTTTGCGGTATTGTTGTTAATTTTTATCTGGTATGGAGAAACGACCGCTTCTCTCTTTTTAATTTTTTACGCCTTCGTTTAATGATGCTTTAATGTTTTCCTTGCAAAACTCTTTTATTACATTTTGAAATTGATCTGATTGTTGATCAATAATGTTCTTAAAAAAGCTTTAAAGTACGGTCGAACCAACTTTAAAATTTGTTTATTTAATATTGATTTAAAATAGGAATTTTAAGCTGAAGTTCGTTTCTAAATAATACTTTAGTAAATTTTTCTTAAAGTAAATATGAAATGTTCTTTATTTTGTTTTTGAATATAGCCTACAGTCTTTATTTTTTTTTTTTATTAATTTTTAACTATTTTAACTGTGTCGTTTCTTAAATGTGAAATTTGTTATAATAATACAAACTATACATTTTTATTTGCAGGCGAAGTATGACAACGTAAGAATAATTATATACACAGGCGATATAGAAAGCTCCCCAAATAGCATATTAGAAAAAGTAAAAAATGTGTTTAATATAAGCCTTGAAAAAGACAGCATTACCTTTGTGTACTTAAAATTCCGTAATTTGGTAGAACCTAAACTGTACCCAATATTCACACTTCTTGGACAAAGTCTTGGGTCAATTTTACTGGGACTGGAAGCTCTATGCATATTTCCCCCTGATATATATCTTGACACAATGGGCTATACTTTTACATTGCCTCTGTTTAGATTTATCGGTCGTTGCAAAGTTGGATGCTATGTTCATTATCCAACTATAAGTACTGATATGCTACGGAGAGTACAACAACGAGAATACTCTCACAATAACCATAGCTATGTTGTACGTAATCCTTTTTTAACTTGGTTAAAGATTACTTATTATAAGATATTTTCAAAGGTAATTATAATTCTTTTAAAAATGTATATTGTATAAACTTTAATTAATGAAGTCTCTTTTCAGATATATAGCTGGGTAGGAAAAAGTTCAGAAACGATTATGGTTAATTCTTCTTGGACTGAAAATCACATATTGGATTTATGGGACGTTCCCTTTAAAACTCATCGGGTATATCCTCCATGTGAAGTTAATCATATAAAAGGACTACAGCGATCTGAAAATGTAAATGAAATAATAATTCTCTCTGTCGGTCAATTTCGACCTGAAAAAAATCACCCTCTCCAATTACAAGCAATGTATGAACTGCGCACGCTATTAGTAAGAAATGAAGATCTTTGGAACAAAGTGCGATTAGTTATTGTAGGATCATGTAGAAATGATTTCGATTATGAAAGGCTAAAAAATATGCAAGATTTAACAAAGCATTTATCATTGGAGAATAATGTTGAGTTTAAGGTTAATGTACCTTACAATGAATTACTGGAATTATATAAGGAAGCCAGTATCGGAATTCATACTATGTGGAACGAGCATTTCGGTATAGGTGTCGTAGAAAGCATGGCCGCCGGTATTATTATGGTGGCGCACAAGTCGGGAGGCCCTCTATTGGATATAATAGAAACATCTGTAGGTAGTCAAAACGGATTTTTAGCTGTAGAAGCTATGGATTATGCCAATTGCATATTAACAATTATTTATAATACCAAAGAAGAAAATGATCGTATTAGGAGCGCAGCCAGGTAAAGTATCAGTATTATTATTTAAATTCGTTATGAGATCCGTAAATTAAGCAACTTGAAAATTAAAATTTTTATAAAATTTTATTGATTTAATTTTATAAATTTTTTTAAAAGTAAGAGTTCATCCGTGGCTTTTCAACTACACTTGTAATTAATTATCTATCTAATATGAATAATTTGTCCTTCAAAATTGTATCAGTTTTCCTGACATTTCATTCATTCATAAAATCTCATGGTAAAATTTTTTTTTTCTAGGAAACAGTATAAAATTGTATTTGTAGGAAAGATACTTTTTTTAAAATAAAGTATTATTTTAACAATCTACAAAATAATTAACTTTGTGAAATAAACGCAAATTTTATTTTTATTATACAGTGTAGTTTTTATTATAGAAGTCTAAAAGTTAAATTTAGAAAATAGTGAACAATATTATAAATTCTACTTTGTATAACAGTATAAAAACACTATTATCAGGATAGTGCAAAAGAAAAACTACCAAAAGCCATATTTTCAGAGGTGTACTAAGTTTAGTACAATTGCGTATCAGAAGTTGTATTTAACACTGTCAGAGTGAAAAATTGCAGATTTGCATACTATTTTTAGTACAGCGAGCGTTAAACAAAATATTAAAAAATGATCGTGTTAATTCAAAACTGAAAGAAGAAAATATTTGTAAAGATTACAATTTGTAAAGATTACTGCACTGTGGTGACAGGATTGCACCATTTTTTGGAATCAATTAAACTGCTAAGCTTAGGTATAAGATATTGGTATCTTTGAAAAGGTCGTTGTCTTTAGATTCTTACGCTTCTTCAGACAAAGAACCAATAGGTAATTTTGATGTCTAAACTACTTCCCAACTGTTAATCAACAATTTGTGTAACGTTAGTGACAACTAACACCACTGATAAGTTTTTACGACTGTTTCTACATATACATACATATGTATATATATTTTTTATTAGGTCGACATTAATCATTGATATTTGAGCTGCATCCGTACCGACATAAATCATTGTCCACATTAGCATCTCTAACAATTATTTTCAGGTAGTTCCTCGTTGGGATTACTTGATCCTGAATTGCTAGCATAAATACCTCCGTCTCAGGAAACAATTGTCCTGCAACTAGCCAGTAGTTTGACGATTTTGTGTCGACATGATCCCGGCTAGCTTCACTGCCTTAAAAATACTGTGGAAGTACATTTATCATTGTAATTATCACCACCAGGCTTTGTAGTCTAAAAGTTTTTTAAACTGTTTTGAATTATTTTTTAATTATCTTCTACCAATTGCTTAAGAAGAAATACACAGATATTCCTTAAGGCTATTTAAAGGAAATATATATTGATTAAATCGTCTGTTTCCCTTCTTTCCCTGAGAAACTTAAAATTGGATAACATTTGAAGAAGTTATAAGCTTACAAGTTCATGAATATAGGAAAAACCGGTATCAAGATATTGGAGGGGTTTCAAAAATTATCAGAAAAATAGCATTACATCACGTGTTTATTTGTCGCATTATGTTATTTACATGCATAAAACAAAACAAAGTTTGTACTTTAAGGGCCCGCCCTTATCAAGCGCGAAATAATTTAAAAAAGTGTGAGCTAATAAAACCCCTTAAATTTTTTTCCTCAATTCTCATTTTTAAAAATTGACTTTTCCAAAAATTTGTTCGGGCTGTCCCAACGTACACTTTTAATATAACCCTAGAGTCTTTAGCCTGAAATAGAATTTAGTTCCAAGCACTTCTATCTTGTGCGTTGTTTCTCTAATTTCTCACACCAAGTTTTGGATGAGTTTTCTCCTGAGTGAGTTTTATCCTGATTCTTCCGTCGGAGTTTTGGTCTTCCTCTTCTGCGCCATATCCATATCATCGGCATATACGAGTAAAATGTGCATCTTGGTGTAAATCGGGCCGATTGTGTTAACTGCTGCTTCGCATGAGATCTTTTCTATAATTACAAATATTACAGATATCACACGATAATCTGCCACTCTATCTGAAACCCTGTCTAGTATTGAATTATTATTTTCTTATTTTAACTGCAAAGTAGGAAAATATTAAAATATATCGTATATTAAAAGACTGAAATAAAAACTAAGTTTTAGAGAATAAGGTTGTACAGTTTATTTTAACGCTCACATTATGTATGTGTATAAGTACATAAAACAACGAAAACTAAACAAGAGGAAATAGAAATCATAAAGAAACAAAAAGAGCTTGATTTCATTAGAGTTTTAAGTAGAGTATTCAAAAAACCGGGATTTTTAAAAACCGCTTTTCGATATTTGAGTTATGTGAAATGCTAATTTACCTCAAAGTTACGATCCCGGCAGTGTAAACAACAGATGAGCAATTATGCGGATATTCGTATACGGGAAAAAGCGAACGTTATATAAATATAGAAGAAAGAACAGTTTTATATTTTGCTAGTTCCTTTTTTACTTGAGACCAGTACTCAGGGGATGACCCCTACTCATGTACTGCATTGGAAATAAAGAAAGGCGGAGTAGAGTTTATGGACATTCAATTTAAATTTACTCATGTTGTAAGTGGCACGAAAGACTCGCGTGAATATTGTTCCACTAACGAACAGTGCTACTAAAGTACGAATTCTCCATATAAAGTGTTGTGCGATTTGCTGGACAATCAACTACAAAGAGATGCGCTCTGCGGGAAGTACGCATATTATGAAAGAATATTTGATTATTAGGAATTAATTCTTTTATTTCGTCGGAACACATTCCGTTATAGCACGGATAGAACACAATCCACATTGCGACGATGCTCTAACTAATCGATAGAATTTGCTATTTTACCGTCAATAATAAGCACCTTCGCACCTTTTTGCTAAAGAAAATTAGGAAGAAATGTTACTACCGATAACTTTTTGTCTTACATCGCTTGAACTGTAGAAAAAAATATGTTGGTGGATAGGCACATGGAACAGTTAGAAAAAACAGATGTATATTTCAGGCAATTATTTTTTACAAATTATGTTCGTATGTGCCAAAAAAGAAAAAAAAACTATAATAATGATATCTTCCATGCATTCTGCACCGATTGTAGAAAACACTTTGACGGCTAAAGTCAGACATTATAAGCTATTATAATAAAATTAAAGAAGATGATGACAAAACGGAGAAGTTATTGGGCGAATGTACTTGCAAGCGCAAGAAAAGTTGAAGTATCTGAAATATCTGGGAAATGACGCTACTTTTTAGCTAGGCGCTGTCGTATAGAACAAGGACTTGTTTTTGGAATTCTCAAAGCACTTCAAAATCTCGAGTTACGGATAAAAACCCAGTTTTTCAGACCTTTATGCACTTATAAGCTAATATCTTTGCTGAATATATGTCGTTTAAGTAGCCTTGAAGAATCTGGGTGTATTTCTTATATAAAAGGGTGTATTTCTTATATAAAAGTTTTGCACTTCTCGCTTAAATAGAAAGGAACTTATATTTTTGATACTCTTCTTAGAGGTCTTTATTTTTTTGTGTCGCTTTTAAAGCATTTAAACGTACTTTCAATAATATTACCCAAAAACGTAAGAAAAATCTGGTTTTTTTCGTATCTGTCGCAATATCTTCTCGAAGCCCAATTATATTTCACCAGGCGTTTTTTTACAATTGTCCAAAAAACTCTATTGATTGGAAATAGGGCTTTATGGTGACCACTAATTCACCATCTTTTATCCAAAAAAGAAGTCATACAGTAACATAGTGATCCAAAACAGACCGCTAAGTTGCGTCTAACTGACCAACATGATATGTTTTCTAAATTCACAGAGTGGAACGAAACTCGTGAAGCTGCAGAAAATATAAAGCATTAAATGGATATAGAACATCAAATTACGCAACCGTAACATTCTGATGTGAAATAAGATATATATTTTTATTATACATTTTTTAATTTGCAAAGACGCGTCGCACTCATCACAATGTTAACTTCTATTTATTTAAAATCTAATAACAAAAAACCTATCCTAATATATTTTTATTTTATATATTTTCTTAAACAAAATTTCCTTAAAAACATTAAAAAGTGTGTATCAACCTACTGAAAGTCAATGAATATATACTGTAATAAAATATTTACTCGTGTTTTAGAATACATACTAAAGAAGATACATCAGATTTTATATTTATCTAACTATCTAGCGATTATTTATTTATTTATTTTTAATGATTTAAGTTTAAAGTGCTGACAACACTGCTTAAAACAGTTGCAAAAATAGACTTAGACTTTGTTTGCTCTTACAAAAGTTTTATAAGATATATCGGTTTAAATTTAAACAAACGATTATTTCGAATCTGGCAATACATATGTCATTCTATTCTGTCACAAAATTCAGTATATTATCTCCACTGAACGAAATGAATCGATTTACGCTTGAGCAACGTTGGTATTTATTTGAAATTTATTTCCAAAACAAAGACAAATTGGTCGGAAATTGTAAAAAAGGAAAAAAAAAAAAAATAATAAAAAAATGCAAAAATCATCTTTTAGGAGGAAGCTCATTTGCATCTTGGTGGGTACGTTAATAAGCAAACTTGCCGTTTTTGGGGATCAGAAAACCCAAACGTGGTCTTACAAAAGCCAATGCACCCATTACGAGTGACTATTTGGCGCTGCTTGTGGAGCGGAAGTATCATTGGCCCATATTTCTTTGAAAATGAGGACTTCGCAACCATTACGGTCAATGGAGACACCTATATCATCACGATAACCGATTTTTTGTGCTCGCTCTTCATGGTATGGATGTGAACGATGTTTGGTTTCAGCAGGATGGTGCAACTTGCCACGCATCTTATATCAAAGTCAATTTATTGCGTCAAACGTTTAATGACCGGTTAATAGCCGAAATGTCAGCTGGCCGCCAAAAAGCTGCGATTTGCCACCTTTGGTTATTTACTGTGGGGCGCGGTTAAAGACAAGTGTTATGCCGACAAACCAGAGACAATTGATCATTTGAAGGCCACCATTCGTGACGCCATTGCCGAGATACGACTCCATACACCCGAAAATTGGTCCGATCGAATGAGGTAATGTGATGCCAGCCGCGTCAACCATATGAATGAAATAATATTTTATTTCTAACAGAAACAATTGTACATCACAACAAACAAATAAATTTGCAAAATTTAAAACCTTTTTTGTTTTATTGCATTTTTAAATTTAAACTTTTAAATAGCCCACACGATATTTTCCTTTAGTGTTCCCATTATGCAAATATTTGATTGCTGGTAAATTATTTTGTTTTACCAAAACCAGATGTTCTGTTGTTTGCTCCTTAGAAATATTTTGTGTTCAGACTACGGCAAAGAACTAATTGATGTTTTATAGCAAATATTTGACAGGTCTGAACGTGTCTTAAAGCGCATATCGCACACTAAACCATGAACAGTCACAACTCAAAATTATCAAAATCGCTTTTTTATAAACCAAATCATAGATCAAACCTCTAACGACCACGAAATTTTCGCTTGCAATCCTATCTCCCTTACATGAGAAAATATTCTTATGTCTGTTTTAATGTTACTTGTGGCACTATGAACTATGTCAGCTGTTCACTTTTGGTATATGGAAATCAATATAAATGCTTACTAAATTTTAATGTTACGTTGCTGTAACGTAGCATTTTGTAGAAAATTGAATTTCTAAACGGTATCATGAAATATTGATAAACAAAAAAAGAAAGATATCAGGTAAAATATATTTCCAATGTATGTATGACTTTTGTATGTTGACTTTTTATAAAATTGCATTTACTTGGTAAATAACTTTATACTCCATATGAGCTTTTTGTTTGGCAATGTTTGGTATATAATTTGCTGTATTTTATATCTGTAAATATGTACAAATATGTATTTTGTATTTGTAAATACTATTTAAACATATCTGGTACTTTTTTCGAGTGTACACAATCCGAACATTTATAATACCCATCACAGCTATTTGTTTTCCATTTTTAATAATTTATACACACACATTTGACAAGAACATATGACATGTTTTGAAGTGTTCTATAACCGCATAGGCGTTCTTACAGTACGCTACGTTACATTACGTCTACGGCATCGTTCGGCTGACCAGGTCTTAATTGAATAGTTTTCTTTTTCACACACCTTATGTAAAGGGTGGCGGGGTGGCGTGGTGTAGTGGTTAGAGCGCACGCATAACATCACAAACGACCCAGGTTCGAGCCCCAGCAGAGGACATGACAAAGAACAAATTTAATTGTGGTTTTGAATGTTTAATTATAAAAAAGGCTTCAACATATTCCACCCAAACAACTCCATCCAAAAAAAGCCCTCTGGCGATGATGACAAACATCAGATGAATGATCAGGAAAAACACGCCACCTACTGGGAAAAAATTACAATGCTAAAGTAAAGTTCACCACAAATTAACAAGGATCTTCACCACTACACAAAAAAATCATATGGAGAAAGCTACAGCGGATTAATCATCTATTTGGCTTGAAATATCAAATTGATTAAAGAAAATGAAACAAAGCAATAGATGCTTTGTGGAAAGCCAATATGCTCCATAGAGGCGTGAGGGAGAAAAAATATATATATATAAAGGGGGTAGGCAAATTTGAGGTTAGGAGGTAAATTGGCTTAAAAACACTTTTTTTGACAAATTCGGTTTTATTCATACCAATATGAAATAGAAATATGGGAATTAATAATGTTATATGATGTCGGGCAAGTATTCACCTCTAGCACGTCGACAGACGTCCGCTCTTTTCACTAAATTTTGAACCACTTTTTGCAACAAACCTTCGCTTATCTCGTCAATGCAGCGCTGAATTTCATCTTTCAGAGTGTCAGTTGTTTGTGGTTTGTTGTCGTATACCCGGTCTTTCAAATGGCTCCAGAGAATATAATCCAGCGCCGTTAAATCACAAGAACGAGGCGGCCAATTGACATAGCCAAATCGAGAAATTACGCGATCGGGAAATTTCTCATGCAGTAATTGAATTGTTTGGCTGGCTGTGTGGCTTGAGGCGCCGTCCTGCTGAAACCAGAGGTTGCTGATGTCAACATTAGTCAATTGTGGCCAAAAAAAATAGTTATCATGGTTTTGTAGCGCGAAGAATTCACGGTGACGGCTCATTTTCGAAAAAATACGGGCCGATGATGCCGCCTAACCACAAAATGCACCATACGGTTATTTTCTGAGCGCTTTATATGCGACAATTTGGCTTAGTTACATAACCGCCTAATTGAAAATGAGCCTAAAGATGATTTTGTTGAAAAATCCGGTTCAAAATTTTGTGAAAAGAGCGTAGTCGGCCGACGTGCTAGAGGTGGTGGACATTTGCCCGACATCATATTCCATTATTAATTACCATATATCTATTTTATATTGGTATGAATAAAGCTTAATTTGTAAAAAAAAAAACAAAATTGTTTATAAGCCAATTTACTTCCTAACCCCAAGTTTACCTACCCCTTATATCGTGGCCATAAGATACACATCATGCATCTGACTGTTTATATATTGTAATTTTTCTACTTACATACATATATTTTCAAGGCAAATATGCGAAATTTATTAAATGATATTTATTTTCATACAATAAAACCTTGATAATCAAGGTTATTGATTGCAGACCCTGATATGGATTATTAAATTATCCGGCTTACCGAATAAAGATTTAGAGTATTTTTTTTGTATTTAAAGCGCTTTTAAAAACATCGAATGGTAAATAATATTTATTAGTCATTTAAATAAATAATTACCTTTAAAAACAAAAAAAAAAAAAAACAAAAAAAAAACGTGTACATTCTATAAAAAAGTGATAACATGTTTCATTTTTACAAGTCACGTAAGTAACAATAAATCTTTTAAAGCTTACAAAATAGATTGCTCTTGAAGAAAAAAAAGGGAGAAAACTAGGTTCTTAGAGTAACAAATAATAGAGATTAACATTGCATTACAGTTCGTATCCAATTCGGATTATAAAGTTGCAATCAATCCGGATCATAGACTACAAAATAGAATGAATTAGTAAAGTCCGGACTATAAAGGATTTACTGTATTAAAAAAAACGACTGCGGGTCACGTCAGCAAAAACAAATATGGCAACAGTATTGTCTGGCTTGAGCACACCTTATAATTTTTTTTCACCATGTTATATGAAATGATATTGTTACGAAAATTGTAATCTGTTATGAACATTTGTTATCAACAAAAATGTTACAAAAATCTTTAGCTTTTAAATTTGATTCAATATATGAAATTGTTAAAAAAGCATTATTTGCGGAAGTGTAATATAATAAAATATTATTTTATAATTTTAATTTTAAAACACTAAATTGTGTCGTCACCTAAAACCCAAACGGCCCTGTTTAACGTTTTGAAAATTTTACAGAAGGGGCAAAAAACTATTTAAAATAAAAATGATTGTTTTAATCAGTGAGATTTTTATCAATATTTTGGATACAATTTTTATATTTTGTTCAATTAACTTATAAAACAATATAATAGGTAGGGCCGTTTGTTGTTTTGTAATAAAATCGCTAATTTTATTCGGAAGAGTCCAAATGTATTTGTAAACATTTGTTTTGATGAAATACATCAGAATTAGTGAAAAAGTCGATTTTGAACTTTTTTTTAGTTAAAGGCGTTTGCGTTTTAGGTGACGATATACAGTATGTTAAGAATGAGTCTACACACATAACGTTTTTAAGCTCTTTTAATTTCATTGGCAATAAAATATCTGGATTTGTTACTTCATACATTTTTTGTACATAATTTATGCAGTTACCTTCAAAGGATTAAGATCAAAAATGTTCAATTTTTTGTGAATTATGAGAGCAAAACAACACTTAACAAATATCGCTTAATATTTATAATGTCAACTCTACACACCTATTATTTTTTACTCATTTTTGTATTTATTTGAAGATCAAATGTGCTTTGCCGTTATATTTGCAGTTAGTTATTGTTTTCTGCAAATTTGTAAGCAATTTGATGATAATTTTTTGTAATGCAAGTCTCATTTAGTGCAATATTACACAGTTTAAAAGATACCAAGAAAGAGGTTACGTTACAACGTCATTCAGTTGCTTTACTATAATGACATTTGGAGAAGAGTGTGGTCGAGTTATCAAAAATGTTTTCAGTGGCAAGAAAAACAATTTAAAATGTACTAAACGAGCTGAAAAAAAGGAAGATTGGAGTTGAAGAAGTGAATTGTTTCTAACTCACTAAAAGTAGACATGCAGATACAAAAATTATGCAAAACCCTAAAATTTTCACAGAAGAACTTATGGGTGAGCTTGAAAAGGAGTGCGGTGTTGTTGATTGTCATTAATCGGTTCGGCAGGCAGTTTTAAAATGCAAATACTTTTTAAGAGCAGTGCACAAGAAATCATTAATATCTGCAGCAAACATATAAAAGCGTTTTCATTCGCCATTATGAACGTTTAACAACCGTCTGACTATTGGGATAACGTCATATTAAAACGATGGGCCTAAAAACGTGTGGAGAAAACCCTCATCATTGCTAGAAAAAAACAAAAACATACACTGTTAAATTCACAAAAAAAAAAAAAATTAGTATGGGCTTGGGAGTGTTTCTCAAGCGAAGGCGTAGAAGATTTGACATAGAATCAACAATGAATGCAGAGCAATACTAAACATTTTAAAGAGCCATTTGATAAGCAATACTAGAAATTCTGATTCCTCAGGGACAACAAACCACATTTTAAATTTAGGACAACGGTAGTAAGCATAATTCGCATATAGTGAGGATGTGGCGTCTTTATAACTGCCAAAAAGTTGTAGATACTTCTGCGCAAAGTCCTCACTTGAACCCTATCAAAAATTTGTGGGCCTTTTTTTAAGGAAAAAGCAGCTAAACTCCAACCAAAGAAAATTACAGCAATAAGGGAAGAGTGGCAGAAAATATCGATAGATAAAGATCTTAAAAAAATTGGTTGATTTCATGAAAAATCAACTATATGCAAGAATATTAAATATCAAATATTAAAAGTCTGAAAAATGGTTTTATTAGCCGTTAAATAAAATGTAAACACATACGAGGGTGGATTGATATTGAAGCTACCTAAATAGGAAAAAAACTCTTTTTTCAAAAACCACTCATTTCTCAACATAGTCTCCTTTTAGCTCAATAGTTTCGGTAATCACTTCTTCGTTTGAGATGAATCTTTTTCCTGCGAGCCATTTTTTCAAGCTTGGAAACAGAAAAAAGTCACTAGGGGCTAAATCTGGACTGTAAGGTGGATGATCAACCAATTCGAAGTGGATTTCTTGTAGTTTTAGCATCGTATCTAATGCTGTGTGAACCGGTCCGTTGTCTTGAAGAAAGAGCACTTTTTTCTTGCTTAAATGTGGTCGTTTTTCCTTGATTGCATCCAACCAATTGATCCAATAATGCACGATAATACTCTCCTGTGATTGTGGATCCCTTTTCTAGATAATCGATGAGCAATATTCCGTGTGCATCCCAAAATACAGTGGCAATAACCTTGCCAGCCGACTTCGCTGTCTTCGCCTTCTTCGGAGCGCTTCCACCAGCTTCCACTCATTGCTTCGATTGATTTTTGGTTTCAGGTGTGTAGTTGTGGACCCACGTTTCATCAACAGTTATTAATCTACGCCAAAAATCAGCAGGATGGATTATGCTTTATCATGTCCAAACACCGCTGTGAAGTGATCTGTCTAACTCGTTTTTGTTCAACACTGAGCAAACGCGGCATCCATCTTGCCGATAGCTTTTTCATATGCAAATGTTCTTGCAAAATGTTAAACGCACGTTCATATGATATGTTTACCATTTCAGCAATCTCACGTATTTTGACCCGGCGATCATTCATAACGATATCGAGGATTTTCTTGATATTTTATTTAGTAACCACCTGTTTTGGCCTTCCTGTTGATGGTATTGTTGGAGTGCTTGTTCGGCCCCGTTTAAATTCAGCAATCTAATATTTTACCATATAATCTGACGGAGCAGATTCGCCGTAATGTTTATCAAGCTTTTCTTTTGTCTCTTTCGCCGTTTTGCCTTTCAAATAATAGTGTTTAATCACAACACGAAATTCACTTTTTTCAATTTTCCAAGAAACGCAAAAGTTGCTTACTTCAAACGATTACAACAAATAAACTAATCGATGAATTTGGCTACAATTTTAACAGCTGACGTTTGACAGATCGTAATTTCTAAGAAAGAAAAAGTTTTTGTGTTTGTGCTGCCATCTAGCGCTAGGTAGCTTCAATGTCAATCCGCCCTCGTACTCTAATTTTTGTGTAAAGATATACAAAACCAAGGGTATATTTTGAAGTTGAACGGAAAAGTTCCTATAAAAATTTTAATACACAATCAAATAAAACAAAACCTCATACATTTATTCACTGTTAAGCCATTAAAAAAAAATAATAATAATAATTAACAAAAGGTATTATTCCAATACTGGAAAAATTGTCAAAGAATGATTATTGCTACAAAAATTTCAGGTAAATTAGTGATTACCATAAAGCCCTTATTCTAATCTAGTGGAGAATTTTAGGATAATAATATATAGTATATATATAATATTAAAATATTTCATGATTTTATAAAAAGAGTAACATGATTTTTACCCCTTACAGAAAAATTTGCTAAAATTCAGTAGAGTAGGTATTTAACTGACAACATTAGAAAGGAAGAGCCATCATCGAAAACGTTTCCACAGTTTTGAAAGATTTTGTTGTTTGCAGCAAGAGAATTAATTAAAGCTTTTCAGATTATTAATGTACGTTGCTCATTGAATCGCATAATTTTGGATTTTAAAGTCGAAACTCCAAACATTGAAAGGTATAATAAAATAGTTAAAAATGTTAGAAATACATTAAGAAATAATTTGCATATGTATATGCATTTACATTTATAGAAGTTTTTTATTAAAAAAATATGTTATTCATTAGAGTAAGTTAAAGCCAAATTCATGTTATAAGGGAAATAATTTACTGTGCCTTTGCCAATTCGGGATGTTTCACCATAAATTCAAATTGTTGGGTTTTTGGATGGAACTTCGCTTTTTGAATATATCTGAGAAGTAAAACAAGTAAAATTAATTTTAATAATCCATTGGAATTTCAGAATGCTTCTCTTTTTCTTTTTAATACAGTTTTAATTTTTAATACACTATAAAAATATTTTTGAATAAAATACGAACAAATAAAACGTTTTTGGCCTTCGTTTTCGTATTACACAGTTGTATTATATATATTTTGTACCTTTAACTCGTGTGTGAAGATTATTTTTGTATGGTTGCGAGTTATGGAATGCAGGCATTTATAAATCACTGTTTTGTTATTCTGTCAGAAACAAGATTATACCAAGTTCCTGTATTAGGGGAAATAGAATTGCATTGGGCGTACTCTGAGGAAACCAAATTACAACTTAGCTGAACTGGCCATTAAATGGAACTCGCAGGAAAGCAGAAGAATCGGAAGGCCAGCCCATTCCTATAGAATACAAATTAAAAGAAGCTGCTTTTCACAGAATGACTTGCAGCCAGATTAGATCTTTAACTTTAGATAGGATTAGATGGAACGAATTTGTTATGACCTTATGATCCCCATGAATCTTTAAAGGATCTAATAATAACAACTTACAAGTTTAGTATTGTAATTAAATAATTAAAATGGAACTCTCAGGAAAACAGAAGAATCGAAAGGCCAGCCCATTCCTATAGAAGACAAATTAAAAGAAGCTGCTTTTCACAGAATGACTTGCAGCCAGATTATATCATTAACTTTAGATAGGATTAGATGGAACGAATTTGTTATGACCTTATGATCCCCATTATTCTTTAAAGGATCTAATAATAATAACTTACAAGTTTAGTATTGCAATTAAATAATTAAAATTTCTATCTTTCTTCTTTAAAATATTTAGTTCTTTCTATCTCACTTTAAATAACTTAAGTCTTGATAAATGGGCCCCAATAGTCTAGAAGTAACGTGATCAAAACGTCAATTGTGGTTAGTTGGTGAAGTAAAAACGTGTCAGCTGTTTTCAACTGTGTGTGTGTAAAGAACAAAAGCAGAAACAAAAAAATAAATTATAAATAAACAATATTAATTCTTTACCATCCATTTTACTTAAGTTTATTATTATTTCATAATTATAATTTAAAACACACTTAAATTTTTCTTTATTTATTTCGTTTAAGCGCGAATTCTTTGTTTACACTTTTATGTCAACGCAAATTCTTTATTTACAATTTTATGTCAAGTAAAGTTGTATGTGAAGTAAAAACGTAGAAAATTTCTGCTGAAAACAGAAACCACGTCTAAGTTACGTTCGTTACAGAATAAGTAACCATTTGTATGAATTCTCCATTTAGTTATCGTATTAGTTGACACGTCACCTCTACGTTACTTCTGGACTAATTGGGCCTTTAGATTTAATATACGTTTCAAAAACATTGTTTTTATGAATTTATTCACACATATTATCTGGAATAACGTAATTTTCACAATATGCAGCATTTTGAGTCCATAGTTTATATGAATTAATGAGTTTATTGAATTTAATGACTTTCTATTTCTTACAAAAAATTGCAAATAGAAAATCAATAACCTAGTGCGCGTGTAAAAAAACGCCAAAGAGAAATATGCGACATTTCGGGTTGAAACGCGCTAAATAAAGCACGAAAGGCGCTAAATTGGCAACACGTAACGAATATAATACGAATCGGACCAGAGTTCTCTTACGTTTTTATGTAATATCGTAGAGAGTATGTCTAAATTCTTAAAAACGCCACATAAAATAAGGATCTCTAGGAGGAGTGTTAAAAATATAAGTTCTTTTTGTTTTATATGACTCGCTTTCTCTCATTCCAGTATTTGAATATCTTAGCAATGAATAAACGTGTGAAGTTTTGTTTTAGTTGAATGAGTATTTAAATTTGTATAGGAATTTTTCCGTTCAACTTAAAAACATTCACTTGGTTTTGCTCTCCACTGCATTTGACAATACCAAATGTGAATAATTTTTTTTTTTTTTTTTTTGTAAATTCATTATTTGTTTTGAACTGAATTTGGTCTTATTTTTTGCTTAATTTTACAAGATATGTACATCATTATAATAAATCAAAAAATCCGTGTAAGAACAAAAGTGTCATTTTATTGGTAATGAAGTTGTAAGTACTTAATTATTCTCAATGTGTAAACTCATTCTTGACACACTGTACATAACTGTGAGCGTCAAATGGAAGTAAACATCCTCATTCTCAAAAATTTGGTTCATATTTCAGTCTTAAAATACAATTAATATAAATAAATTTGCTGAATTAACAAAGTTTTGTATCCGTGTATCATGTATTGAACAAACGTTTTGTTTACTTGTTTGTGAACAACCATTGTATGTATTTTAATTATTAATGTATTTCAAACGTCGAAAACCAAATAAGAAGAAAATTGGCATTCATAAGTTGAGTTTCATAAACAACATTAAAAAACAAAAAAAATTTATTAAATACATTGACACATAAGTAGTTAATTTCCATTTTTGTGACTATTTTTATACTTTCTTTAAAAAAATTTTGCTTTGACAATAAAAATATGTCTTTTGTGTTTTTCTTCTCATAATGATTGGCATTCACATTACATTAATAGGAACCCGTACAACTTTTTTAAAACACTTGGAAAACAGTGTATAAGCGTATCAAGTGTATGTATGAATGTATGAGTGTATTTTTATATGAAAATTACCAACAAAAAGCTTACAACTATTGTATTGCAATACTAAAACACTCTGTACAATGATACTAGGGGCTTTGTGAATTGACCAAATATATTTTTAAGACTGTATTTACGGCTCTACAAAATCTATAAAAAATTACAACAAAATTTTCCCAACAAATATAATTATACAACAAAAAAGAAAAAATTATTTTTGACGCGTCAATTGAAAGGCAAAAACTTTTTGAAATTTTGAAAATATCTCCGAAGTCATGAGTTACGGGTAAAAAACCGGTTTTTCGTATCTTCAAGCACTTATATGTAAGTTAATAACTTTGCTAAATATTAACTGATTTTAAAATTCTTTGCTGATTTAGAAAGAGGAGGAATAGATCTAATAAATGGTGTATACGTGTATATGTACCACTGGAACAATATAACCTGAAACTAATTTATTTCATGAAACTTCGAAAGTTTACTTACAGTTAGTGTCATTAATATTCGGTTTTATTAAAGAGATATGTTTAACTGATTCGTCTTAAGCTAAATGTATATCTTTTTCAACATTTTTTCTTTTCATTAATAGTTTATTTAGACACTTGAAAGTTCACATTTGTATTTAGAAAAAAGAATAACAATATAACAAAAAAAAAAAAAAAAAAAAAAAAAAAACTAAATTCAGGTAGCATAAAACATTACGCGTCAATAATATTCGGTTTTCTTTGAAAAGTAACAAATAATACATTAGAAAAATGGTTTTATATAAAATTCAGTATTTTGTTGGATAACACTTTTGTTTTATAACTTCACTTAGACGGTTTGACATGTTTTTTACTATTTTAGCTGTATAAGCTGCAGGAATACAATCCCATTCTTCTCGAAGCCGCAATTTCAAGTCTTCAATGGATGTTATTTTGTAGTTGCGGATTCGCCGGTCCAGCTCATCCCATAAATTCCCAATCGGATTGAGGTCTGGGGATTGTGCAGGTGTATGGAGAACTTTAGGGCAGTTATAGAGCAACCATTCTTGAATTAAACGCGACTTGTGCTTTGGGTCGTTATCTTAGTAGAATTTAAAAGAATCTAAAACGCCCAGCTTATTTGCACTTTCTTTCAAATTTTGACAGAGGATATTCAAATATGATTCCTTATTCATAATTCCACTCATAAAAACTAATTTTCCTGTCCCTTTAGCTCCCATACAACCTCACACCATAACATTTCCATTTCCATGTTTTACGGTTGGTTTTAAATTTTGTGGTTGTAGCTCCTCATTTGGCTTCCGCCATTACACGCCCATCGGATCTAAATACGTTACACTTGCTCTCGTCCGCAAATATAACGTTATCCCACCAAGTTCCAGGCTTCTTAATGTACTCCCTGGCAAAATTCAAACGAGCTTTTCGGTTGCGTAAATTAACCAATGGCTTACGACGTGCTACTCGGCCATGAAAACCTTTTTTTCTTATGGTTCTTCGTATAGTAGATGCAGATATTTTCTTTTTAAACTCATTGAGCACCTCTGTGACTAATTTGGGAGCACTTAAGCGTGGGTTAGATTTTATTTTTCGCACAATTGAACTTTCTTCCCGCTCGGTCAATTTTTTTGACTGACCTGTCTGCTTTATGAAGTGTATTCTTCCTTAATTATTGTGCCTTCTGACAATGTCCCCAACTGTATTTGGTTTCATATTCAGAATTTTAGCAATCTCTTTGTACTTTTTACCTTTTTCATAATGAAAAATAACAAGTTTTCGCTGTTCTAAAGGAGTGTTTTTCCCTTTGCGCCCCATTTGTATAATTTGCAGTGAAGTAGAATTTTGGACAGACAAGAAAGGAGGTGTTATGCACATTTATTAAAACGTATCTCTATGTTGCTGGAAAAGTAGCTGAATAACATGTTTTTTTTTTTTTGCAAATAGCATATAAATAGGGGAAAAACCGAATATTAATGGCGCTTAGTAAACAGGGTTAACAAACTGATCGATTTATCACGGTTGCAGGGTTATCATAGAGCCATTTTTTCCATATATTTGAATACTCATACTGACAACATTCATTTAAGTTTTTGCTATTTTTCTGATTACCTATCCATTTCGCTAATGCCAGGGTGTTATTATCGATAAACTTAAAAACCGAATATTAATGACACTAACTGTATGTAAACTACGAAGTATCATCTGATAAATTTTTAATTAGTTCATACTCAGAAATACTACATTTATTAGAAAATGCTAGATTCTGGGTTTTAATAACATCTTTGATAGTTTGTTGAGAATAACGCTGGTGCAGGTCTTTTGTGCGGAATAAACGGGGTAATTAAAAAATTATTTTTAGAACTTTATTTTGGGCAATTTGAAGTTTTCTGACGCGAGTTTCAGCCGTATTTCCACAAACACAACACCCATACAGTAATATCGGTCTAATGACGGTTTTATAAAGTAATAGCTTGTTTTTAGTACTGAGATACGATTTCTTATTTAGTATAGGATATAAGGCCCTACAGCACTTAGTGGCCTTATCCACAGTGTGTTCGATATGTTTTTTGAATAACAGTTTTTTATCCAAGTGTATCCCTAAATATTTCACTGATTCACTGAAAGGAATAGTAACATTATTAATTTTAAGTTGCATCGTTTGAATTATCTTTGGGCTCTTATTGAATTGAAATAAAATGGCGTGTGTTTTGTCTATATTAATTTTAATTTTCCATTTGTTATAATACTTAATACATGTGTGTAGATTTTTCATCAATTTACCAACAATTGCATTCGAGAGTTTGCCTTTGACAATCATTGCAGTATCGTCGGCATAGAGTGTTATTTCGGTACCGCTTTTTGGTGTAGAATCAGCCACATATACGGAGTATAGTGTTGGGGACAGCACTGCACCTTGTGGTACCCCAACTGGGATATTACGTGGAGATGAAATCTTGTTATTATCAACAACTTTAAACGAACGGTCAGTTAGAAAGGACCGTATTATTTTAACAATATATAAAGGAAAGCCATAATTTTTAATTCTGTGGATTAACTCATTGTGCCATATGATGTCGAAAGTTTTTTCAATATCTTAGCCTTAGTCGCTTGTTTTTCTTTATTATATTTGTTATTTTTTTGGCAGTCCAGTGTTGGTGACGAAAGCCAAATTGTTCATCGTTGATTATTCGATTTTCTTGGATAAAAGTATTCATCCTGGAAAGAATTATTTTTTCTAATATTTTATCAACACGACTTAAAAGGCTTATGGGCCTTTAGATGCCAATTTTGGATTCTTTCCGAGTTTGTGTATAGCTATTACCTTAGCACATTTGAATCAGAAGGGAAATAGCCAAGTCTGACACAAGCATTAAAAATATTTTGCAGAGCCACATACGCGGCTTCTGGCAATTTTTTAATAAATATGTTCAAAATTTCATCAAAACCCGGACTTTGTTATTTTTTAAACTTATTACGTTTCTTTTGATTTCATCGATTGTTATAAGATTTTCATTATTAAAGTTTATATCATGAATGGAATCTAACTTTTTAATAGTTTTTGTAACTTCATTTTCTAGTTTAGTTTTCATTTGTGATGTTAATGTATGCGCTTTTTCGAAATGATCGGCAATAAGTTGGGACTTGTCATTGTCTGATGTAAAATTTTTATTGTTGTGCTTAATATATGATATTAAGAATAATAATTAAGAGGGAAGAATATTGTCATGAGATATTAAAGGCGAAATAAAAAAGTTTGTATTAGTAAGCATTAAATCTATGTTTGTAGGATTTCTGATAGTACATTGAGGATAGCGAGTTGGGTTGTTAGGGTAATATATAAAAAAGTTGGATCTTAATTGCAAATTATATAGAACATTTCCGGCCGTATTAGCCCTAAGACAATTCCAGCTGGGGGGCTTGGCGTTAAAATCTCCACAAATTATATATTCTTTATTAGATGGTGTAAGTTTAGTTATATCATATTTAAATGAGTCAAAATATCTTGGCGAATATATTGCAGTAACAACAAGTGTTCGATTTTGCAAAAATATTTCTACAGAAACGTTTTCTGTTTCTCGAGTTTCATAAATAGGACAATTTTTTGCTTTTATATTATTATTATTATTATTATTATTATTATTATTATTATTATTATTATTATTATTATTATTATTATTATTATTATTATTATTATTATTATTATTATTATTATTATTATTATTATTATTATTATTATTATTATTATTATTATTATTATTATTATTATTATTATTATTATTATTATTATTATTATTATTATTATTATTATTATTATTATTATTATTATTATTATTATTATTATTATTATTATTATTATTATTATTATTATTATTATTATTATTATTATTATTATTATTATTATTATTATTATTATTATTTATTATTATTATTATTATTATTATTATTATTATTATTATTATTATTATTATTATTATTATTATTATTATTATTATTATTATTATTATTATTATTATTATTATTATTATTATTATTATTATTATTATTATTATTATTATTATTATTATTATTATTATTATTATTATTATTATTATTATTATTATTATTATTATTATTATTATTATTATTATTATTATTATTATTATTATTATTATTATTATTATTATTATTATTATTATTATTATTATTATTATTATTATTATTATTATTATTATTATTATTATTATTATTATTATTATTATTATTATTATTATTATTATTATTATTATTATTATTATTATTATTATTATTATTATTATTATTATTATTATTATTATTATTATTATTATTATTATTATTATTATTATTATTATTATTATTATTATTATTATTATTATTATTATTATTATTATTATTATTATTATTATTATTATTATTATTATTATTATTATTATTATTATTATTATTATTATTATTATTATTATTATTATTATTATTATTATTATTATTATTATTATTATTATTATTATTATTATTATTATTATTATTATTATTATTATTATTATTATTATTATTATTATTATTATTATTATTATTATTATTATTATTATTATTATTATTATTATTATTATTATTATTATTATTATTATTATTATTATTATTATTATTATTATTATTATTATTATTATTATTATTATTATTATTATTATTATTATTATTATTATTATTATTATTATTATTATTATTATTATTATTATTATTATTATTATTATTATTATTATTATTATTATTATTATTATTATTATTATTATTATTATTATTATTATTATTATTATTATTATTATTATTATTATTATTATTATTATTATTATTATTATTATTATTATTATTATTATTATTATTATTATTATTATTATTATTATTATTATTATTATTATTATTATTATTATTATTATTATTATTATTATTATTATTATTATTATTATTATTATTATTATTATTATTATTATTATTATTATTATTATTATTATTATTATTATTATTATTATTATTATTATTATTATTATTATTATTATTATTATTATTATTACCTTTCTTTATTAGTATCAATAATACTTTGAATTTACATTTACAATAGTTTAAATAACAAGCTTTAGCTTTAAAATACATTGTTTCTAACAAAAAATATAACATTTTTTCGAAATATGTTCGGATTGCGTTCATTTTTAACGTCACTGGGTAATCTGTTGAAGAGCTGTAGTCCTTTGTAAAACAATGAGCGTTGCATTGCGGTTGTTGTAGTCCTTTGAATTCTGAAGTCATCATTACTCCTCAATTGGTATGGTTGTGTTTCCCCGACGTACATTATTTTCTCTATTATATATTGTGGTGCCATTCCAGTTTTAATTTTCTGAATAAAGTTTACGGTATTTAATTTCAGTCTTTGCCCTATATCTAGCCATTTCAGAGAGTCAAGCATAAAGTTTATCGGTGTATATCTGTTGTATTTCAATATAACGCGCATAGATTTATTTTGTAATTTCTGCAATCTATCAATTTGTTGACTCGTGCAGCATGAAAAAAGAATCGTTGAACCGAACTCAAAATGAGGTTTAATCATTGTGTTGTAGATTGTAATTGCTGTTAACGTGTTTATTTGTTTTCTTAATCTTCTGAAGAAATTAATTTTTTTCCAATTTTCTTGCAAATATAGTCAATGTGACCTTTTAAATTCAAAGTATTGTCTATTACAAAGCCCAAGTATTTCATTTGATTTACTTTTTCTATTTCTTCGTTATTGATTCTGAAGGTAATGTTGGTCTTAGTTTTAATTTCCATTATTTTAGTTTTATTCCCATTTATTCATCCGCAGCCATTTGTTTATGTTGTCAATATCTTTACCGAGTCCTTCATAACATTGTTCATCTGTACCACCCTCAATATATATAAGTGTATCGTCCGCCTATAAATTTATCTCACAATGACTTGTTATATTTGGCATATCGTTTATATATAATAATAAAAAGCAATGCCACCAAAATTGATCCCTGTGGTACTCCATATTCGTTATTAACTGTCCTGGATTTAATATTATTTACCTTTGTTATTTGTCTCCTATTCGTCAAATATGATTCAAGCCATTTTAATTCAGTTCCTTGAATGCCGTACTTGCAAAGTTTCTGCAGTAGTATACCTCTATCAATTGTTTCAAACGCTCGTTTAATGTCTAGAAAAATTGCAACAATCCTTTTGTCTCTTTCCGATTTTTTCCACCTTTTTATATAAAAATTAACCGCTGTTTCGCAAGAGAAATGTTTTTGGGAAACCAGACTGATACTTAGATAATAAGGCGTTCGATTCCATATATTGCTCCAATTGTTCCTTTACTACTTTTTCCATTACCTTTTCACACGTCTTCAAGGTATTAATTGGGCGAAATTCTTCACAAAGTTTTGTCTTAGCAATCTTCTCAATGGGCGTTATCATTGACTCTTTCCAATTATCAGGAAATATTCCTGTTCTCAGAGATTCATTTATTATATCCAACATCGTTCTTCCTATCACGTTCCAACTATTAAGTATAATTTTAGTTGATATTTTGTTGTAGTCCGCCTTATTCTTTAAATTTTTACATATAATTTTTAGTTTATCCAGAGTTATAGCACTGAATTTAAATTTAGAGTTTATCACAGGAATTCGGTTTGAGTATTGCACGTAAGGTATTGTATCTCTTATATATCTTATACTATCAACAAAAAATTCGTTAAATTTATCAGCCATCTGCAAATTATCTTTATATTCTATTTGGTTAAATATCACAGATTGAATTGTATTCTGGTTTTTCTTAAGTATTAGATTCTTTATCTCTCTCCACATATCCTTTTGATTTCTAGCATTAATTATTTTGTTATTTATAAAATTTCTCTTTTCGTTTTCAATTTTCACCTTATATAAATTTCGAACGACTTTGTAGTTATTCCATGCTTCGTTACTATTATCTATTTTTGCTATTTGGTATTTATTAATTTTTTCCCTTTTTAATTGCCTTAGTTCATTGTTAAACCATTTATTTGAGTTGTTTCCGTTGATAGTTCTTTTAATAGTCATATTTTCAACTGCATTCTCCAAATATCCGTCAAAGACGTAAACTTTGCCATCAAGGTCCTCATCTTCACTTATTTGTCTTATACCTTCAATTTCTCTATTATATTGGGTGCTGTTGTATTTAAATATTTTAACTTCCTTATTCCTTTTACCCACATCCAGGTACTTATCGCAGTCATTTATTATTATATCAATTGATTCGTGATCAGCAATTTTGTTTGAGTCATTGATTTTGGCTGTTATGTTCCTATTATTCGTAATTATATAATCAATAATAGTTTTTGAACTTCCCGTTATCCGTGTAAATTCTGTCATTATTTTCCTAAGGCCATTATCATTTATTATGCATTCTATTTTGTCCCTGTAAAAACCATTCTTGCTCCAATCTATATTAAAATCGCCTGCTATTATTATATCACAGTTTGCGTCGTTTATATTCTCAAAAATTTCTTCAAATGCTGCAATAAACTCTACCTCTGCGCTACTTGGTGATCTGTATACAGCCGTACTTATACACATGTAGTTTTCATATTTAGCGATGTATGCAGTTATCCAAATTTTGGATTTAATAACTTTTTCGGCCACTATTCTCACATCCCATCTTTTTTGAAATAAACTATTACGCCTCCAGTTCTTGTTGAGTTTGATAGAGTTGTATATTGATTGTAATTTTCTATTTCTATTTCTTGTTCCTCTATATCTTCTGTTAAATGAGTTTCCGACAAAATAAATTCTGGTTTTTCTATTTCTGTAATTATCTCTAGCTGATTAAAGTTGTTAAGTAATCCTTGTATATTGGTATAAATGCCGTATATTTGCTTGATGTTACATGATTTTCATCTAAGCCCAAATTTAACCTTTTATTAATTCTAACACAATTAATGCATTTATTCATTACTTCCCTGTTGCATTCCTTTGTTTTGTGCTCTCCATGGCATTTATAACATATTTCTTGATTTTTACATTCTGACGACTTATGATTATACCCTCTACATTTAAAGCATTGTATAATATCAGTGCCATCATATATTTTACATTTTTCCCATGCAATGTTAACTTTTTGTACGGTCATTATTTGCATATACGATCCGTTATCAATTTTTATTTTTGCATTGTAAAAGGTTCGACCATTTCTTTTATATTCAAACAATTTTAGCACTTTTAATTCACTATTTTTCAAAATATCATTCTGTTTTCTTAATTTATCAATTATTTCATTTTCTGAAAATTTAAATGACATTCCTGTTACTGCTATTTTCATTTCCGGTTGATTTGGTACTTTTATTTCGTATTTTCCACTCATTTCGTTTTGTACTGCTTCTTTTATTTTTTCTCTCTCTTCATTGCTTTCACTTTGGATAACAACAGCTCCATTTTTTCTCTCTTCAACATTTACAATTTTCAAATTGGTTGGATTTACCTTTCTATTGAGATCCTCTTTTGTTTTGTCTATACCTTGTTTTTCCTTTGGCTTAATTATCAGCGGGTTTTGTTTATTCTTATCTGGCATCACCGTTTTACTCTTCAATGCATCTGCAAATGATAGCCTACTGTTTGCCCTGACATTTTTCTCCGTTATAGCTTTTTTTATTTCATCACACATCATTTTGTTATTTACTTCAATTGTATCACACATCTCTTTGTTTTTGTTTTCATGTTCATATATTGTTATATACAGCTTTTTAACTTCTTTTATATTTTTATCACAGTATTTTTGTGCTTCATCTATCTTTTTAAGCCTCTCTTCATATCTTCTCTCAATCGCTTGTAACAGTTGTTTTATTTCAGATTCGTTTTGTTTTAGTGCTGTTTCAAATTCGCCTTTATATGTTAGTAAGTTCTCTTTATTTTTTATTACACTGCTCTGAATTTCTGCAAGCGCCAAATCCACGTTATGGATATATTGTAGGCAGTCATCACACATAAAGCGTACGTAGCCACCGGAATCCAATATGCCAATAGAGTATTGATCCACTCCCGAGCATCTCTTAGCACAGTGAAACACTTTTTTGCATACACCTGCACACATTATGCCTGACTCTCCGCGTATTGCAATTTTACAATGATGGCATTCGGCCATCTTTGCAATCTTTATTTTCAAATATTTTCTATTTAGTATAGGTTTATTATTATTTTCTTTTTTATATTAACTTTTATTAATTATTATTATACGATTTTTAAATAGTCCTGTCTATTTTTAAATCCAATATTCTATTATTTTTCAATAATTTCCTTAGAGCTTTGTTTTGCACACCCGTTTCTGACAACTGTTCAAACAAAATATATTTCTAACCAGCACTTTGTCTATCTTTTCTATAAACTCGAAAACCTGGGAGAGAAAACCTATTTTCTTGCTTTAGATTTGTTTCACAGAGGAGAAGAATATCAATATACTTATCTTTTAGAATATGTTGTAGCTGGATTTTTTTGATAGAGAATTGATGCCCTGAGCATTCCAAAACATGATGTTGACTTTAGATTTACACTGCATATTTTAGTAACCTCATTGTAATAAAGGGTCCGCCATCTAACGTTTTTTTTCAACTAGTGCTTATTTCGTGAATGGTAACACTTAGGTCATGTCTGATTTGACAGATAATTAGTTTTATCCTTCCGCCGAACGAATATGGTTGTGTATACGCTTGAACAACGCTGGGAATCTGGGCCTGCGATCGACTTACAGAAGATGCCGAATTTGCCAAAAAATCATCTTTTCAGATGAAGCTCATTTTGATCTGGGAGGATATGTAAATAAGCAAAATTGTCGTATTTGGGGCACAGGAAACACGCACGAATACATTGAGAAGCCGATACACCCAACACGAGTCAGTGTGGTGCGGATTTTGGTCCAATGGCATAATTGGGCCATTTTTCTTCGAAAATGAGCAAGGAGTGGCCGTTACAGTCATTGGCGATCGTTATCGGGCCATGTTGAACGAATTTTTGTTCACAAAAATTGAAGAGGAGGATGTTAGCAACATTTGGTTTTAACAGGACGGCGCTACGTGCCTCACAACCGTAGCTACACTCGATGTTTTGCGCTTCGTTTTTAAAGACCGCATTATCAGCCGCAGAGCTGATGTCGTTTGCTCACCTCGGAGCTGCGATTTGACACCGTTGGACTATGATTTGTGGGGTGCCGTCAAAGATAAGTGTTACGCCAACAAGCCAGAGACAATTGACGCTTTAAAGGACAATATTCGTGAAGCCATTGGTGAAATACAGCTGCACACAATCGATAATGTGCTTAAAAATTGGACCAATCGTGTAGGATACTGCATGGTCAGCCGAGGCAGCCATTTGAATGAAATTATTTTCCATTATTAACCGGAAGGATTGTACTTTCGAATAAAAAAAGAAATTTGAGAAAATATTTAGTAGTTTTTTTTTATAGCATTTTCAAAAAATAAAATATATTTGGCGGACCCTATATTAAGCTGATCTAATTTTGATGAAAATTTTTTAATTCAACTATAGCATTTTGGAAAATTGAGAACAGGTGATCCATAGAAAATAGATTACTTTGACCAGCGTTTACATCTTTAAAATAATTTGCATATGATTGTTCATTTGTAGTGAAGTACTGCGAAGGATTTGATTTAGGCAAGTTAGGAAAATTTAGATTTCCTACATCAAAAATAGGAGTTTGAGTATTTCTTCTCTGAATGGCGATGTTTTTACTTGTAGCTCTACTGCAGGCCTCTAAGTAGTTGCTTCTACATGGACAGTTTGGATCACCAGCTTTATGTGCAACATCTATATAACCTTTAGAAGCGCAATTGAAACGTTTATATATAATTCCACTTGATGCATTCTTCATTGGACATTTTGTAGAATTATGACTTTTATTGGAGCACAAGAAACACACAGCCTGTCTGTAACAATTTTCAGTACCATGACCATATAAACCACATTTTTGGCACTGAGTTGGACCTTTATTTGGAGCTGATCTCTGACTATTCCAATTAACAGAGATATTTTGTAGGTATTTTATTTTGAATAGAACTTTTTTCATTACTTCAGTACGATTAAATGTAAGTAAATATAAAGCATCGTTCTTTGTAGATTTTTGAGTGATTATCTCTTTAATTTCAAGACACTTAACTCCGTGATAAGTTAATAGCCCTTCTTTAATCCATTCAGTTGGGACTTGGTGTAAACCCCTCAATACTATTTTATAATTTGTATTATCGTATATTCTGTGTGTTGTAATTTAAGATCAGTTGTCTTTAAGTCAGCCAAAAGAATTAAATATTTGTCCATATTCTCAGAAAAAACTTTTGTTCCTGTAGAAGTTCTTCGGAAAAAATAACCAGCAGTGCCGATGAGTTCTATAACTTCTTTAAATTCAATGGAAGAGTCAGTCACAATTTGTGGAATTTTTTGCGTTATTGTTGACTGAAGTCGGAGGGTCATTATCTGTAGTGTTAAATTGAGATAACATTCCAAATTTATTATACGATTTGGAAGTGGCCTTCTGATTTTTCAGATGTGTATCCATAGCATTGACCAAAATGGCCGATCTAAGAGCTTTAGCTCTTTTTCTTCCCATGATTTCCCTAAGGAATCACATGAACTATTTATAAAAAGTCAAATCAATTGGTTTAACAATAAACAGATGATATGATCAAAACAAAAAGTGTAAAGATAAGAGAGAATAACAGGAATCTCACTATCCAAAAAAAAAAAAACAACAAAGAGAAACAATACGATTACGCACCAGACAACCGCACTTGACAAAAGCAGGTAATAGACTCTAAAGTATTATGTTTAGTTATGGAAGTGTAGTATTTTTAGTGGAAGGTTCTGAATTTTGTCTAAATAACTTTGTAGTCAATACACATTATCGGTCGAAAAATAGACAAAATTGAATAAGTAGGTTTGGCACCTACAAAGAAAATATTCACACCTATCATGAATAATTTTTCCTTCGAAATGTTTTCCCATTTCCCACACTTGCAATCAGAGTAATTTTCCAATGAAAAAAAAAAATATCGACAACAACGGAATCGACGACCTCCTCCGAGCCATCAGATTCTTCGCTTGGCATTAAATCCATCCTCACCTTGCTTTTCATCGGTTCCACTTAGTTCTGTGTTTTGTTGATTTTAAATTTTATTTGATAGAAGTTGATCGATGGGGTATATCATCGGGATAAATATACACTTTTAGTTTTATATTTCCATTCTTTTTGGTGTTTAAGCAATTTTAAAATTTTTACTGTTTGGCCATAATCACCAATTTCTATTCGCCCATCTTACTGAAGAAAAGTTTGTTTTGTTTCTTCTCTTTCAGGTTTTATTTGTGCAATTCTTTGCATGATATAATTGCTTCGCAAGAGTTTGTTTTAATTTTAATTACTTTTTGTTCAGTTTTTTTAATAATGATCATTTATGTGTAAACATTTTACTTTTTAATACAAATTCACACATTTTTTCCTCTATTTTATTTCATTTTATTTTATTTTATTTTTTTTATAAGACCAGCACCCTACTCATGCAGTGCATTGTGCTGGTACTAGTAAAATAGGTTATGGAAAGGAGGGCAGAGGGAGTAGTGTTTATGGACGTGAGATTTAAATTTACTCATGTCGTAAGTGGCAGGAAATACTTTCGCTGGAAGATTATTCCACAACCGAACAGTGCGACCAAAGAACGAATTCTCCCTATAATGCGTTGTGCGATTTACTGGACAATCAACTACAAAGGGATGCACTCTACGAGAAATACGAGTACTACGTAAAAATATATGATTTTTAGGAATTAATTCCTTAATTTCGTTAGAACACATTCCTTTATAGTACCGATAGAACAATGAAACACACGTCACATTGTGACGGTGCTCCAAAAAATCGATATAGTTGGCTACCCTACCGTCATTGATGAGCATCTTAGCCCTCTCCTGTACGAGGTCGAAAAGTCCAAAATAGACTTTGAAGCACCGGCCCATACATGAGAGTTGTTGGGAGTTGTCCATTTCGGGTCAGATATAGGTCTTGTAAATATTAAGATCAGATGGAGTGAAGTATTTCTTGCACCGTCTTAAAAAACCAAGGCACTTGAATGCATCTTTCGACACTTGAAATATGTGATCATTCCAACGAACGTTACAGTGAATTCTCATGCCCAGAACATCAAGAGCATCTGATTCCTCAATATCCATTACCCATTGATACAGACGACAGCACACCACCAGGTCTGTGTGTTAGAAAGCAACATTAAGTCTTGCGTGCATTAAAATCGACCCTGCTCGCACGACCTCACTCGGTGACCTTCACCAGGTCACTTGTGAGTGTGTCGTTCATATTCATCCTTCTCGCCCCAACCTCCAATAGGCTCGGTCTACGACCAAAAGAATATGAGTGACAAATGTTGCTATATCCGCAAAAGAGTAGATAGGATTAGAAGCGAGAAGAAGGAAGTCGTTAAAAAAATATTAGAAAAAGTATAGGAGAAAGAACGGAGCCTTGCGGTACCCCTGAGTTTACCCTGAACTCGTCGAATGAGACCCCATCTATAACCACTCTTATAGAGCGATCCCTGAGCAAACTCGATTTAAATCGAGAGAAGTGACTACCAACACCAAAAGCATTAAGTTTCGAAACGAGAGCCTCGTGCCAAACTATCAAACGCCTTTGAGATATCCAGAGCCACAACTTTACTCTCGCCAAAACCATGAATGGACTTGTTCCACTTCTCCGAGAGCAACGCCAGCAGGTCACCAGTAGAACGGCCCTTTCGGAAACTGACGATCGCTAAGTAAATCGTTGGACTCCAGATATCTCACAAGGTGGTGATTAATCATACTTTCCATAACCTTGGAGAGTGCGGAACAAACTGCTATTAGACGGTAGATCTCAGGGTAACTAGCCTCGCCCTTTTTACAGCACGGGCTCGAAAGAAGATACTAGGCATAGTTACTGATACCCTTTCAAGTTCGGGCAGTGGTTGAACGCTCTTCGGCAAGTGAAAATTACTTGCAAACAATACGGCCAAAAGGTTTGCCTTTTCAACCGGGTTCGTGAATGTGTATATATACGTGAATGTGTATATATATATATATATATATATATATATATATATATATATAGTGTATATATATATATGTGTATATATATATATATATATATATATATATATATATATATATATCTTAAACGAAGAAGTTTGAGATGCATCTTTTTCCTGCTAGCCATTTTTTCAAGTTTGGAAACAGACACATTTTCATTGTGTGCCCAAGCTTCTGGCACGATTTGCAGCGCATTGGGTTAGGGAAATATGGTCGCACGATAGATGTAATCCAAGCTATGGAAATTTTCTCTGGTAGAAAATAGTTTTCGAAAGATAATAATACAACTTCCATGGGTTTTGCAACTCCTTCAATTATTCGCGTAAATTTGTGAACGGCAATGACATTATACTGTTTGAGTTCGTCAATGATCTCGTTCTCTGGAACTTGGTTTAGAAATGGGACATATAGCGTTCCTTTGACACATTTAAGTTTTGATGGAGTGAGCATGTAATATGGCAACGGCCTGGGAGATAGTGTGTGTCGAGGAATTTTTTTTGTCACTTTATTCTTCATTAGCAGCAATTAGCCGCCATCTCGTGGAGGTGTAATTCTGTTAATATCTTTACTTATCCTTAGAAGCGATCTGTGCACTGCGAAGATGGAGTAACTGTTTAGTGGTTTCTTTTCGTCTTTAGAGTTTACCGTTAGAGATTTCGGACTGACTTTCTTAGTTATTGGTAATTCTGGAAATTCTGGAATTATGTTTGATGTTTTTTTTCCACGTGTGCTCGGTAACAATAGGGCAAATCCATTGTCACCAACTGGCCCAAGGGCCATGACGCACTAATGTTATAATCTACCACTCCTATTTATCAAGCTTAAGTTTTATTGGATAAAGAAGTAGAGAAATTAAATTTACAGAAAACCACTTAGTGCTCATATTTATTGAATATAATAGTAAAAAAACTGCCGAAAGGAGATTGATTGTTAAAAACGTGACCAATCGCGTTGACTGCTTGTCGGAGACTGAAATAACAATTATTTGTAAGTAAAAAATTTAATCTTTTCCTAAAATTATTAGTATGAATTTTATTTACACTTTTTGACAGTACAACATCAGAGTCGCCAATCAACTAATGACAGTTTTTTATAAAAGGTCGCCACCTTTATGCTTAGTGAATCAGTCGTAATTTAATAGTCAATAAATAGAGTCGTGATAAGGCATAAATAAAAGTGTTGAGCAAATTTGTGTATTAAGTGCAAGATAAATAAGTTGGATACTGTACAAATATAAATAAAGGTGTGTATAAGTAAAACAGCATCAGGTAAACTAATATATAACAATTGTGGTAGTAATTTGAGAGTCTCTCACTCATGCCACTTTGCACTGTATTTTTAAACTTGTTTTCTCTTTACTTCTCTTTGTTTATTTTTTGTCTATGCGTATGAATACCTACGTGTGAAAACAGAAGAGTAGAGCAGCTCTTTTCTTGAATCTGAAGTAAAATAATAAATTCGTGTTATTTATTTTATTTGACGCAATTTAAAAGAACTCAGACATTTTAAAAAGGTTAAGACGTACCTTATACATACTACATTCATCAGAAACTTTCCGGAATAACCCCCGTGTGGCAGTCCCATCGTTCCTTTTTTTTTTTGTTAGGTTAGTACATCTGTTGTTGATATTCCCGCTAAATTTAGCATCATAGCTTTTCATTTGCAAAAGATTCATAGCCAAGAGTACATCTATCTGTATGTATGTTGGCGATTTTTTACAATTTTAGAAACGACTGCTGAAATGGTAATGGTTTTTTAACTCGATTGAACAGAAAGAAGTTACAGGGAGCCAAATCAGGTGATCTCGGCGGCTGTTAGATGGTACTTGTTGCATTTTTCGTCAAAAAATTTCGAATAATGATGGCACTGTGCGACGGTGCGTTATCAAAAAAAAAAAGAAAACTCAAATCGGAACGATGGGACCGGCACACGGGGGTTATTCCGGAAAATTTTTGATCAAGGTAGTATCTAAAATGAATGTGTGTTTGTCTGAAGACTGCATACATCTAAAAGACACACGCTACAGTGTCTTTCTGGAAGTGACTATATGCTTGGATGTGAACTGGGAAGAGATAAAATATGGAGAAAAGGGTAAAACATTATCAGAACCCAAGACAGAATTTTTATTTATGAAAATTAAACATCAATTCTGATATGAAATGTTCTCGTTAAATCGTCTTGGTTTTACTTTGTTTCGAACATAAACAAAATCAATATTCGAAACAGCTATTAGGGTTTTGTTTACATTTAGTTGGCAACGTTGGTATGCTTTTTTGGTTGTGTTTACATATTGTTTGTTCTGTTTATAATTTGGTGGCGTATAAATTTTAATTTTTTTAACATTTAATAAGAGTGGTAAATAAATTTTGGTGCAAATTTTCTTTAGCAAAATATGGTAGAAGCTCTTGCAACATTGTTGTTAATGGATGATGAGTGTTGTGAAAAAATCAAAAGAAAAAAAATTATTTTTTATTTAAGATATTTTTTTTTTAATTTAAATATGTATATTACCTGTAATTACTTTTACTTTAAATTACATGAATGTGTTTACGCCAATAATAAGCCGCCTAAAAAAAAATCAAAATAAATAATGCAATTCTGACTGCTGCCAGATGATCTGATTATTTCTGACAAAAAAAAAAAAAAAAAAAAAAAAATCAGATTCTATGACACCATTGTCTGATAGCATTTCTGATACGAACATGAAATCATAATATTGGATTCTGTGACACCAAAATCATTTTTTGTCGATTTCAATTTTGATTCTGACAACAGTCAGATTCTGTAACACCTCGGTATAACTTAGAAAATAGTTGAGATTATAATTAATACAAGGGATTCGAACCACCCCGGGTTTGAGCTAGTTAATTTATAATATACAATAAATTGTATAGGTATTGTTTTTTATTTTATATTATTTTACGTATACATGTGAATCCTCACATCAATAAAAATAATTTTAATACCTATTGGCTTATGACAGCTACGATATTATGTATTTGAAGCGCCCATTATTTATAATATACAATAAATTGTATAGGTATTGTTTTTTATTTTATATTATTTTACGTATACATGTGAATCCTCACATCAATAAAAATAATTTTAATACCTATTGGCTTATGACAGCTACGATATTATGTATTTGAAGCGCCCATTATTTATTTCTTTGAGATGTCTCACTTTCTATGTTTTTATAATTTTTTTATTTTTACAGGTCTTCTGTGGAACGATTTTCTGAAAAAGAATTTGAAATAAACTTCCTTCGTGCAATTACACCACTTTTTAATAAAAATTAAACAAAAATAAAATGTATTAATAATTTTTTAAATATAAAAATTAAATTCAGCAAATTAAATAAAACTTTTAGGTTTAAGTGAGGTTTTTTTAAATTTTATAATCGATATGATTTTAAGTTCTTATTTTTTTTAGCTAGGTAAGTATGTACATGCGTAGGTTTAAGCAAAGACTGTAAATATACAAGCCTGATGATGATGACAAGTTGTGATTCATTTCATCATGCGTATATTAACGTTGATCACAATTCAAAGCGAGATTTTATTATCGTATTGTAAATATTTACATCCGTCATTGTAGAAACTTTAATTCTAATTCGCTTGAAAAAAACTTTTTTACCAATTTTCCTACATATGTATTCTATATGATCTTTAAATATAATTTCCTTGTCTATTATGAATCCCAGGTATTTTACATTTTAAATTTTTTCTATAACTTCATTTATTTTATAAGCTGTTTCGCCATTCATATTTATTTCCATCATTTTTGTCTTCTCATTTAATTTTAATTTGTTCATTTTTAATCATATGTTAACGTTATTCATATCACATATCATATTTTCTCGACACTCTTCACTAGTGGAACCCTCTGTGCATATGAGTGTATCTACTATATTTGGCATATAATTGATTGTATAAGATAAACAGTAAGGCACCCAATATTGAGCCTTGTGGAACACCAAAATCATTAATACTTGTATCAGATTATATTCCATTAACTTAAGTAATCTCTTTTCTGTTCTCTAAATATGGTTTGAACCATTTGAGCTCCTTGCAATGGATGACATACATATATAATTTTACATACATATATAATTTTCTGCCAATAGTCTTCAATGCCCTTTTAAAGTCCATGATTTCTTTTTGTATTTTTCTCAATATTTTTGTACCGATTAATGACACAATTTACAACCGCTTTACACGAAAATTTTCTTCTAGAGACCGATTGATATTTTGACAATAATTTATTATTCTCCATACATTTTGCCAACTGTTTTCTAACTACCTTTTCTAATATATTTTTACATGTTTTTATCATGGTTAGTTTACTTTCGACATATATGGCTTTCATTTAGTGCTTAAAATTTAAAATTTATATTCGAAGAATTTTTGTATAATTTTTGGAAATAACAAAAAATTGCAATAATTTTGCAAAACAAAAAAATTTTGATCGCTAATTTTAGTTAAAGTTAGGTACTCGCATTTAATTAACATCAGCAATAGCCCACCGATTTTTATGATTGATAGCTTATCTTATTTTCAACATAAGTGCTTAACATGTAAAATTCGCATTCTGAAAAAATTAATGTGACTTTTTGAAAAACTGTTAAAAATACAAAAAAGTTTTATTCAGTTGATTTATAGGAAATTTTTTTTCTAAACATTTTGTGGTAATCGATCAAGTCGTTATAATGATCTATTAACATATTATCGGCGAAAACTTTGCTACACCAAATAAAATTTGAGTCCGATGTTTTACAGATATTTTACAGTAATCCAGTTTGTTTTTTAAATTTTTCAGTATATTTTGAAGTTCTGAAATTGATATTGCACTAAATTTGAATCTTTGGTTAGTAATAGTCATTCGGTTAGTATGTAAAGGGACCGCCATCTAACGTTTTTTTTTTTTTCAACTAGTACTTGTTTCGTGCATGGTAAGTGTTACCATATCTGATTTGACAGATAATTAGTCTTATCCTTCCGCTGAACGAATATGGTCGTGTATACTATTGAACAACGCTGGGAATCTGGACCTGCAATCGACTTACTGAAGATGCCGATTTTGCCAAAAAAATCATCTTTTCAGATGAAGCTCATTTTGACCTTGGCGGGTATGTGAACCAGCAAAATTGTCGCATTTGGGGCACAGAAAACCCGCACGCATACATTGAAAAGCCGATACACCCAAGATTAGTCACTGTTTGGTTCGGATTTTGGTCCAGAGGCATAATTGGGCCATTTTTCTTCGAAAATGAGCAAGGAGTGGCCGTTACAGCCAATGACGATCGTTATCGGGCCATGTTGAACGAATTTTTGTTCACAAAAATTGAAGAGGAGGATACTAGCAACATTTGGTTTCAAGAGGACGGCGCTACGTGCCAACAAGCCAGAGACAATTGACGCTTTAAAGGACAATATTCGTCAAGCCACTGGTGAAATACAGCTGCACACAATCGATAATGTGCTTAAAAAATGGACCGATCGTGTAGGCTACTGCATGGCCAGCCGAGGCAGCCATTTGAATGAAATTTTTTTCCATTATTAGCCGGAAGGATAGTACTTTCAAATAAAAAAAGATATTTGAGAAAATATTCAGTAGTTTTTTTTATAGCATTTAAAAAAAATATTTGGCTGACCCTTTATATTGCACATCCTCAATTGAGTTTGTTATTGCCTGAATACTTTCCACAGAATATTTGTTAAAATTATGAGCCATTTCAATATACTTAAATTTTACGTTGTTAAATATCACATATGTTATCACATTCTCGTCTTTCTTTATCACTAGGTTTTCATCTCCATTCACGTTTGTTTTTGGTTCTATCTGATACGCAGTGCAACAAGAAAAATCAACCTCAATAATTCCAAGGGGAAATTAAAGTAGACCATTAAACTAGAAAAACTGCCAAAGAGTTTTGTGATGTTAGCTCGAATTTAATTTTTACGGCCTCTTGAAGTTGGCCCATTTTTGACCATTGAAAAAAAAACGTGTATATATATTTAATGGAATGTAGTTGTGCGCACTTATTGTTGCATTGAATCCAACGTTGAAAAATATATTTTTTTTCCTTATTTCAACAAATGGTGGGCGGTATAGGTGTGGTCAAATACAAAGAAATTATCTAATGCACTACATGACATTCGTTGTCATTTTGAGAAAAATTTGAAACTATTCGAGGTCAAATGCATCTGAAATTGAATGGACCATAGTAAATTGAATATATCATGGAAAATTTTCAGAAATCATTTTGAAAGTTAGTGAAAACAAAAACTTCCCGTTCTTAACGGATTAATAAACATTTAGTCCCCAGTTCTTGTTTCTTTACTTATTCCAGCTAATCGTTGCTTATTATTTACACACATAAAATCTCGTTTTAAATATTATTTTATTTATTTTTTATCTAAATTTAAACAAAAACGACAACAACAACATCATTTGTTGGATAATTTATATTCAGCTGCTGTTTCACTGACACACAAATCATCAACATTGAATATTATATTAACTAAATAAGTAAATATCATAGTCGTTACTATTCGAGGTCCAATGCATCTGAAATTGAATGGACCATAGTAAAGTGAATATATCATGGAAAATTTTCAGAAATCATTTTGAAAGTTAGTTAAAACAAAAACTTCCCGTTCTTAACGGATTAATAAACATTTAGTCCCCAGTTCTTGTTTCTTTACTTATTCCAGCTAATCGTTGCTTATTATTTACACACATAAAATCTCGTTTTAAATATTATTTTATTTATTTTTTATCTAAATTTAAACAAAAACCACAACAACAACATCATTTGTTGGATAATTTATATTCAGCTGATGTTTCACTGACACACAAATCATCAACATTGAATATTAAATTAACTAAATAAGTAAATATCATAGTCGTTACTACTTTGTATTTAACAATACATAACAAAACATAACTGATTCATTTGTTGTTTTAAATTTTTTAGAACAAACAGAGGAAAGTAATACAAATGCAATTTGATGTATTTAAACTAGTTTCTAGTAAATATTGCTGAAAGTTTAAAATATCGTGAATGTTTGAATTTAGTGAATTCAATTTTAAATAAAAAGTTTGTTTTTGTCTTTAAATTGAAATCAATATTAATAATTTTTGATCATTTGTGGCCACTTCACAGTTTTCAAAACAAGGCTATTTTACGGACGTATTTACGTGTGCTTATGTACAATATTTCAACCAACCTATCATTTCCAATGTATCATGGGTTCCTTATGTGGTTTGCATAAAGTGTTACAGTGATCTTCTAAATTGAATGAAAAACCGAATTAAATATTTGCTATTTGGAATACCAATGATCTGATCTGACTGATCCAATTGAACACAATAAATCAAATTGTTAGGTTCGAGCCCCAGCAGAGGATTTAAAAAGAGTAAAATTTAATAGCGGTTTTCGTGTATTTCATTAAGAGACTTCAACCCCTCCGGCCAAAAGCACTCAAAAGAAGTCTCCCTGACATTCCAGCTTTACCTCTGGAGACGATGACAGTCATCACAATAATAATCAGGAAAAAACGGCAATGCTAAGCAAAGATCACCACGAAAACACTTAGCAAGGATCCTCACCAACACACTTAGCAAGGATCCTCAACACTACACCATACAATACAATGGAGGCGGCGATAAGATGGCAGTCCCATCATCCTGGAACAGGCTACAGTAGACTAATCATCTATTTAGCTTGTAACTAAAATGATTAACGAAACTGAAGCAAGGGCAAATAATAATAATGGACAGAAAAATACGGCAACGATCTTCGGCACACGAAACAGGACGCGCATTGCGCAATGGATTGTATGAACTCTTCGTGAAGCATTAAGGATTGCACAACTTGAAAATCAAATGTTGACGTATAAAATCGAAGTCTTAGGGATAAGCGAAATGAGGTGGAATGGCAATGGCGAACTTATCTGCGCAAACTGTACTCTACAGTGGAAGAACAAATGGCGGCGAAAGTGTGGTTGGATTAATAATATCATGGAAGATAGAATTCCCTTCAAACATGAGAATCAATATCGATTCGTATGATAATGGCCCACTTCCAGGGTAGAGTAGGACGATACGTTACCATTGTGCAGTGTTATGCCCCAATGGAACACACTGGAGAATCTAATAAAGATGAGTTCTTCACACAGGTAACATCCACGCTCATGGAAATTCAAAGGTAGATAGCGACAATATTAACATCCGGTCCACTATGTGAACACATGGTTGTGGAGTCAGGAATAAGAACGGAGAGTGACTAATGGAATTGTTTCACACATTTCAACTAGTCATAGGTGGCATAAGGAAATACCAAAATATACCTGGACATCTCCGAGCGGCAATGTACGTAATCAGATAGGCCACATATGCGTGAGCAGAAGATGGAAAAGCTCTTCATCGGATGTCAGAAATAGGACAGGAGCTGACATCGGCAGTGACCACGAGGTCATCACTGGTGAAATCGAGATAAAATTGAAATGTCAAAAACCATCAGGCACACAAAGTGAAGACGGCTCTACCTACCAAAACTCCAAAATAATGCAACCAGGCACGTATTAACCTTGGCAATCCGTGAGCGGCTACCAACAAATCAACATCATTCATGGGAAGATATCAATATGTAATCAAGTCGCGGAGGAAACACTTGGTGTGGTGCAACAAAATAGAAAAGTTTGAATATCAGATAACACTTGGAACCTAATTTTTTCAAAGAAGGGAACTGAAGCTGCAGCTGAATAGCAACAGTTGCTTGAGGCACAAATGCCATCAGCTAGTGAAACAAGTAAAGAAAGCTGCAAGAAGAGACATAAGAAAGTTCCTGGAACGAATGGCAATGGCAGCAGAAAAAGCAGCTCACCAGAGTAATATGAAATCTACACCAGACGATTAACCAGCTCACTAGTCAAAAGTGTAATAGGAACCAAGCTGTTGCTGATGGAAATGGTACACTAATAACAAACAGAGATGGAGAACATTTCAATGAAATTAGTAACGTCACAAACACTGCTGAGGACAGCGAAACGGTTCAGAGAACAGAGATAAGGAAAACAGTCTAAGAATACCATGCAACCCTCCCAATCTGAATGAGATAAGAGACAATTGGTAAATTAAAAAATAATAAGGCGGCGGGCAAAGATGGACAACCAGCGGAATTTCTATGGGTTGACATCCAAACCACGGTTGAACTTCTACGGCCTCACATCACAGGAGGAGAGGCTGCCTCCTACGTGGAAGAATGGCATCATGAATTTACCAAAAAGTGGCAACTTGAAAGGCTAATAATTAGAGAGAAATTAATCTATTTAACATCATATATAATATACTTGCAGTCATAATACAGGGGAGGTTTTAGAGCAAAATAGATAACATTGCGAGACGAACAAGCAGGCTTCAGGCCGAATAGAAGCTGCGTAGATCAGGCCAACACTACGAATAATCAATGAACAGTCCATAGAATAGCGTACCCTCTGTATCTACTGTTCGTCGATTTCAAGAACAAAAGGAGTACCCCAAAAAATAATTCGAATAATCAGAGCGATGTATGAGGTTGCAGAACCTTCAGTTCTTCACAACGGGATCATCACCCAACCACTCCACACCAATGCTGGAGTTAAACAAGGATGCTTACTATCACCTCAACTATTCACCATCGTGCTGGATGACATAATGAGCAAAGTCTGTTCAAAAAGAAGAGGGATTACACGCCAATTCGAAGACTTGGACTATGCAGATGACATTTGTCTACTTTCGAAAAAGATTTCCAATATGCAGTTAGTACTGCTGTATGTGAATCCTGGCTTGTATCAAATAACATCTCACAGAAACTCCAGGTTTTCATTAACAAGTGCCTCAGAATCATATGCAGAATATTCTGCCCTAATACCATAAGTAACATAGAACTGTGGAGCATGACTAATGAGGAACCCTTACTGAAATAGATAAGGAAATGAAAGTTGAGATGGATCGGTCACACCATGCGAAAAAGTCCAGAGAGTATCACCAGAATGTCAGTAAAGTAGAATCCTCAAGGCACAAAAAATCGTGGTCGACCAAAAACACCTGGAGACGCACAATATCCAAGAACTGACACAGAAGGCAAAGTCGACAGCAGTAAATCGTGTTAGATGGAGGTGCTTTGTGGAAGCCATGTGCTCCCAAGATAAAAAACGGAAAAAATCAAATTAATCAAAATTATGCGTGCAAAAACACTGCTGCAGGTATGAATAGAAAGAAAAAGGAAGAATAAAGTGTACATGAGTGTTTTAAGTGCTCAGATTTCAATACAACACTCAGAAATCGTTCCAGTGCCAAAACCTCCGAGCCCGGAGGTGTGTCATCGGGTATTACTCTTGAAAGTGATTTTATTGCACCTTTGTCTTTGTGGGAATACTGCAATATTAGTTAAACCCAGTTAGATTTCATTGTTGCAACGCAAATCAGAAATTTTGGCTCAATTTCTAAGCACGAACCCTCTGTTGGCCCCTGTGGCAAAAGTCACAGCATATACAGGTATGTTCTGAAAATCACTTTTTGGGAAAGTGATTTCAAATCACAAAAAAGTGTTCTGCACAAAAAACTTTTTCAAGTTTTGTGATTTGAAATCTTGTACATAAGTGACAGTTGATTTGATCTCACATGTTTATTTTCAGCGATTTTATTTTAAACTTCAGAAAATTATGAAATTTTAAAATCACAAAAACTTGCGATTTAAAAATCATATGTGATTTGTAACCACGTGATTTTCAGAAAATCCCTGATATAAAATGCCAGTCAAGCCTCCAAAGTTGATTCGTTGTCAATGATGAGAAAACATCTTCCTACTGCAGGGGCATCGAACAACTTATGACCGAAATGAACATCCAGTATAAAGCAGACGAATGGAGACTATTGAGAGCTCCAAAACAAGTTTGAAGGCAGTACTGCTACATCAAGACTGCTACTTAAATATTTTGTTTACTAAAATAGAGATTCTTGTTTCAAATTTTTTCCCTTCAGGCGTTGTAGATGGCCCAGATATACGAAAATTTTTAAAAACTTAGGCATTTGATGAAGTTATAAATAACGACGAATTGATAGCTTGGGGCTCAGTGAAAGAACTTATAAAAGAGGTATTGGGAAAAATAGATCTGAAAGCTATTAGAGATCCGTACAAGCAATGATGGCTGGACTCACTAAAATTGATGTCCACATGTCCTTAAAAATTCACTTTTTGCACCGTAATCTTGACTATTTTGGTAGGCAATTAGCTACTGAGTCAAACGACTCAGTTCTGACTCGGTTCTAGCGGAAATTTGTTGGTGGAGTAAAAACTTATTTAAAGATCAAGAAGAAATAAATGAAGATGAAAATGGAGCTAATTTAGAGTTTGAAGCAGAAATGTTATAAATTTTGGATTAGGACTCGAAAGATGACAGTGATGGTACCTAGAATTTACAGCTTCCATCAACATCAAAAAGACTGGACAATATAATTTAAAATATTTATATTGGTTCCAGTGAACAAAATGTTATAAAAAATTGCTAATAATGGCCCAACTTCAAGAGGCCATACAAATTAAATGCGAGCTAACTTTTCAAAAGTCTTTGGTAGTTTTGTTTACTTAATGGTCTTTTTTCATATTCCATTGGAGCTGTTGAGGCTGGCGGCGATGACACAAAATTTATTGCACAGTGTCATTAATATAGTTACATTTTTCAATTTTAACCTTGTATAAATTTCTCACTAATTTATAATATATCAACGCTTCGGTAGTGTTTTTAAATTTAGCAACTTTGTATTTTGTTTTTTCTCTCTTTTCATAGAACGCAATTCATCATTAAACCATTTATTAACTCTATTTTGTTTATTTAAGGTTATCTGATAAGTAATCTTTTGTACTGTCTCTTCTAGGCATTTATCAAATATTATTACGTTCTGATTAACAATCATATTTTCCTGAAAGAACATTCTTTAACTTAGTTCACTTGTACATAAATTGTTTTTTATCATATTTAAAAAAGTCTAAAAAATTATTTTCCCTTTCAGTATTCTCTTCATCATCTTTATATTTTTACCATCTCGTGGTCTGATATTTTATTTTGATTTGTTTGTAATACGTAATCAATTATTCTCCTGAATGTGTTTGTTACCCGAGTATATTCATTTACTATTTGCTTAATACCATTATCATTCAATGATCTTTCTATTTTATTCTTATAAAAGTTGGTTCCCGACTAATCTGTTTTGAAATCTCCCGTTATAATTATATCATTAGTTTTCTCACATATGTCTTCCAATGTTTCGTTAAAAACCTCACAGAATTTCGATTCGCAACAATTTGGCGATCTATAAACCCCTACAATTTTCAATTGCATTTTTCCACGAATTGCTGTTCAAGCTATAATCCAATATTCAGAATTTGTTTTGCTTTCAAATTTTCTTGTAACTTTCCATTTTTGTTTGTAGTATATGATTACGCCTCCCGATCTTGAGGAATTTTAATTTTAGCTGAATATACACATATATATATATATATATATATATATATATATATATATATATATATATATACATATATATTCTATTCTATACATATATATTCTATATATATATATATATATATATATATATATATATATATATGGGAATTTTAATTTCAGCTGAATATACAGAATATATATATATATAGAATATATATGTATAGAATAGAATATATATATATATATATATATATATATATATATATATATATATATATATATATATATATATATATATATATATATATATATTGTGTATATTCAGCTAAAATTAAAATTCCTCAAGATCGAGAGGCGTAATCATATACTACAAACAAAAATGGAAAGTTACAAGAAAATTATATATGTATAGAATATATATATAGAATATATATGTATACAGAATATATGCTTTAATTGTTAAAAAGATAAACCCATTTCTCTTTCTTATTTTATATTGGTTTAGAAATTGTATATTGATTTAGAAATTGCGGGATAGGGTTTTTCGAAACGAGAGGAAGACCGACTGGGTTGATCATCGCAGCATCCTGTCCCAAACTCTTCCGCATCCCACGAATATAAACAGTTGCCGCAACATCGAGGCTTCTGTTAAGACCTTGACGGAAGCTTTCGATAGGGCAACGGGTGAGGCATGCAGACCAAGGGTCTGTAAGGGAATTGGTCTGGTGGAATTCCGATCTGGGCGACACCCGCAGGGAATGTCGCCGGCTATTTAATGAAGATATGAGGGGGCGACTGGTCCATTTATAGATCCTCATGGAATATATTCAAAAACCAGATTAGAAGCCCAAAGCGAAAATCTTGGAGATCCTTCTGCAGCAGTGTAGAAGAACACTCCGAGACAAGGCGGTTACGGAAAATCTTGGCTTCATCAACTGCGATCCCTGGTTTTATTCAAAAACCATGTGAAAGCTGGACCAAAAGCGGACAGGAGAGCTTGAATGTCTTGCTGGACGTGCACTTTCCAGGCAGTTTTCCTATGGGGAAGCGTCGCGTGGACGACTCACACGAGCACACCGAGTCCCACGTTTCAATTACGGAAAGTGGGCTGAGGTGGTTGTTGTGTAGCTTTGCCCCATACTAATCCACTGGCCCGGATGGCATTATTCCTGCCGATCTTCAGAATAGCGCTTATTTGGTGATTCCTTGGCTGATGCTTCTATACCAGATCTGTGTTCACTCGCTTGTGGGGTATATTGAAAATGCCTTCGAGCACATGGAGTATGCTCTAGTGGCATTCCTGGATATAGAGGGGGCCTTTAACAATGTGACACCGGATGCGATTAGGTCGGCTCTGGTGGTCTGTAGTAAGATTCATAGGGAGACTCCTGACTAAAAGAGTCATTGTCTCCGTCTACAGGGTGGCTGAAAGGGGCACTCCACAGGGGGATTCTTTACCCTCTCCTGTGGAATTTAACCGTTAACACTTTGCTCGTGAGGTTTGATTCTAATAGATTCAAGACTGTAGCGTATGCGGACGATGTTGCTGTGGCTGTGTCGGGAAAATTTCTTGACACAATGTCGCAGCGTCTTCAAACATCTTTGGGCCTCCTCAGTCGGTGGAGTACTGATAGTGGGCTGAATGTTAACCCGGGAAAGTGGATTGGTACTATTCACACGCAGGTACAAAGTTTCGTCGTTTTCCCTACCGCGTCTGCACGGCGTTGAGCTGGGGCTGTCGGATAGCGCAAAGTATCTGGGTATAATCTTGGATTCCAAGCTATCCTAGCCCCAAAATACACATGCACATGAATGTTTCGCCGTACGCCTTTCTGTTAGAGAGTCTTGGGGTCTAAATCCTAGAAGTTCCAATTGGATATTTAACACGGTGGTCCAGCCTATACTTATGTATGGTGGAGGTCTCTGGAGAAATCCACATATTGCAGGATCTTTGATAGGGTTCTGCGGAGTGCAGCACTGATGATTACAGGTGCGCTCAGGTCCACTCCTTCTAAGGCCTTGTTTGTACTACTGAATTGGTTTCCAGTGGACCTGATGGCTAGGCAGACAGCGGCATGTCTGCGAAAAGGTTGACGATGGCAGGGGCATGGTCGGACTGGGTCTACGGCATGCGGCAATCTTTAGGTATTTGGATACGATCCCTGAGGGGATAGATTACTGCACACCTAAACCCTTCCTGTATAGAATGTTCTCCGTGTGCATCTCACCAGAACCGGTAATTGGACACGGTACCGTTGAGATTTACACGGATGGATTAAAATCCTCGGAAGGGGTTGGGGGCGGCATATTTATTCTTGTATACGGGGTGAGAGAATCCTTTAAACTGCCGGATCACTGCATTGTCCTACAGGCGAGTTCTCGGCGATAAAGAGGGCAGCGGACTGGTTGATGTACTACGGGGTATATGACAGTGGTATCCGAATCTGTACGGACAGTCAGGCTCTGGTGTCTACTTGACATCGCGACTGGTGTGTGAATGCCGGGCATCTCTGAACGAGATGGCGCGATATTCAGACCTAAAGATTGTCTGGGAAGGGGTCACTCGAACACCCGGGAGAACTGTGTGGCAGACGGACTTGCGAGTATTGGCTCTCTCCTCAGAAATGAGATTGACTACTCAATTGTGATGCCACTCTCCTCTTGCAGACTTATGGTTCTGCGGTACATGTTGAGTAGTGCACAGCTACGGTGGGATGATGAACTCACGTGCTCTGTATCTAGGCAAATCTGGCCCCTATATGATCGGGCACGCTCGGAGTCTATTGTAGAGATGCCGTGACTTAGGCTGCGAACTCTTGTGGCTGTGATTACTGGGCACTGGGTGTTGGTGCGCACGCTAGGAGATCGAGTCTGCCGTTCTATGACTACTGTAGGGGTTGTCAGGATGTAGAGGAAGAGGAGGCTGTCGAGCACTTTCTGTGTCAGAGTACGAGTCTTGCGGACATTAGGACTGCTTTAATTGGCAGTCCCTTTCTGGATGCCTTGTCGGATCTGGCCGATGTGAATATCGGCAGGATCTCTTCTTTTATACATGCGTCTGGTTGGTTCGGACCGGACCTGGACGCGGACATATAGGTTATTAATTTTCTGGATTACTGATGGATATCACAGTGAGACCAATATTGGACCCAGGTGGGCTGGACGTTGTCTGGCTGCCCGTCGTAACTAACTACCCTATCTCTGGATTTTTGACACAAGTCGTATAGTGGGCAAAGAGTGTTTTGAATTAATTGGCCAAAATACCTATTTCTGAAACTCATAGCGGTCCCGGAAAAGCAAGTATGCCAGGTTGTAGCCCTAAGTCCCCCTATTATACCCCATATTTGTCTTTTATTTGGGTTTGAAACACTTTAAATACAATTTGATGCTTTGTTCGAGTGACCCCTTCCCAGACAATCTTTAGGTCTAAATACCGCGCCATCTCGTTCAGAGATGCCCGGCATTCACACACCAGTCGCGATGTCGAGTAGACACCAGAGCCTGACTGTCCGTACAGATTCGGATACCACTGTCATATACCCCGTAGTACATCAACCAGTCCGCTGCCCTCTTTATCGCCGAGACCTCGCCTGTAAGACACTGCAGTGGTCCGGCAGTTTAAAGGATTCTCTCACTCCAATTACCGGTTCTGGTGAGATGCACACGCAGAACATTCTGTACAGGAAGGGTTTAGGTGTGCAGTAATCTATCCCCTCAGGGATCGTATCCAAATACCTAAAGATCGCAGCATGCCGTAGACCCTGTCCGTCCATGCCCCTGCCATCCTCAACCTTTTCGCAGACATGCCGCTGTCTGCCTAGCCATCAGGTCCACTGGAAACCAGTTCAGTAGTACAAACAAGGCCTTCGATGGAGTGGACCTGAGCGCACCTGTAATCATCAGTGCTGCACTCCGCAGAACCCTATCAAAGATCCTGCAATATGTGGATTTCTCCAGAGACCTCCACCATACCACCGTGTTAAATATCCAATTGGAACTTTTAGGATTTAGACCCCAAGACTCTCTAACAGACAGGCGTACGGCGAAACATTCGCCCTCGCATGTGTATTTTGGGGCCAGGATAGCTTGGAATCCAAGATTATATCCAGATACTTTGCGCTATCCGACAGCCCCAGCTCAAAGCCGTGCAGACGCGGTAGGGAAAACGACGAAACTTTGTACCTGCGCGTGAATAGTACCAATTCACTTTCCCGGGTTAACATTCAGCCCACTATCAGTACTCCACCGACTGAGGAGGCCCAAAGATGTTTGAAGACGCTGCGACATTGTGTCAAGAAATTTTCCCGACACAGCCACAGCAACATCGTCCGCATACGCTACAGTCTTGAATCTATTAGAATCAAACCTCACGAGCAAAGTGTTAACGGTTAAATTCCACAGGAGAGGGTAAAGAATCCCCCTGTGGAGTGCCCCTTTCAGCCACCCTGTAGACGGAGACAATGACTCTTTTGATCAGGAGTCTCCCTATGAATCTTACTACACACCACCAGAGCCGACCTAATCGCATCCGGTGTCACATTGTTAAAGGCCTCCTCTATATCCAGGAATGCCACTAGAGCATACTCCCTGTGCTCGAAGGCATTCTCAATATACCCCACAAGCGTGTGAACACAGATCTGGTATAGAAGCATCAGCCAAGGAATCACCAAATTAGCGCTATTCTGAAGATCGGCAGGAATAATGCCATCCGGGCCAGGGGATTTGTATGGGGCAAAGCTACACAACAACCACCTCAGCCCACTTTCCGTAATTGAAACGTGGGTCTCGGTGTGCTCGTGTGAGTCGTCCACGTGACGCTCCCCCATAGGAAAACTGCCTGGAAAGTGCACGTCTGAGGCATTTAAAACAAGTTCAGACTTTAGTAAAACAAATTTAAAATCTGACGTTAGTATTTTAAGTGCTGCTAATCAAGAATGTTTCCAAGTTCTTTCAAACGCTACCAAAATTAAAAGTTTAAGTTAACTATTTTCCATGCAAATAATTCTCAACAATATTATAAGACTGTGGCAACGAGAATATCGTATGTTGAAAACTTCTTTACCTCTTGGCGTTTATATGAAGTAATTCTCTTATATACCTATGTTCAAAATGTAACTTTAAAATTTATGAATATGTATTTTAAGAGCTTATGAGGATCGCATAGATTTGTTTAGTGTTATGATAGAGGGACCTAAACATACGCCCTATGATGTTTTTCTTTGATATGCAATTGGGTCGTGATTATTCCATCAGTCCGCCTTTATGCCATTATATAAGCTACAGTTCGGACCACCTCAATCCTAATCTCTATGAAGATGGCAAAGTTTGTGTATCTTTTTTGGGTACTTGGTTGGATAAAGACACTGAAGTATGGAATTCCAAAATTACTATATTACAAGTGATAGTCCCTATACAAGTTCAGAACCACATTTTAACGAAACTGGTTACGAAAAGCAAAAAGGTAAGGAAAAACGAATAGGTTTAATAAAAAAAATCTAATCAAGTTCTTCGTTTTTTTTTTTTTTTTTTTTTTTTTTTTTTTTTTTTTGGTACTCAACAGGGTAGAAAAAATTGACGCATGTACAATGAAATGGTCGTAATAAAATTGAAACAAGCAAATTAGAAACTAATGCAAAATATTCCTGCAGTATTTCGTAAAGAAATTTCAAATCACTTCAAACAAAATGGTCTTAAAATGGACGAACGTGTTAGGGGCTCGATGGAATTGTCGAAACAGTTTGCTGAGAATAAAAAAAAATGAACAAGGTAATTAAATTACATATAAACATTTAGATCAAACATAGAAACACTCATTTTTCATTTTTGCAGATTCGAACGAAAATACCAAGCAATTAATGCCAAATGAATAGCAATATCCTTTGCCATATTTTCCCTTAATACCGGCAAGTCGTGGCTTTTGTTTAACTTTGGCTGGACTTTTAGAAAATTTCAAACAAAAAGTCGCTTCTTTAAATGAAATGGCTACTACTACAACCAATATTAAATAGCCTTAAATTATAATTAAAAAATAAATGTTTTACTCAAGTTCTTTTTCAATTATATACCTTTAGAATAAAAGAAACGAAGCTAAGATATATACAAAAGTACTAATGGTCCATTGCCAAATTTAAAAGCTTTATTTAAAAAAAAAGTATTATTAAAACCTAAAAACAATAAAAAAGAAAGATATGTGGTGTATTATATAATTAAAGTAAAATTTTCACATATAAAATAAATATGCATATTTTATTAAATTTATAATAACGAAAATAGATTTATATTTCAATATTTATTTTAAGAATTATTGAAGAATCTTGTTAAAATTGTTAAATTACGAAATATTGATCGCAAAATTGTAAAAGATATTTAATTTAAAATATTTTTGCTTCTTATAAATAGTTCAAAATACTTTATTAAAATCACCATTACAAAGTTTGAAATATTTTCTTTAAACTAAAATTTATTGCATAAAAAAATTCATTGTTGTATTTGTTTGTAATTTAAAAAATCTTTTGCCTTTTGTTATTTCGTGGTAAAACTAATTTCGATTTATGTAAATTATCTTTTTGTTTTACATTTTTTTGCATTCATTAAATATATTTAAAAAATTTAAAATTATTGTTATAAGTCTTAACATAAAAAAACAATATTAAGTTTTCGTACTAACACAGGTATTCTTAGAGATATTTAAAGAAAAAAATGTTATAGTTTAAATTTCGTCTTTATTTCTGTTAAAATCTACTTGTAACTAAAAATGGAGTCTCAGAAACTAATAGGCTTTTTTTTTGAAAAATTTGTTTAATTTATATTTTTATTTATGTTTGTTATAATTTATTTTATTTGTACAATGTCTTCAATTATTGCCTTCTCTAAATAAAAAATTCATGAATAACTTGTTTTTAATTTCTTTATTGTTCATTGATCTTGGACTCATTGAAAAGTATATTAATTCTGGAAACTGGGGTCACGAACTCGCGGTTGTTGTAGTAAGAATCATAAATAAACGCCTCTTCCTCCAAAGTAATTTTGGATTCCAAGCTCGGCAAACAAGATTCTAAATACGATTGGGAACTTCTTCTAGATGTGGCACATAAAAAACAATGTTTTTGGTCAACAATAATGTTACATTTTATTCCACATTTTTTACTTACCTTTATTAGTTGAGAAAAGCACATCTATTTCATTAAATAAAACAGAAAATTTTGTATATATAATCTAAAAATAACAACAAATTCAATTTTACTACATTAAATTTTATTTTTATTTACTTCTTTTATTGCATACACATACGAGTATACAAAATCATATATATTTTGTGCTTTTCGCACTTTTCTTATGGAAAATAATGTTGCTTTTGATTTTACTCCAGCTGAGTTGTAAATTGTTGTAGATAAAGAAAAACAGGTGATTTTCGCTTTCTGAGCAGTCATTGGTGTCCTCACTGTGAACACTGTGTTACGCTTTGACTGTTCTTGACACACTGATAATGCTTGTTTTAATTTTTCTTTTGGTATTTTAGTCTTTGTGGTGGGTAAACAATGATGTCAATTGTTTTTTTATATTTAAGCTGTAAAGGACCATGAACAAGTTTGGTGTGGATTTTATTGCTAATAGTTGAAATAATTGGACATTAATTTTATATAGAACACCAACTCTTGTTAAAAATATATAATTTCTCATAAAAAAAACGAAAATTATATAAATGGATGAATATAAAAAAAAGAATATAAATTAGAGACAATATATTAATCATGTGTGTGTGTTTATGGGAGCTCACCTTGAATATTGTGGATGTCGAATGTATGACTTAAAAGAGGAATTGTTAGAAATTCAAAAAATTTTATTAATTATTTAATAAAAATTATAAAATTTAATTGATACTTGATAGATATATGTATGTATTATAACTTTTAAGTTTAGATTAGATTTACACATATTTGCAAAGAAAAATTTGACTTTAAATTATGAAAATAAGTATAAGTTTGATTAGCAATTTAATTAGATTGCAATTCTAAAGTTTTTTAAATACTTTTGTTGATATACATATGTATAAGATTAAAGACGATTGCCAGTAGGCGGTTGAAATTATTATTAAATTTTTTTGCAGGACTTGCTTTTAGCAAAACAATTCAACACCCCTGGAATTTGAAATATTTCCAATATTAATATTCCTTCTTCGGGAAATATTCCAAATTACAGTGTTGCAAATGTGTTTATAAAAATGATCAAAATAATGTTTCAAAGTTAATAACCGTTAAATTCAAATATAATGTATTCAAAATTTGTAAATATACTTATAAAAAATCATTAAAATAATTTTTTCAAGTAAATCTTTTAAAAATTCAATAGGAACAAAAAATAGCATATTGTCCAATGGTTTTTGGACATTAAGTAAAGTTTGCAACAGGCCGCAGACCAACTAAACGCCAATTCATACCGTCCTGTGCGAACGAGCTGGAAAACGGCAACTCAGTGAGCCACAGTATTAGAAGTGGAGGAGGTACCTCCCCTAAGGTTCCATTTTCTATCAATCACAGCAAGTCCAAAAGCGCCCAACTTCCCAAGAGTAGTCAGTAGATGCCTCCAGTCCTCAGTTCCCAACCCACACTGACAGTCTGAAGATTCAGTCTGGGCGATTCGATGCAAAAATGCATTGAAAGAGCCATGTCCCGTCAGTATTAACCCCAGGCTTAAGCCGAAGCCGAAGTCTGGGTGTTCCTGTAGGAATGTTACGTCCGGAATAAACTCATATGTAGCCCTCCCATTGTCACTGTTCGTCCATTTTGTCTACCCTCTATTAACGAGGCACTCCCGCAAAAGGGCCTTATACCTATCTATACCCATGACTGAATTCGTGTGAAAGAGTTAACTAGGACCTTTTTCAGAGTTTTGTTTGGAAGACATTGTCATCGGTGCAAATTGATGGCTTCAGGCTTCTGACGATTGACGACCAACTTGCTATGATAGGACCGGCATCTGCGCTGAATAATACGTTGCTGGGTCGAGTTCATCAACCGAATGGTGGACCTTTGAGTTGGAGATGATGCGGCGGCATGTTCAACAACTCCAGAGACGATTCCAGAGGGGTAGGAGATAATTGATCATCCTCACTTGGAGAGATCGAAAGTTGAAGACTGTATGAGTCGGGTAGGAGTAGAAGGTCGCCAGGTTTTGACGGTTTGACTGGAGAGAAGTGTAAAAACATCTGGAAAGTCATCCCTGAATACCTGTAGGTAGTTTATGGTAGGAGCATCAATGAGGGTTATTTCCCGAAGGCATGGAAATGTCCGCAGGACTCGGACTCTGACACAGAAAGTGCTCGACAGTCTCCTCCTCCTCGGTTCTGGTGAGATGCACACGGAGAATATTCTATACAGGAAGGGTTTAGGTGTGCAGTAATCTATCCCCTCAGGGATCGTATCCAAATAGCTAAAGATCGCCGCATGCCGTAGACCCTGTGCGACCATGCCCCTGCCATCCTCAACCTTTTCGCAGACATGCCGCTGTCTGCCTAGCCATTAGGTCTGCTGGAAACCACTTCAGTAGTACAAACAAGGCCTTCGAAGGAGTGGACCTGAGCGCACCTGTAATCATCAGTGCTGCACTCCGCAGAACCCTATCAAAGATTCTGCAATATGTGGATTTCTCCAGAGACCTCCACCATACATAAGTATAGGCTGAACCACCGTATTAAATATCCAATTGGAACTTTTAGGATTTAGACCCCAAGACTCTCTAACAGACATTAAGTCAGTGGTTTAACGTGAGTACCTGCCCTAGGACGTTACCTCACGGTGCCAAAGCACGAGTGAATACAATGCGTCCACCAACGCCCCCACCTATGATTAAAATCACCAGTGAGTACCAATTTAAAGCCATGTTATTTGGACATGACCTCACACCTTGGTAAGGTGCCGGAGACTATCTAAACTCCTACCGATCTATGGGTCACGGCACCCGGTTAAAAATGTAACTCCACACCGAGCCAGCATAGCTCTCCCCGCGATTTGGGTCTAAACCACAGCCACCACGTAGCTCCCACAAGGGGGCCTCACCATAGTCGGGCAGGAACCGAAGTTCCTGGGGCTCCCGACACCCGTGGCACCAGAATTAAGCCTCCGGTCAGGCCTCGTAGCATAAATGCTACTACCAGTTTAAGTTCCAAACAACTTCGGACTGGTGACCAAGATGGTATTAACAACAAACAAGAAACACTCAAACAACACAACAATAAACGGAGCCACCCTCACGGGAGAACTCAAAGTGACATCGTGCGCCACGGACACAATACACAACAACAAGAACACAACCAGTCAAACGCTGACCAGTACAAACACACAACACCCAAAACTGCAGCCACAAATCAAGCCGCAAACAGCAGGTCGGGAAACAGCAAACAGCAGACAATCACAGCAAGCAGCATAATACATCAAAACCGTCAGCACCCCAGCGGGACGCCAAGCTAGAAAAAGGCTAGCCAGGAGACCGCTAAGATGGTGATGCAGGTTCAACCTCCGCTAAAAGTGCCGTCCTTCTACGCCTAAACACCTCAAGGGCAAAAACGCCCAACCTACCATAAGTACGATCGTCCAACAATACCCTACTGAAATCCCACACCCCCGCAGTATGAGTAATACCCATACTATCTAAATCCCTAACGTCATCATAGTCCGGGCACGAAGTCAGTACATGCCTCCAGTCCTCAGTTCCCCTCCCACACCGACAGTCCGCTGATTCAGTCTGGCCAATTCGATGCAAAAATGCATTGAAAGAGCCATGTCCCGTCAGTATGAACCCCAGACTCAAGCCAAAGCCAAAGTCAGGGTGTTCCCGTACGAACGTAACGTCCGGAATAAATCCATAAGTCACCCTTCCCTTGTCGCTGTTCGTCCATCTCGTCTGCCACCTATCTACGAGGCACCCCTGCAAAAGGGCCTTATACCTATCTCTCTCTAACAGACAGGCGAACGGCGAAACATTCGCCCTCGCATGTGTATTTTGGGGCTAGGATAGCTTGGAATCCAAGATTATACCCAGATACTTTGCGCTATCCGACAGCCCCAGCTCAACGCCGTGCAGACGCGGTAGGGAAAACGACGAAACTTTGTACCTGCGCGTGAATAGTACCAATTCACTTTCCCGGGTTAACATTCAGCCCACTATCAGTACTCCACCGACTGAGGAGGCCCAAAGATGTTTGAAGACACTGCGACATTGTGTCAAGAAATTTTCCCGACACAGCCACAGCAACATCGTCCGCATATGCTACAGTCTTGAATCTATTAGAATCAAACCTCACGAGCAAAGTGTTAACGGTTAAATTCCACAGGAGAGGGGAAACAATCCCCCTGTGAAGTGCCCCTTTCAGCCACCCTATAGACGGAGACAATGACTCTTTTGATCAGGAGTCTCCCTATGAATCTTACTACAGACCACCAGAGCCGACCTAATCGCATCCGGTGTCACATTGTTAAAGGCCCCCTCTATATCCAGGAATGCCACTAGCGCATACTCCCTGTGCTCGAAGGCATTTTCAATATACCCCACAAGCGAGTGAACACAGATCTTGTCTATACCAGCTTCAGCCAAGGAATCACCAAATTAGCGCTATTCTGACGATCGGCAGGAATAATGCCATCCGGGCCAGGGGATTTGTATGGGGCAAAGCTGCACAACAACCACCTCAGCCCACTTTCCGTAATTGAAACGTGGGACTCGGTGTGCTCGTGTGAGTCGTCCACGTGACGCTCCCCCATGGGAAAACTGCCTGGAAAGTGCACCTCCAGCAAGACATTTAAGCTCTCCTGTCCGCTTTTGGTCCAGCTTTCACATGGTTTTTGAATAAAACCAGGGATCGCAGTTGATGAAGCCAAGATTTTCCGTAACCGCCTCGTCTCGGAGTGTTCTTCTACACTGCTGCAGAAGGATCTCCAAGATTTTCGCTTTGCGCTTCAAATCTGGTTTTTGAATATATTCCATGAGGATCTATAAATTTACCAGTCACCCCCTCATATCTTCATTAAAAAGCCGGCGACATTCCCTGCGGGTGTCGCCCAGATCGGAATTCCACCAGACCAATTCCCTTACAGACCCTTGGTCTGCATGCCTCACCCGTTGCCCTATCGAAAGCTTCCGTCAAGGTCTTAACAGAAGCCTCGATGTCGCGGCAACTGTTTATATTCGTAGGATGCGGAAGAGTTTGGGATAGGATGCTGCGATGATTAACCCAGTCGGTCTTCCACTCGTTTCGAAAAAACCTAGTACCGCAATTTCTAAATCAATACACAGATGGTCGGAGAAGAAGCATTCCCCAGAAACCCTTTATCCACTAATTAAATCTGAATGCCTGGAACTCGCCAAGGTCACATCAAGAACCTCCCTTCTATTTGAAACTACAAAGGTAGGTTCCTCGCCAGTGTTCATTATATCTAAACCACTACAAAGGATAAAATCAAAAAGAGACTCACCCCTTGCTTTCATGTCCGAGCTTCCCAAATCAATGTGGTGTGCGTTGGCATCAGCCTTAATAATAAGCGATGTATTTCCAATCCTGGCCGCACTTGTCAAGGCAACCCGTTTGCGGCATAAAATTTGGTTATTATAGGTCGTATATTAGCTGGTTTTTGTGATAAAGGGATGACGAAGACTTCTGCACCCGTGTCAACAAGAAAATTTTGATTCGAAATTCGATCTTTGACCTGAAGACGGAATAAACTGACATTCGTGGTCGAGGCTCCGTCAACCTCCACTACGAGTGCCTGGCTTCAGGCTGATTTTTCTGTAGTGCTGAAAGTTACCTTGCTCACAGAGGTGTGCTTGTGACGACACGGGCTTCTACATTTTTTGCGTTGCGGCCATGTTTCTTGTGATACCAACATTCATATGTAGGCAGACTAGAAGGAGCTTTTCCGCTGGTGGCGCTCGGCGGTACATAACGGGGTTGAGTGCGAGGCAAAATCTGCGGTCGAGGACGGCTGCAAGAGCGTGCACTAAGCTTTTCAAACTGCTTAGTGAGGTTATGCACGGCTTCACGCAGTTCGTCGATCTCTTTGGGATCCTGCAACGGCATTTATTTGGCTGGACGTAGCATCGACAACAGAGCCTGCAATTCTTGTGAATTCAGCCGCGGTACCGCTTGAAGCTGCAACAACGGTTTGGACCATGTCTGGCAGCCGTTTGATCCACAAAGCTTTAAGCGCGGCTTTTCCGAGGGTCGTTCCCGCCACGCGCTTCATCTCTCAATACGGCTCCAATGGTTTTTTGTCACCTAGGGGTAGCTCAGATAATAAGTCTGCGCTGCTCGCTGTCAGCAAAATGAAGGATAATTTTCTTCCGAATGTACTCATAGCTCCCGATTTGCGGCATCTCCGCAATAATCTCTGATAACTATAAATAAATAATAATAAATGATGCGTCTAAGGCGCTAAAACTGTTTCCATTTTCTGCTTGTCGCTAAAAATTCCTTAAGCCGTAATCCAAAAATCCATCGCTATGAACCAGGGCTCAATATTGGAACTAGCCATCTGCGGCAAGGGAAGGCGTGCATAAACTACAGCAATATTGGAAGACGTAGTAGGTAGGTCTGATGGCGGTTCTATGTTGCTTTGTGGAACATCTTTACTTTCTTCGCAAATTGACTTCTCTTTGTTCTCATTGTCGGACATCTTGTAAAAAAATTTATGTAAAGCCAATGCTAACCGTTACTTGCGGTTATTTTTTTACGGAAAAATGGCGTCACTTAATGAATAAATATGTGTATCACTGACGTCGGGGTCACCAGTTTTGGTAATTGTACTGTTACCAATATACAAAAACGCAAGAAATCTATTTCACTTTTAAGTTTGTTTATTTAAAACTAATTAAATTAAAATTAATACTAGTCTATACAGGTTTTAAAATTGAATTGCTAAAGGTGCGTGCCGTTGAGTCTGTGTACACATACGAAAATATCAAAAGTAAAAAGAAAATGTAATGCAATTTTAACATGGTTGACAAAAATGTTAGAAATTAAAGAATATAAAAAAGTAGTAAAAGTAGTAATTGATAAAGGTTACCACATATACATACTCATTTCATTTGTTTTTGCTATATAATTGAAATTTTTATTGTCGTTATTTTTAGTAAATATGAAGTACTCATTTTTTTTGACAAATATTTTTAGTACGTAAGCTTAAAATTCTATTATTTTGAAAGCAATTCAATGATTATCTTTTTTATATAACATATTGTGAATCACTTTTTTGTTGTTTTTAGCACGTAAGCTGAATGTTGTTTTTTATTTTGGCTTTTCTGTTATGTATGTTATTATTTTATTGTTATGGTTTTTATTATATTTTATAAGACCCCTATTACTGTTTACAATTCAACTCAGCTCAACGTAGTCCAGTTTTAAACCGTAATAGGGGTCTAAATTATTTTTGTTTGGGGACATTTTTGGCACCGAGGATTCTACATCCAGGAATAAGTGTAGCGAAAATAGAATGCAAAATTAATTTGCATACCAAGCTTCTCCTTATTCAAGACCATCATAAGTGGTTAAACACACAACCTTTACGAGTTAGTGCCATTTTAAACAGAATTTGATGGATCTAGACTAAAAAGGTCGAAAAAATTATTAATAAATGGTTGTAATATATGACCTTTTAAGTATTTTATTTAATTTGTTTTAATTAATAGCATTTTTAACTTTAATCCCATTTAGTCTGTCCAAAAACCTTTGGAACGTCGTGTTAATCGTGTTGGTGGTCGTACTCAAGTCACTCCCTCCGAACACATAATACCATAATACAGCAATTTAGTACGATTCCGCCCAGAACCATATTTTTATGAAGCCGGTTGCGAAAAGCTAAAAAGTAACAAAAACGAATTTGTTTCATTTAAAAAAAGTTTTAATGAAGTTCTTCGTTTTTTTTTTTATACTCAACAGAGTAACGAAAATTCATGCATGTAAAATGAAATTGTCGTAATAAAGTTTGTATAAGCACCTTTAAAAGTAATGCTAAATATTTCTTAAGTATTTCGTGAGGAAATTTTATATCAAATTTTGTTGGTGAAAATGCCAACTGTACAGCTGGTCAAACCATCGATAGTCGTGTTAAAGTATGGTAGGTCGAAGGACACATTAGTATGTGTTGGCCTCAAGATCTCTTCGAGGTAGGCCAATTGGATCAAGGTGATTTAAGTAATGCCTCTGATGACTCATGGAAAACAGAGTCAGAAAATAGTGAATTAGGCTGTGTTGACTGTTTATAATGGTTGTCGTTCTTTAGATCATCTCTTAAATACAAATTTCTTCCATGAAGATAATTTTATGGTAAGCGTTGTACGAAAGTTATAATATAGAACCTATTTCGTTCAATTCTTTATTTTCTATAAGGGTCTTATTGAACGTGTTCGTAAGGGTAGCTCTCAAACAATGAATGAACGTGTACAAAAGCAAAAAAATCGTTTATTTAATGATGTCGTATCAACAACAACTACTTCTCTTCACTCCAACAAACAACAACATCGACCACAAGTTTTAAGAATAGCTGATACAGGTAACAATGGCTCTGCAATAGCTAGCAATGATAACGGTGTTTGTAAAACAAATGACAACAATTCAGCGCTGACCTTACGTCAACGATTGGAGGCTCATCTGCATTGACTGTCCCTAAAGAATTCGCTCCAAGAGTATTATTTACTATATCATCAACACCTTTTAAATGCCCGAATAGTCACAATCATGTCAGCATTGCTAATACTCAATATACAAAACCATCATCTTCAAAAAGGCGCTTAGTAGCTGCGAAAGTACCTCAAGCAAAAGAGACCGAAAAAGGGCCAACAACTAAAGAAAATGATAAACCTTTAACATCTTTAAATGAAACGCATATAAAGGAGATTACACCAATCTCCGTAGCCAACAATGTTTCTTTAGGTTTGGATATTTCGCCTAATAAACAAAAAGAATATAACGAGGAATAAAATCAACTTTTAAATTTGGTCATGATGAATATCGAGAAAGCGTTTGAGAAAAGTCATTTGGCAGCAACTTCACAAGATGATTCAGGCAACTATTCACGCAACGAAAATTGTGATGGAAGTTCTAACAGCTATACAAGTTCATATTTAACGAATATAGAAACTAGCAAACAAAGTTAACGATAATCAAAAATCAAGCAATAGTACAAAGTTAAGCAAAAGTGCTGCTGCCGAATTAGTATATGTAAGTTTGTGTTCGTTACTGAAGGACCAATTAGTCAAGTGTCTTAATGAAATGAATTAAATTTAAGTAATGTTAATAACGATGATGAAACTCTTGAAACAGTTTTTGATTTTGAAGATAACAATAAGGCCACTGCAGAAACTCATAAAAATCCCTTAAATGGTATAAAAAAAGGAAAAAATAGAGGACATTAAAGATAATGATGAGTCATCATTCACAAATACTACAATGTTAACACAAGTATCTACAGACTCTTTGGAAAAAGAAAATAGTTGAAAAGCAATTAATGGTGAGGCAGTTAAAACAAGTTTAGAATCAGACGTTAGTAAAACAAATTTAGAATCTGATGTTAGTATTTTAAGTGCTGCTAATCAAGAATGTTTCCAAGTTCTTTCAAACGCTACCAAAATTAAAAGTTTAAGTTAACTATTTTCCATCCAAATAATTCTCAACAATATTATAAGACTGTGGCAACGAGAATATCGCATGTTGAAAACTTCTTTACCTCTTGGCGTTTATATGAAGTAATTATTTTATATACCTATGTTCAAAATGTAACTTTAAAATTTATGAATACGTATTTTAAGAGCTTATGAGGATCGCATAGATTTGCTTAGTGTTATGATAGAGGGACCTAAACATACGCCCTATGATGTTTTTCTTTGATATGCAATTGGGTCGTGATTATCCCATCAGTCCGCCTTTATGCTATTAAATAAGTTACAGTTCGGACCACCTCAATCCTAATCTCTATGAAGATGGCAAAAAGGTAAGGAAAAACGAATAGGTTTAATAAAAAAAAATCTAATCAAGTTCTTCGTTTTTTTTCTTTTGGTACTCAACAGGGTAGAGAAAATTGACGCATGTACAATGAAGTGGTCGTAATAAAATTGAAACAAGCAAATTAGAAACTAATGCAAAATATTCCTGCAGTATTTCGTAAAGAAATTTCAGATCACTTCAAACAAAATGGTCTTAAAATGGACGAACGTATTAGGGGCTCGATGGAATTGTCGAAACAGCTTGCTGACAATAAAAAAAATGAACAAGGTAATTAAATTACATATAAACATTTAGTTCAAACATAGAAACACTCATTTTTCGTTTTTGCAGATTCGAACGAAAATGCCAAGCAATTAATGCCAAATGAACATCAATATCCTTTGCCATATTTTCCCTTAATACCGGCAAGTCGTGGCTTTTGTTTAACTTTGGCTGGCCTTTTAGAAAATTTCAAACAAAAAGTCGCTTCTTTAAATGAAATGGCTACTACTACAACCAATATTAAATAGCCTTAAATTATAATTAAAAAATAAATGTTTTACTCAAATTCTTTTTCAATTATATACCTTTAGAATAAAAGAAACGAAGCTAAGATATATACAAAAGTACTAATGGCCCATTGCCAAATTTAAAAGATTTATTTAAAAAAAAAGTATTAACAATAAAAAGAACAATAACAATAACAATATAACAATAAAAAAGAAAGATATGTGGTGTATTATATAATTAAAGTAAAATTTTCACATATAAAATAAATATGCATATTTTATTAAATTTATAATAACAAAAATAGATTTATATTTCAATATTTATTTTAAGAATTATTGAAGAATCTTATTAAAATTGTTAAATTACGAAATATTGATCGCAAAATTGTAAAAGATATTTAATTTAAAATATTTTTGCTTCTTATAAATAGTTCAAAATACTTTATTAAAATCACCATTACAAAGTTTGAAATATTTTCTTTAAACTAAAATTTATTGCATATTTCATTCATTCATTGTTGTATTTGTTTGTAATTTAAAAAATCTTTTGCCTTTTGTTATTTCGTGGTAAAACTAATTTCGATTTATGTAAATTATCTTTTTGTTTTACATTTTTTTGCATTCATTAAATATATTTAAAAAATTTAAAATTATTGTTATAAGTCTTAACATAAAAAAACAATATTAAGTTTTCGTACTAACACAGGTATTCTTAGAGATATTTAAAGAAAAAAATGTTATAGTTTAAATTTCGTCTTTATTTCTGTTAAAATCTACTTGTAACTAAAAATGGAGTCTCAGAAACTAATAGGCTTTTTTTTTGAAAAATTTGTTTAATTTATATTTTTATTTATGTTTGTTATAATTTATTTTATTTGTACAATGTCTTCAATTATTGCCTTCTCTAAATAAAAAATTCATGAATAACTTGTTTTTAATTTCTTTATTGTTCATTGATCTTGGACTCATTGAAAAGTAAATTAATTCTGGAAACTGGGGTCACGAACTCGCGGTTGTTGTAGTAAGAATCATAAATAAACGCCTCTTCCTCCAAAGTAATTTTGGATTCCAAGCTCGGCAAACAAGATTCTAAATACGATTGGGAACTTCTTCTAGATGTGGCACATAAAAAACAATGTTTTTGGTCAACAATAATGTTACATTTTATTCCACATTTTTTACTTACCTTTATTAGTTGAGAAAAGCACATCTATTTCATTAAATAAAACAGAAAATTTTGTATATATAATCTAAAAATAACAACAAATTCAATTTTACTACATTAAATTTTATTTTTATTTACTTCTTTTATTGCATACACATACGAGTATACAAAATCATATATATTTTGTGCTTTTCGCACTTTTCTTATGGAAAATAATGTTGCTTTTGATTTTACTCCAGCTGAGTTGTAAATTGTTGTAGATAAAGAAAAACAGGTGATTTTCGCTTTCTGAGCAGTCATTGGTGTCCTCACTGTGAACACTGTGTTACGCTTTGACTGTTCTTGACACACTGATAATGCTTGTTTTAATTTTTCTTTTGGTATTTTAGTCTTTGTGGTGGGTAAACAATGATGTCAATTGTTTTTTTATATTTAAGCTGTAAAGGACCATGAACAAGTTTGGTGTGGATTTTATTGCTAATAGTTGAAATAATTGGACATTAATTTTATATAGAACACCAACTCTTGTTAAAAATATATAATTTCTCATAAAAAAAACGAAAATTATATAAATGGATGAATATAAAAAAAAGAATATAAATTAGAGACAATATATTAATCATGTGTGTGTGTTTATGGGAGCTCACCTTGAATATTGTGGATGTCGAATGTATGACTTAAAAGAGGAATTGTTAGAAATTCAAAAAATTTTATTAATTATCTAATAAAAATTATAAAATTTAATTGATACGTGATAGATGTATGTATGTATTATAACTTTTAAGTTTAGATTAGATTTACACATATTTGCAAAGAAAAATTTGACTTTAAATTATGAAAATAAGTATAAGTTTGATTAGCAATTTAATTAGATTGCAATTCTAAAGTTTTTTAAATACTTTTATTGATATACATATGTATAAGATTAAAGATGATTGCCAGTAGGCGGTTGAAATTATTATTAAATTTTTTTGCAGGACTTGCTTTTAGCAAAACAATTCAACACTCCTGGAATTTGAAATATTTCCAATATTAATATTCCTTCTTCGGGAAATATTCCAAATTACAGTGTTGTAAATGTGTTTATAAAAATGATCAAAATAATGTTTCAAAGATAATAACCGTTAAATTCAAATATAATGTATTCAAAATTTGTAAATATACTTATAAAAAATCATTAAAATAATTTGTTCAAGTAAATCTTTTAAAAATTCAATAGGAACAAAAAATAGCATATTGTCCAATGGTTTTTGGACACTAACTAAAGTTTGCAACAGGCCGCAGACCAACAAAACGCCAATTCATACTGTCATGTGCTAACGACCTGGAAAACGGCAACTCAGTGAGCCACAGTATTAGAAGTGGAGGAGGTACCTCCCCTAAGGTTCCATTTTCTATCAATCACAGCAAGCCCAAAAGCGCCCAACTTCCCAAGAGTAGTCAGTAGATGCCTCCAGTCTTCAGTTCCCAACACACACTGACAGTCTGCAGATTCAGTCTGGGCGATTCGATGCAAAAATGCATTGAAAGAGCCATGTCCCGTCAGTATTAACCCCAGGCTTAAGCCGAAGCCGAAGTCTGGGTGTTCCTGTAGGAATGTTACGTCCGGAATGAACTCATATGTAGCCCTCCCATTGTCACTGTTCGTCCATTTTGTCTACCATCTATTAACGAGGCACTCCCGCAAAAGGGCCTTATACCTATCTATACCCATGGAAGGCATGGAAATGTGCTCGCGTTGCTGTGCTTCTTAAGTCGATGGATAAAGTGAGGAGTATTGCTCGCTGTTATCGGGGCATCAGTCTCTTGCCAGTATTTGCAGACTTAAGGAATGCTACAGCGATGTACTTCATGTTACCAGTTTGGTTTTAAGGAAGGCAAATGCTACCACCGGAGCCAGACTTCCAGGGGCTACTCCACAGGCAAACGCACTTCTTAAAGATTTCGAAAAACATCTTCTCCTTGAGGTTCATCTCGAACAGCTCATTCGTAAACGGTATGCACTAGCTAGACCGGACGGTTACTACTCGACCGGTTTTTTTGTATTTGTCGAATACGGTTTTTTCAAAATCTTAATATTTCTAATACTGAATAAGCCGGTTGACTTAACACGAATAACCGGTTAATTTAAATAAACATAATTATTATACGTTTATTTTTTTATTCCAAATATGCTCATCTTTTAATTATTTGTAAAGGGTCCGCCATCTAACGTTTTCTTCAACTAGTGCTTATTTCGTGAATGGTAACACTTAGCTCATGTCTGATTTGACAGATAATTAGTTTAATCCTTCCGCTGAACGAATATGGTTGTGTATACGCTTGAACAACGCTGGGAATCTGGGCCTGCGATCGACTTACAGAAGATGCCGATTTTGCCAAAATAATCATCTTTTCAGATGAAGCTCATTTTGATCTTGACGGGTATGTAAACAAGCAAAATTGTCGCATTTGGGGCACAGAAAACCCGCACGCATACATTGAAAAGCCGATACACCCAAGACGAGTCACTTTTTGGTGCGGATTTTGGTCCAGAGGCATAATTGGGCCATTTTTCTTCGAAAATGAGCAAGGAGTGGCCGTTACAGTCAATGGCGATCGTAATCGGGCCATGTTGAACGAATTTTTGTTCACAAAAATTGAAGAGGAGGATATTAGCAACTTTTGGTTTCAACAGGACGGTGCTACGTGCCACACAGCCGAAGCTACACTTGATGTTTTGCGCCCTGTTTTTGAAGATCGCATTATTAGTCGCAGAGCTGATGTCGTTTGGTCACCTCGGAGCTGCGATTTGACACCGTTGGACTATTATTTGTGGGGTACCGTCAAAGATAAGTGTTACGCCAACAAGCCAGAGACAAGAAAAAAAATTGAGAAAATATTCAGTAGTTTTTTTATAGCATTAAAAAAAAAAATTATTTGGTGGACCCTTTATAAATTTAATTATTGTTTTTGTATATACGACAACCTTGAACATCTCACAAAGAACGCGAAAATCAAGGTAGATTCTCATCTTCTACAAATAAACATTGATTTTTATATATGGAGAATGATTAACTAGACTCATTGAAAGCGACCTACAAACGACAATATATTAGTTAGTGAAGTTTTTCATAGCATAAATACCCATAAGCAGTCGCTAGTAATGGTGTGAGGCGATATCGCTGTTGAAAATTGTCAAATGATGTGGCTTGGGATTGAACCGACGACCTCTTGGGTGTCTTACCTAACATACCACAGTGACACACACTATTAAATACGTGGTGTATTAATTTACATAAAGTGCTGTTCGAAACTTAAGCAACTTTTCTTGTCGAGGCAATTAAGGACTCGTATATTACTAATAGATATATTCAAAGTAAAACATTTTATTCTTGTTATCTTAGGAACTTAAATTATAACTATACTATATATAATAACAAACATTTTTATGTCGATTATCGACGGCAACAGAAGTTTAGTTGCGTTGCCGAACGGCAACTAGAAATTTGTAGTTGGATAAATAGCAATTGGAATTAATAAATTTTTAGTAACCAGTTGCCATACGTAATGAAATTTTCGGCAACTGGCAACGCAACTATGTCTGTTTCCATCCATTATCGACCCATTAATTCCATTCTCTACCAAGTAATACAACAACAGAAACAAAATTAGCTCCTCGAGTAGCTGTTCAAAACTTAAGCAACTTTTAGTACTTTATGTAATAAACTTTGTTATTTATGGCCTCCGCACACCGTTTTGGCATAGTTTTTATGAGATTTGTTAGAATTATTGTTTGTATTGATTGCCACTTTATTTTTAAGCTCTGCGTCAGCTTCAGCTTATTTTTAAATCGGCGTGGTCCAGCTCTACGCTTCAAGAATTAAGAACAATTTTATTTAAATAAAAGAACTGCTTAACCGGTTATTTGAATAATTGTTAACCTAAAACCGGTTTTAAAAAATCGCTATTTTTGAATTATTCGAAAAATAATATGAAAAAAGTCGAGTAACCGATCGCCTTAGTATGTACCCCCGGATCACGACTCTGGGTCTAAGATTTTCGTTAACCGACACCTCCAAGACGACCTCAAAATTTTTATTGGACGCAATCTTAGCCCTCCCCGCAACAGAGGGAGTACGGATCATGCCACCACTGTCACGCTTTATCAGCTTGAACTCATGCGCGCGAACACCGTGAGTCGGCTCGACCTCTTTGACGACCTTGTCCACAACTTGTTTCGATCTTGCACCCCCACCTTTCTTGTGCACTACCACGGGCAATGTCTTCACCAGCTTTGGCACAGCCACAGACGGACATAAAGTCAGTGTTTTTAAGTGAGTACCTGCCATAGGTCGTCAAAGCACGAGTGAATACAATGCGTCCACCAACGCCCATACCTATGATTAAAATCACCAGTGAGTACCAATTCGAAGTCATGTTATTTGGACATGACCCCACACCTTGGTGAGGTGCCAGAGACTATCTAAACTTCTTACGATCTATGGGTCACGGCACCTGGCTTAGAATGTAACTCCACACTGAACCAGTATAACTCTCCCCGTGATTTGGGTTCAAACCACAGCCACCACGTTGCTCCCACAGCAGCCTACGAGACCTGTATCCCTCATCGAGAACAATTATATCTATCGCCCCATCTGCCTCATGTCCTTAACTGCTCATCTCATTCTCCATGTGGTGGAGACAAGATCACGGCGGAGAAGGTGGCCCCATCTAATCATCCGTGACCGCCCCGGACGTAACGTCGGAGGCGCCACCTTTAACCTTTTTCCGGCTCTTACCTACAGGGGGCATAATCAAAATTTAAAAAACAAAAAAATCACTCACCAAAATTAAGAAACAGCAGGAAAATCACCAACCAGGAACATATACCGAGACGGTAACAAGATAATAATAAATTGGCCAAAACAAACCGAAGTCAAAATTGTCACCAACAATCGTTCACCAAAAAAAAAAAAAAAAAAAAAAATTATCAATTTCACTCATACAAAATTGTTACTGTCTATATAGTATTAATATCCACCAAAATTATCAATTTTATCCATACAAAAATAGTCATTGTGTATATAATTAAATCATAAATAAAATTAATAACCGGTAATTAATACACCATCAAAAATACTTATTATCACCACTAAAATTAAATTAAAAAATTCTTTCACACCACAAAATATACGTCTGCACCCGACGACCAGCACAGCAAGAAAGAAAATTTATGAACAATAATATTCATACCAGTGAGCTTGATTTCAGAATTAGAATAAAATAAAAAAAAAATATAACTTTTCTATTTCATTTTAGCATCCGGCGAACGTCGTAAGAAAAATTCATACTGATTGAATTGTTTGCAAGCTTAAATTCGATACAGTACAAAGTTTACAATTCTATACCCTCTAAGTTCATCAAGAAGATCTTGAAACGCTTATGAATGAAAATCTTTATGACAACGACATACCGTTCATGCCGCTTCCAAAATTGAAGATGCTCAAGAACCACGTAATGAATTCGTTACTACCAATAGTAAAGGTAAGATAATAAATACCAACATAGATGGTTTAAAGGACCAGCAAGTACTAAATGAATATCTTAGAACAATTTACAATTAAAGAAAGCACTTCGACCTCAAGAAGTGTTGCTAAACAACCGATTATACTTTCGAATGAAGTATTTACACTTATACCTTTAGAACCGGATGCTGGTATTATAGAACCCATAACAACACAAAATTTGACTACCAGTCCTGAGATGAAAAAGAAATAAAGGCTCAAAGTTTAGCGGGGGCCATAGCCGACGATGATGAGGAGGAGGATAAAAATCGAGAGAAGGAGGAGGAGCCAACACTTAACGAAGAAGAATTAAAAATTAAATAAAATGTTAATAAATTACTAGTCATGTTGGTAGATAGTGCAACACTAAAGAAATTCGGTTGGCCATATGTTAGAGAAAAAATTGGATGTTTTTTAAAGAAAAACATACACAATTTTAATTAAATTTTTTTAACGAATTATTTTATTCTTTTTCTTAAGTTCTGTGTAAAGTAATTAAAAATTGTGGTCATGACTTATCTAAAGATCAGCATAACTACAGCAATTATGATTGTGCCTCTCGTATGCGTATATACGTTAAACTACTTCTCACTGTTGTTATACACAATGATTTTCTAAAAGAACTTCTCAATAATTATCCCATTGATGAAGTTATTGAATATTTTTTAGGCAACGATGATGATGATGATAACGATGAATATGAAAATGTTAATGATGATAAAAATGAGGACACAGATAAAACCATTAAACGTGAAGAGGCTGTTAAAAGTGGACAATATTTTATATTAAGTTGTAGTAGTTATTTATGTATTTGTTATGCTAAAGCATGTGACTTTATAAATATTGTTACGTTTTAACCTTTTTTAAAACGTTTGTGTTCCTTTCAATTGCGTCGAAAAAAAACTACGTTGCTGTTATTTTTCCAGTTTTTATTTCCTCACTTTATCTCTATACAGTTCATTTTGATATTCGTTTATATAACACTTTTATTTATCCCTAAGCACGACTTTATTTTATGACACACATTTCTTTGAATATAGCAGACCTTAAGTTTATATCCTGATCGGAATGTAGTTCTATTGGAACTCAATAGGGGCCATTTGCTTAAATAATCCATCACGACAAGAACATAACGATTTCTGGCATAACTGACAGGAAACGGGCCCGCTATGTCCATCGCTATCCGTTTGAAGGGTGCGTTTGAGTTATATTGTTGCAGTTGACCTCGGCTTCTTACTGGACCTTTAGCTGTAATACATTGGGTACACCCATTAACCAACTAAAAACTGTTTCATTGTGCCCAAACGCTTTTGTAAGAGGATCTTTCTCCTGATATTTCATTGCGGGTGGACCGCCTGTCCTCTTCGTTTGCTGATATACTCTTTGCCAATATTGGGTCACTCCATTCCGCTCCAGACCAGTCTTTGTTTGCGTCTATTTGCGTTAGCCGGATATCAATCTTGGATTCCTTCCGCTACAAACTACAAGGTTGACGTGAGAAAGCACCAGCATTTCCGTGTTTTACGCCACTTCGGTGTTCAATGGTAAAGTCATAAGTCTGAAGGCGTTCAACCCAACGTGCCAGCTGTCCTTCAAGGTTCTCAAATTGCAGCAGCCATCTCAATGCGGAATAATCAGTTCTTAGCAGAAAATGTTGACCATATAGGTACTTATGGTAATGTTTTTTGCATTCTTGCACTGCGATTAGCTACAATCGAGTCACACAATAATTCCGTTCAGGCTTTAACTGCTTGCGGCTAGAGTAGCCTACGACTTTTCCGTCCCATTAACCCAGTGTCGCTCATCCATATTGTTCAGATAACAAAGTTTTTTTTGGCTGTTTTTTTATTCTCTTCGTGAATATTACAACCAGGGCTGCTAAAAGAAAAAAATTGCTTTTATTACATAGTTTTTCAAATTATATATCACACTATATTTTTAGATATTGCTTTTTTAATTCCTTAAAAAATATTTTTGTTTTATTTTCTTATCAAAAGCTTAAGAAATTGTAATAAATAACATTGTGGCAACCATATGTACAGCAAAAAATATGTGTGTGCGCCACAATTTTAAAACAGTGTCTTGCTTATTGTCAAAGAAGAAGGACTGTATAGCATGTATTTGTGTTTTCTTAATTTCACATGATTTAGAAGAAAGTTAAAATTTTGCTTATTACACTGAGAAGTTTGATAAGCTACATAAATTTATGCATGTTTATTTATACTTTGTATGAATATATATTTCTTTACAGGACTTTGAACAAATTATTTAATAAATATGTGGGATGTTGATTGGGAAACACTTTTTTTATTTTCTATCAATTTAATGAAGCTGAATGCCTTGTATGTTATCAAGTAATAAAAAATATGTTTGCATCTTGTCTTAAGCGACGTTATAATAGAATACATCATGGATTACATTGTGTTTCTGGAAATGATAGAAACCAATTAGTAGTTCTTTAGATTGCACCATTGATAATAAAATGAAAGCTACATATATTAAGTTTAGCTTTTTCAAAAAAATGTCGCCCTTTTGAAAATGGAAATTTTTTTAAAGAACTATGCTTATTCATAATGCATATATGCTTAATGCAACTATGCTTATTCATGATGATATAGGGCTATTTACGCAATGAGAAACGACAGACGAAAAAATGCTATGTACTTGTCCGTGTGTTTTGATGAAAGTATAGACATATCCGATACTAGTCAAAGATTATTCTCTTAAAGAAAAAATCTTTAAATGCCTGAGAGGAGGCCACAACGTACTTTCTCGCAGAAAGCTAATAGCGTTTCTAAAAGAAGTAGATGCAGACCATGGTAACATGTTAATGTTTACGGAGGTTAGATGGCTAAGTCGAGGGAAATGTTTAGAGCGTATTTTCAATCTTCGATCGGAGTTGGAAATTTTTTCCAAACACAGGATTGTAGCAAAGATATAGACATTTTAAATGTTTCAAATTGCCCTAATTTTCTCTACGACTTAGCTTTCCTTGCTGGCGTAACCCATCACATTAATAGTTTAAGCCTTGTATTACAAGGCAAAGTTAAAAATATGACAGAACTTATGAATACAATAAATTAGATTTCAAGAAAACTTTTCATTTTGAAAAATCAAATTCAATGCCAGATTTATCCAATTTTCCAAAAATTCAGATAATTTTTACACAATTTCCAAATGTAGAAAATTAGAAAAAATAAATAAATTTACTTTTGGAAAACTTTCAAGGTAGATTTGAAGATTTCTTGAGCTTGCAATGGATTATGAACATATTTTTAATAATCCTTTAACGTGTTCGTTAGAAAATCTGCAACATAATATAGAAGAGGAATTGACACTGATGAGATAAAAATTATTTATTTCAACGGAATTGGGTGTCAATTTTTAGAAAAATGTGTGCCCCAAAAAATATCCGATAGTTAGGATGTTGTTTAATTTCATGTTAATGTTATTTAATATTAAACCTTTTTTAAATGTTTGTCACCCACCACCTATATCTGCGAGTCTGCATTTTCATCAATGTCGCAGATAAAAAACAAATTCAGAAACAGGCTAAAAGATAGCCATTTACTACACTGCTAAAAATCAAATGCTATCAGAAGGAAATTGATATTGATAAGTTGATGGATTTTATCAAACACAAGAAAAATTATTTAACTTCACCTACTGTTCATTAAATGAATCTAATTTTTTGTTAAAATATTTTCGTATTTTATAAGTTCTACACTCTAATGCTATTTCTTTTTTATATGAACATCTTTATCAAACATAGATACAATTGCATTTTTGCTTTTTCTTGCGAAAAACCATACAGCTTTAAAAGTACCAGTGCAATATATCCTTTCACAAAGAATAGAAAATCAATAAAGCATTTATTTGACAGTACTTTATTAAACAGCTAATCAAATATGTAAATTGGGCTTTGTTTGTGCAAAATATTTTAATATATGACAGTAAGTACTCATTTAAAAAAATCTAAATTCGGATTTGTCCGCACTTTCATATAAACACATGGAAAATATTTAGCTTTTTTAATCCATCCTTTTGTATCCCATTGCATATACTTACATATTTTTTGTTTGGCAGCTGTACAAAAAAACAAGTCTTTTAAGAAAGAATAAATCAAAAAACGTAATTTTTCTTTCAGTATTCACGCCCATTGATATTCGTTGCGGAACTTCTGCTAGGTTTTTACCTCAAAAAGCTCGTCGAAAGCTCTGCCCATCACTATTACGTCATCGATGTAAACCAGACCAGTTTTCCAGTGGAGTCCTTTTAGTAGGCGCTCCATTAGCTGCTTGAATGTGGCCGGCACATTGCAGAGCCCAAATGGCATAATTTTAAACTGCCACTAGACTTGGGTAGTTCGCGAACGACCTAGTATAATTGAACTACTCACACAAGTGAGATAAGAAAGTCGGTCATTACAATGAGTCTTTTTAGATCAGTAGTTCGTTCGGTCGTTTGTTCTTTCATGTTTAAATTTCGTACATGATTCTCTTTAGTTCGTGTGTCTTTTTTCATGTTATATGATAAGAACATACGTTGGTAGTGCCACCCTCAAAATAACATGTACAATCAGTGTTGCCAGACAATTAGTTCCATTGGCTTCGTAGTTCATGTTTCTTTTCGTTTGTTTCTTCTTCGTTCATATTTGTTTCTTCGATATGTTTGGCACTTAATTTGTAAAATAAATAATTTTCAAATAATATATATATGTAAGTAGTGTTGCCACAATCTTAATATGCAAATTAATCAAAAGAAATATGAAGATATTATGTTAAAAAATATATTATCAATTTTTTCTTTTTATAAATAAATAAACAATTGAAAACTCGTATGAAAAAGTTATAAAACGAACACAATTGATTTTGCTCTGTTTTCTCTTCTTTTTATTTAAAATATGTCTTTTGTCTAACCTCTAGCTAATGTTATGAGGTGATACCGCTGTTGAAAAACTTTTTTTGCAGATGGCCTGACCTGATATTGAACCGAGGACCTTCTGATTGGTAGGCGGGTGTTTTACCTTTTAAAATGTACGTGCAATAACATTTTATTTCAAATTCTTAATTATTAAAATTTAAAAAATACCGGAATAAAATGTTATTTTAAAAATTATCTGCAAAAAAGTGATATTATATTCATATGCACTATATGTGTGCAATTTTTGAAAAATCAATGATCAGTCAAAATAGGTTGTGGCAACGATTGCGGCCATGGTGAAATTATATAAGGTAAAGTTGTTAGTCCAACTGATTGCTTTTTTGCGTTCAAATGCTGTCAAAAGTTTTTCTTGCGCAGCAAAGACTTATTAAAAAGAATAATATTCCAAGGATATCGTTAAATATATCTTATTGCAAAAAACATGCCAGAAAACGCATTAAAAAATAATATTATATATAATTATGTCTAAATATTCCATGTTTATAATTGAAAAACGTCCACAAACCGAAATATTTGAAAATTAAAATTTTCAACAAAATAATAACTTATGTGAAATCAAATGAGTACTGAACTAATGAATGACATAGTTCATTTAAATAAGCTGGACTAAAAAGAGCGATTACTGAAAAGAGCTAAAGAACCCAAGTCTAACTGCCACAAGCCACCGTTAGCACTGAAAGCAGTTTGCTCCTCATCCTTGTCTGCGATCTCCACCTGCCAAAACCCGCTTTGTAGATCCTTGACTTCATTACGCTTCTGGGTGCCTGTTTTATCAGTCTCGCTTCGCCAGTATTTAATTCATGTTTGACTTCTGCCTTGATTTTTATTTTTCGTGCCGAATACGCAGGCGTACCTCTTTAACAGCCTTCGGGCTTTATTTCTTTCTGAAGCTTCTAGACCCGCTACCCATTTCTCTACATTTTCGTCAAATACCTGTTGATCCTTGGCTGACATATTGGCAGGTTCCGACAATTGTTTGCAGGTTATTATTGCCTCTACTGAAGCATATTGGCGTAATTCGGAATTTTCACAAATGAATTGTTCGTGGCCTGATAAGCCAGTCTTAATTTCTGCTGACTCTACAACCTACAAGCGGTTATCCTCACAATCTCACTTCATACGCGCCCATATCAATGACTCCGTCTGAAGAGGTAGTATTTGTTGTTTGACAGCAACTAACCTTCTTGTGTTCCCTTGATGCTGGTATCCTACGTCAAGAGGTATATCTACGTTACCCCAACTCATTATCTGTAGCCCCATATTCAAATTCATTGATGACATGGACTATCATAAAATCGGCGCACCAATGATAATCTCGTCTACAATATCAACGACAACAAAAATATGGCTTTTAGTAATGTTCGCTATAGTCATTTTCACCGTAAACGGTGGCAGACTATCTAGTAGCTTTTCGTAGTCTCATATTATTGAGTACTTCACACTTTCCCTTCATTATATCAGGTCTGATTTTCTGCATCAGTGATATGGAGATTGTGGGACCATTGCTTGTGGGAGCTAGCTCTTGCCCCTCAGTGCCTGCTCGTTTTTGTTTAACGGGGACTCTTTTGTTGTGTGATGGTAGTTGGCCCATTTATTATTTCTCGGTGGTGAAACGGATCTGGATCTTTTGCGTGGCGCTTTACAGTTTTTCGCTTTACAGTCTTTCAGCAATTAAAACATTTCAATTTTGATTTCTGCTCAACTAGGAGCCGCTATCAATCAACAAAAAAGAGGAGGTGGTAATCTCGTGATAAACACGGTGTTTATTTCGAAAACTTTTTGATCAATGTGGTATGCTGCGAAAAGTTTATGCAAATTGGTGTTCCAAGTTGAGCTTTTTACGCTGCACCCGTGGCAGCTACTAGACCGTGGTCATATATAAACATTAATATTGTTACGAAAATAAGATTGGGAACCGCTACGTTTATTACTTCGCTAAAATAAATAAACAAAAGCTGCAAGAGCAACTAACTATACGTGCTGTTTACAAATAACCAAATCTACAACAACAAACATTAGCAGAGGTAAAGTAAATAAAAATAACACGGCAACAACAATAATTAAGCAGCAAAGAAAAAAAGCAACAGACAATAAAAAAGCAACAACAAACACTAAGAGCTGAAAGAGGTAGATGTTTACAAAAGAAAGAAAAATAGAGGAGGTGGTAATCTCTATTTTGTTGATTTCATCATCGTTCTCTGCCACAACTTCTAAATTACGTACCTTGTGTGTTCGTGGCTTTGATATCGTGCGAGCTGTCTTCTGGGCTAGTGCGAACGCCACAGTATCTGCAAAGGTTGTCTTTTGTGTTGCACATACAGCTAGTTTAACATAAAAGTCTCGTAAGCCGTTGACGAAAGTTTCGGTCTTAAGATGATCTACTGGTGGGTTATTTTCCACTGAATAGATTAGCTGCACCAACCTTTCGATGTCCATTGCAAAAGCTTGTAATGATTCATTGGCTCTTTGCGTTCGGTACCTTAATTCCATACGATACAGCTCTCGTTTATGCTCATCGGCAAATTTACGCTGTAAAGCCACTATTAAGACGACGTAGTTGCTCCTGCAGCTGGCTGACATGGTTTCTAGAATTTCCGCTGCAGCACCTCTTAAGGCCAAAACTAATTCCAGTGCCTTCTCTTCATCGTCTCACTCGTTTCTGTTGGCTATAGTATAGAATTGTAATTTGAATACGGATAGAGGTGAGCTATCATCAAAACAAGATGTTTTTATTCTGCTGGAAACTTCCGATATAAACGCTCTACAACAAATTTTTCGTCAACAGTCCTTTTTAAATTTACACATTTGCCTCGACACCAGTTACTCTTTTACTGACTGTCTCATATATTTTCTGCAACTTCTCTGTTGTCTCTTCAGAAGTTTATTTCGGCTATACAGGTTTCTAGCAGCTCAATAGAAGTTTTCTCAAGTTTCGTTTCAATTTTTGCCAGAAAATTCTGATTATCAGCTCTAGAAGATTAATTTACCTGCGCCAAATGCTTTTCGTTATCAGCTTTCGTAGGTAAAAACCTGGGCCAGAAGCTTTTCGTTATCAGCTCTAGAAGATTCTTCTACCTGAGCCAAAAGCTTTTCGTATACGTTTCTCGTACTTTAGCCAAGAACATTTTGCTCTGGGTCTGAATTTTTTCCGTCATGGCAGCCAGCAGCGAATTAACGTCTATACTAGTTGTTGTTGTAGGGGCACTTATCTCAGGAGCATTCTCATCGTCAAATTCGTGAGTATCAATATCTATACCAACTCTCTGAAATTCCTCTAACAGACGGTTTTGTAATTCGGTTTTATTATCGGTTGTTGACAGTTCTATATACGCAATCCCACTTCTGACACCAATGTTACGTTTTAACCTTTGTAAAAAGTTTGAGTTCGTTTAAATTGCGTTAAAATAAAATTAACACCACTTTGTTGTTGTTACAGTTATATTTTTATTTACTACACAATGACTTTTATACAGTTTACAACAACTTAATATTCGCTTATATAATATTTTTATTTCCGCTTAAACACGTATTTATCTTACGACAGCAAAACGTGTAGGTAAAGCAGCCTCTTTATATACCTATTTGCCTACAGTTTGGAAGGTTTCGAAAACGTGTCATATCTTCAATTTTTATATCCGTTAATTCAAATGTAATGTAAAATCGACTTGGGCTGCCAAATACGCAAATAAGTACGATATTGACAGTGTAACACATAACTACCAAATATACAAAATTTAGGCATTTTTATTTTCGTAACAACATCAACAATAAAATTAGAAAATATAATTGTTTTTTGGATCTCAACAACCCGGAGCAACAGTTGCTTTTCCCTTTCATCATTAGTTCAAATTCTGTTAAAGTCTTGAATAAATTTAACGCCTCTCTCAGAGTACCATTAACAACATATAAGTCATTACAGAATGTCCAACCTTCCTCAAATTTAAACGACGTTTCCCAAGTTGAAGGCTCAATCTCTAGAAACTAAATCAAAGGGATAAGCCAAACCAAAAAATCTATTTTTGAAAAAGTTGTTCGAAGCTCATTGTGTTCCCGAGAAGTGCAAATATGCCAGGTTGTGGCCCCAATTTTGTGTTTGATTTTAATTAAAAAATCCTTTATTCAACACACCACCACTGCGCACCACTGCTTGTAATCTTTTTACAGGCAATAACAATTTTTATTCTTAATTACTCCGTCTGTTTACAATCTTGTAAACAACAACAATTACTTGACAGATCTTTCTACTTAAAGATCTTCCAACCCGATCGTAGTTACAACTTAGGTTCGATCACAACCTTTTCAACCAGAGGTTATCCAGACTTAACCCTCTTTACTGAGTTAGCTCCAACTAAACTGGTTTTTTACTTCACCACTAGCTTCACGAGTTTACTCCTTATAAACTCTCTTCACACCAATAACACTTTCACTGAGTTTACTTAAAAACTGCACTCGCTGAGTTTACGACACATCAACTCGCTCACTGAGTTTACACCAAATAAACTGATTGCTGTTCGCATCGATGTGCTTTTATATGGCTGAGTAAACAACGCATCGAAAGCTCTCGAACATCTCGATATTTCAGGTAGATTCCATTTCTTTCTTTTAATTTCTTTTTAGTTCTTTTGTAGCCATGCGTATGTAAACATTTACCTCTTTCTTGTTTATTGTCTGTTACTTGTTTTCTTTGTTGCTTAATTATTGTTGTTGCCGTTTTATTTTTATTTTCTTTGTCTCTGCTAATAGTTGTTATTTGGTTATTTATAAACAGCACATATAGATGTTCTTGTAGCTTTTGTTTATTTATTTTAGCGATGTAATAAACGCTGTGATGTCCAACCTTATGTTCGCAACAATACGCTATCTTTGCATTTTTGGTACAGTCATACAGTGGGTACCAGAGGCCAAAAAGTGTTTTGAGTAAATTGGCCAAAAAACTTATTTTTGAAAAAGTTGTTCGAAACTCATAGTGGTCCCGGGAAAATTAGTATGCTAGGCTGTAGACCGAAGTGTCCTCTATCATACCCTATCTCTGGATCCTGGATCTCATACGGTGTGGTAACCCTGACATCCCTTCACATGCTTCACATGATTGGATGGTTGCCGTCTCTCCTTCTGAACAAGGAGTGTCTGCCACCTCTACGCAAGAAAGGTGGAAGATCAACTACGACTTCGAGTCGATCTTTCTACAGGTCTACTAGGGGACAGGGAAAACCCGGTTCAGGACGAGAAAGATCCTGCTCCGGAGGATATATCTTGTGACGAGACCACTAGCTCTTTCGCGCAAAAAGTAACACTTCTGGGTGATCTTTTTGAGCCAACAGACGAAGTGGTCGACCAGGACGCCCTCTTGGACTCTGATCAAGGCGACTTCAACGTCAGAGTCATCACAAAAGACAATAATGGTGAAGGTAACTCAGGTTAACCTTCAAAACAAAGCTGAACCACTTAATATAAATACTGGCAACTTCCAGCAGGTAGTTCATTGCCTTCTCACTGCCTTCCAACAATCTACTTCGAAGTATGGTCTTGGTCTCTTCATATGTTTTAAGGGCGCCTTTGATTATCTCCTATGGGATATTGTCTTACGAAGGTTGTCTAAGCTTGGCTGTAGTCAGCTGATCATTAGAATTGGTGATAACAGCATTCGCTTTGTGACTCATTGCAGGTACCTCGGTATAGTTATTAGAGAGTGTATGAGCTTCCATGTTCATATGACGCATGTTAGGCATAAGATGACGACAATTGTTGGAAAGATTAGGTGCATACTAAGAAGTGATTGGAGTCTCGGCAGGCATGCCCTTCGTTTCATATATAATGGGTTGTTCGTTTTCTGTGCAGTGTATGGCTCCTCTGTGTGGTAAAAGACGTTCATGTATGTTGTTAGACGGAGCAAGATTATCACTTGTCAGAGAATTGCGCTCTTAGCATGTGTTCCGGTGTGTCGGACTGTATCTACCGACGATTTACAGGTTCTTGTTGGTGCAGCGCCCGTTGATTTGGAGTTAATAAGTCGTAGTATTGCCTACAGAATCAATAGAGAATTGCCACTTCGAACACATGACTGGCTTTCTGTTTCTGATTTAGACATGGGTATAGATAGGTATAAGGCCCTTTTGCGGGAGTGCCTCGTGAATAGAGGGTAGACAAAATGGACGAACAGTGACAATGGGAGGGCTACATATGAGTTTATTCCGGACGTAACATTCCTACAGGAACACCCAGGCTTCGGCTTAAGCCTGGGGTTAATACTGACGGGACATGGCTCTTTCAATGCATTTTTGCATCGAATCGCCCAAACTGAATCTGCAGACTGTCAGTGTGGGTTGGGAACTGAGGACTGGAGGCATCTACTGACTATATGCCCAGACTATGCTGACATTAGGAATCTAGATAGTATGAGGTTTGCGATTTCAGTAGGTGTTTGCAGGACAACAGAACTCTTGGGAAGTTGGGCGCTTTTGGGCTTGCTGTGATTGATAGAAAATGGAACCTTAGGGGAGGTACCTCCTCCACTTCTAATACTGTGGCTCACTGAGTTGCCGTTTTCCAGCTCGTTAGCACATGACGGTATGGATTGGTGTTTAGTTGGTCTGCGGCCTGTTGCAAACTTTAGTTAGTGTCCAAAAACCATTGGACAATATGCTATTTTTGTTCGTATTGAATTTTTAAAAGATTTACTTGAAAAAATTATTTTAATCATTTTTTATAAGTATATTTACAAATTTTGAACACATTATATTTGAATTTAACGGTTATTATCTTTGAAACATTATTTTGATCATTTTTATAAACACATTTGCAACACTGTAATTTGGAATATTTCCCGAAGAAGGAATATTAATATTGGAAATATTTCAAATTCCAGGGGTGTTGAATTGTTTTGCTAAAAGTAAGTCCTGCAAAAATTTTTTATAATAATTTCAACCGCCTACTGGCAATCATCTTTGATCTTATACATATATCAATAAAAGTATTTAAAAAACTTTAGAATTGCAATCGAATTAAATTCCTAATCAAACTTATACTTATTTTCATAATTTAAAGTCAAATTTTTCTTTGTAAATATGTGTAAATCTAATCTAAACTTAAAAGTTATAATACATACATGTATCTATCAAGTATCAATTAAATTTTATAATTTTTATTAAATAATTAATAAAAATTTTTGAATTTCTAACAATTCCTCTTTTAAGTCATACATTCGACATCCACAATATTCAAGGTAAGCTCCCATAAACACACACACATGATTAATATATTGTCTCTAATTTATATTCTTGCTATTCATCCATTTATATAATTTTCTTTTTTTTTTATGAGAAATTATATATTTTTAACAAGAGTTGGTGTTCTATATAAAATTAATGTCCAATTATTTCAACTATAAGCAATAAATTCACACCAAACTTGTTCATGGTCCTTTACAGCTTAAATATAAAAAAACAGTTGTCATCATTGTTTACCCACCACAAAGACTAAGATACCAAAAGAGAAATTAAGACAAGCATTATCAGTGTGTCAAGAACAGTCAAAGCGTAACACAGTGCACACAGTGAGGACACCAATGACAGCTCAGAAAGCGAAAATCAGCTGTTTTTCTTTATATACAACAATTTACAACTCAGAAAAAGCAACATTATTTTCCATAAGAAAATAAAGCAGTGCGAAAAGCACAAAATGTATATGCTTTTTAATACTCGTATGTGTATGCAAAAAAAGAAGTAAATAAAAATAAAATTTAAGGTAGTAAAATTGAATTGGTTGTTATTTTTAGATCATATATACACAATTTTCTGTTTTATTTAATGTACTTTTCTCAACTAATAAAGGTAAGTAAAAAATGTGGAATGAAATGTAACATTATTGTTGACCAAAAACATTGTTTTTTATGTGCCACATCTAGAAGAAGTTCCCAATCGTACTTAGAAGAGGCGTTTATTTATGATTCTTACTACATCAACCACGATTTCGTGACCCGGTTTCCAGAATTAATTTACTTTTCCATGAGTCCAAAATCAATGAACAATAAAGAAATTAAAAACAAGTTATTCATGAATATTTTACTTATAGAAGACAATAATTGAAGACATTGTACAAATAAAATAAATTATAACAAACATATATAAAAATATAAATTAAACAAATTTTTCAAAAAAAACCTATTAGTTTCTGAGATTCCATTTTTAGTTACAAGTAGATTTTTGTTCATTTTTTTTTTTTATTCTCAGCAAATTGTTTCGACAATTCCATCGAGCCCCTAATACGTTCGTCCATTTTAAGACCGTTTTGTTTGAAGTGATTTGAAATTTCTGTACGAAATACTTCAGGAATATTTTACATTAGTTTCTAATTTGCTTGTTTCAATTTTATTACGACCACTTCATTGTACATGCGTCAATTTTCTTTACCCTGTTGAGTACCAAAAAAAAAAAAAAAAAAAAAACGAAGAACTTGATTACATTTTTTTTATTAAACCTATTCGTTTTTCCTTACCTTTTTGCTTTTCGTAACCAGTTTCGTTAAAATGTGGTTCTGATACCAATATAAGAATTTGGAATTCCATACTTCAGTGTCTTTATCCAACCAAGTACCCAAAAAAGATACACAAACTTTGCCATCTTCATAGAGATTAGGATTGAGAACTGTAGCTTATATAATAGCATAAAGGCGGACTGATGGGATAATCACGCCCCAATTGCATATCAAAGAAAAACATCATAGGGCGTATGTTTAGGTCCCTCTATCATAACACTAAGCAAATCTATGCGATCCTCATAAGCTCTTAAAATACATATTCATAAATTTTAAATTTTGAACATAGGTATATAAAATAATTACTTCATATAAACGCCAAGAGGTAAAAAAGTTTTCAACATGCGATATTCTCGTTGCCACAGTCTTATAATATTGTTGAGAATTATTTGGATGGAAAATAGTTAACTTAAACTTTTAATTTTGGTAGCGTTTGAAAGAACTTGGAAACATTCTTGATTAGCAGCACTTAAAATACTAACGTCAGATTCTTAATTTGTTTCACTGAAGTCTGATTCTAAACTTGTTTTAACTGCCTCACCATTAATTGCTTTTCAACTATTTTCTTTTTCCAAAGAGTCTGTAGATACTTGTGTTAACATTGTAGTATTCTTTTTTGTGAATGATGACTCATCATTATCTTTAATGTCCTCTATTTCTTCCTTTTTTTATACCATTTAAGGGATTTTTATGAATTTCTGTAGTGGCCTTATTGTTATCTTCAAAATCAAAAACAGTTTCAAGAGTTTCATCACCGTTATTTACATCACTTAAATTTAATTCATTTCATTAAGACACTTGACTAATTGGCCTTCAGTAACGAACACAAACTTACATATAGTAATTCGGCAGCAGCACTTTTGCTTAACTTTGTACTATTGCTTGATTTTTGATTATCGTTAACTTTGTTTGCTAGTTTCTATATTCGTTAAATATGAACTTGTATAGCTGTTAGAACTTCCATCACAATTTTCGTTGCGTAAATAGTTGCCTGAATCATCTTGTGAAGTTGCAGCCAAATGACTTTTCTCAAACGCTTTCTCGATATTCATCATGACCAAATTTAAAAGTTGATTTTATTCCTCGTTATATTCTTTTTGTTTATTAGGCGAAATATCCAAACCTAAAGAAACATTGTTGGCTACGGAGATTGGTGTAACCTCCTTTATATGCGTTTCATTTAAAGATGTTAAAGGTTTATCATTTTCTTTAGTTGTTGGCCCTTCTTCGGTCTCTTTTGCTTGAGGTACTTTCGCAGCTACTAACCGCCTTTTTGAAGATGATGGTTTTGTATGTTGAGTATTAGCAATGCTGACATGATTGTGACTATTCGGGCATTTAAAAGGTGTTGATGATATAGTAAATAATACTCTTGGAGCGAATTCTTTAGGGACAGTCAATGCAGATGAGCCTCCAATCGTTGACGTAAGGTCAGCGCTGAATTGTTGTCATTTGTTTTACAAACACCGTTATCATTGCTGGCTATTGCAGAGCCATTGTTACCTATATCAGCTATTCTTAAAACTTGTGGTTGATGTTGTTGTTTGTTGGAGTGAAGAGAAGTAGTTGATGTTGATACGACATCATTAAATAAACGATTTTTTTGATTTTTTACACGTTCATTCATTGTTTGAGAGCTACCCTTACGAACACGTTCAATAAGACCCTTATAGAAAATAAAGAATTGAACGAAATAGGTACTATATTATAACTTTCGTACAACGCTTACCATAAAATTATCTTCATGGAAGAAATTTGTATTTAAGAGATGATCTAAAGAACCACAACCTTTATAAACAGTCAACACAGCCTAATTCACTATTTTCTGACTCTGTTTTCAATGAGTCATCAGAGGCATTACTTAAATCACCTTGATCCAATTGGCCTACCTCGAAGAGATCTTGAGGCCAACACATGCTAATATGTCCTTCGACCTACCATACTTTAACACGACTATCGATGGTTTGACCAGCTGTACAGTTGGCATTTTCACCAACAAAATTTGATTTAAAATTTCCTCACGAAATACTTAAGGAATATTTAGCATTAGTTTTGAAGGTGCTTATACCAACTTTATTACGACAATTTCAAATTATATGCATGAATTTTCGTTACTCTGTTGAGTATCCAAAAAAAAAAAAAAAAACTAAGAACTTCATTAAAACTTTTTTAAATGCAACAAATTCGTTTTTGTTACTTTTTAGCTTTTCGCAACCGGCTTTATAAAAATATGGTTCTGGGCAGAATCGTACCAAATTGCTGTATTATGGTATTATGCGTTTGAAGGGAGTGACTTGAGTACGACCACCGACACGATTAAAACGACGTTCCAAAGGTTTTTGGACAGACTAAATGGGATTAAAGTTAAAAATGTTATTAATTAAAACAAATTAAATAAAATACTTAAAAGGGCATTTATTACAACCGTTTATTAATAATTTTTTCGACCTTTTTAGTCTAGATCCATCAAATTCTGTTTAAAATGGCACCAACTCGAAAAGGTTGTGTGTTTAACCACTTATGATGGTCTTGAATAAGGAGAAGCTTGGTATGCAAATTAATTTTGCATTCTATTTTCGCTACACTTACACCTGGATATAGAATCCTCGGTGCCAAAAATGTCCCCAACCAAAAATAATTTAGACCCCTATTACGGTTTAAAACTGGACTACGTTGAGCTGAGTCGAATTGTAAGCAATAATAGGGGTCTTATAAAATGTAATAAAAAACATAACAATAAAATAATAACATACATAACAGAAAAGCCAAAATAAAAAACAACATTCAGCTTACGTGCTCAAAACAACAAAAAAGTGATTCACAATATGTTATATAAAAAAGATAATCATTGAATTGCTTTCAAAATAACAGAATTTTAAGCTTACGTACTAAAAATATATGTCAAAAAAAATAAGTATTTCATATTTACAAAAAATAACACAATAAAAATTTCAAATAGCAAAAACTAATGAAATGAATATAATGAAATGCATATAATGAAATCAATATAATGAAATGAAAAGAAAGAAAAACCACAATTCGTATGTATATGTGGCAACCTATATCAATTACTACTTTTACTACTTTTTTATAGTCTTTAATTTCTAACGTTTTTGTCAACCATGTTAAAATTGCATTACATTTTCTTTTTACTTTTGATATTTTCGTATGTGTACACAGACTCAACGGCACGCACCTTTAGCAATTCTATTTTAAAACCTGTATAGACTAGTATTAATTTTAATTTAATTAGTTTTAAATAAACAAACTTAAAAGTGAAATAGATTTCTTGCGTTTTTATATATTGGTAACAGTACAATTACCAAAACTGGTGACCACGACGTCAGTGATACACATATTTATTCATTAAGTGACGTCATTTTTCCGTAAAAAAATAACCGCAAGTAACGGTTAGCATTGGCTTTACATAAATTTTTTTACAAAATGTCCGACAATGAGAACAAAGAGAAGTCAATTTGCGAAGAAAGTAAAGATGTTCCACAAAGCAACATAGAACCGCCATCAGACCTACCTACTACGTCTTCCAATATTGCTGTAGTTTATGCACGCCTTCCCTTGCCGCAGATGGCTAGTTCCAATATTGAGCCCTGGTTCATAACGATGGATTTTTGGATTACGGCTTCAGGAATTTTTAGCGACAAGCAGAAAATGGCAACAGTCTTAGCGGCCTTAGACCCATCATTTCGCAATTATCAGAGATTATTGCGGAGATGCCGCAAATCGGGCGCTATTAGTAAATTCGGAAGAAAATTATCCTTCATTTTGCTGACAGCGAGCAGTGCAGACTTATTATCTGAGCTGCCCCTAGGTGACAAAAAACCATCGGAGCCGTATAAAGAGAGAAGCGCGTGGCGGGAATGACCCTCGGAGAAGCCGCGCTTTAAGGTTTTTGAATCAAACGGCTGCCAGACATGATCCACCCCGTTGTTGCAGCTTCAAGCGGTACCGCGGCTGAATTCACGAAAATTGCAGACTCTGTTGTCCAGTCAAATAAACGCCGTTGCAGGATCCCAAAGAGATCGACGAACTGAGTGAAGCCGTGCATAACCTCACTAAGCAGTTTGAAAAGCTTAGTGCATGCTCTTGCAGCCGTCCTCGACCGCAGATTTTGCCTCGCACTCAACCCCGTTATGTACCGCCAAGCGCCACCAACGGAAAAGCTCCTTCTAGTCTGCCTACATATGAATGTTGGTATCACAAGAAACATGGCCGCAACGCAAAAAATGTAAAAGCCCGTGTCGTCACAAGCACAACTCTGTGAGCAAGGTAACATTCAGCACTACAGAAAAATCAGCCTGAAGCCAGGCACTCGTAGTGGAGGTTGGCGGAGCCTCAACCACGAATGCCAGTTTATTCCGTCGCCAGGGAAAAGATCGAATTTCTAATCAAAATTTTCTTATTGACACGGATGCAGACGTCTCCGTCATCCCTTTATCACAAAAACTAGCTAATATAAGACCTATAATAACCAAATTTTGTGCCGCAAACGGGTTGCCTTGACAAGTGCGGCCAGGATTGGAAATACACCGCTTATTATTGAGGCTGATGCCAAAGCACACCACTTTGCTTGGGGAAGCTCGGACATGAACGCAAGGTGTGAGCCTCTTTTTGATTTTATCCTTTGTAGTGGTTTAGATATAATGAACACCGGCGAGGAACCTATCTTTGTAGTTTCAAATAGAAGGGAGGTTCTTGATGTGACCTTAGCTAGTTCCAGGCACTCAGATTTAATTAGTGGATGGAGGGTTTCTGGGGAATGATTCTTCTCTGACCATCTGTATATTGATTTAGAAATTGCGGGACTAGGGTTTTTCGAAACGAGAGGAAAACGGACTGGGTTGATCATCGCAGCATCCTGTCCCAAACCCTTCCGCATCCTACGAATATAAACAGTTGCCGCGACATCGAGGCTTCTGTTAAGACCTTGACGGAAGCTTTCGATAAGGCAACGGGTGAGGCATGCAGACCAAGGGTCTGTAAGGGTAGGGAGCAACCACCATGGTGGAATTCCAATCTGGGCGACACCCGCGGGTAATGTCGCCGGCTATTTAATGAGGATATGAGGGGGCGACTGGTCCATTTATAGATCCTCATGGAATATTTTCAAAAACCAGATTAGAAGCGCACAGCGAAAATCTTGGAGATCCTTCTGCAGCAGTGTAGAAGAACACTCCGAGACGAGCCGGTTGCGGAAAATCTTGGCTTCATCAACTGCGATCCCTGGTTTTATTCAAAAACCATGTGAAAGCTGGACCAAAAGCGGACAGGAGAGCTTGAATGTCTTACTGGACGTGCACTTTCTAGGCAGTTTTCCTATTGGAGAGCGTAACGTGGACGACTCACACGAGCACACCGAGTCCCACGTTTCAATTACGGAAAGTGTGCTGAGGTGGGCGTTGTGCAGCTTTGCCCCGTACAAATCCCCTGGCCCGGATGGCATTATTCCTGCCGATCTTCAGCATAGCGCTAATTTGGTGACTCCTTGGCTGATGCTTCCATAAGGCATGCTTAACATGGTCTTATATTCTTGAGCCGTGTGCAGGGTGGTATTTATTCCGAAGGGGAGTAAAACCTCCCAAATGGGTCCAGATGGCTTCAGAACCATCAGCCTATCTTCTTTTCTTCTGAAGACTCTGGAAAATTTGGTCGACTTGAATCTTTGCAGTACGATAGAACCTGCCTATTATCTGCGTCCCAACATGTCTACACTAGGGGCAGATCTGTGTTCACTCGCTTGTGGGGTATATTGAAAATGCCTTCGAGTACAGGGAGTATGCTCTAGTGTCATTTCTGGATATAGAGGGGGCCGTTAACAATGTGAGACCGAAGGCGTGGTCAAGCCTACATACTTATGTATGGTGGAGGTCTCTGGAGAAATCCACATATTGCAGGATCTTTGATAGGGTTCTGCGGAGTGCAGTACTGATGATTACAGGTGCGCTCAGGTCCACTCCTTCGAAGGCCTTGTTTGTACTACTGAACTGCCTTCCAGCGGACTTGATGGCTAGGCTGACAGCGGCATGTCTGCGAAAAGGTTGAGGATGACAGGGGCATGGTCGGACAGGGTCTACGGACATGCGGCCATCTTTGGTATTTGGATACGATCCCTGAGGGGATAGATTACTGCACACCTAAACCCTTCCTTTATAGAATGTTCTCCATGTGCATCTCACCAGAACCGGTAATTGGACACGGTACCGTTGGGATTTACACGGATGGATCAAAATCCTCGGAAGGAATTGGGTGCGGTATCTTTATTCCTGTGAGGGAATCTTTTAAACTGCCGGACCACTGCAGTGTCTTACAGGCGGAGGTCTCGGCGATAATGAGGGCAGCGGACTGGTTGATGTACTACGCGGTATATGACAGTAATATCCGGATCTGTACGGACAGTCAGGCTGCGATCAGGGCGCTCTCCGGTGTCTACTCGACATCGCGACTGGTGTGTGTGTGCCGGGTATCTGTCAACGAGATAGCGAATCATTCAGACCAGGTGAGTGTCTGGGTAAGGGTCACGCGAACACCCGGGGGAAACTGTGTGACGGACGGACTTGCGAGGGCTGGCTCTCTCCTCAGAAATGAGGAGATTGACCCCTCAGTTGGGATGCCACTCTCCTCCTCGCAGACTTATGGTCACGCGGTATATGTTGGGTAGCGCACAGCTACGTTGGGAAGAGGAACCCACGTGCTCTGTAACGAGGCAAATATGGCCCATATGATCGGGCTCGCTCGGATTCTATTATAGGTGTGCCGCGACTTAGGCTGCGAACTCTTGTGGCTGCGATTACTGGGCACTGGGTGGCTGGTGCGCACGCTAAGAGATTGGGACTGCCGTGCCCGAGTCTTCCTATGCCAGTGCCCGAGTCTTTCGGACATTGGGATTGCTTTCCTTGGCAGTCCGTTTCTGGATGGCTTGTCGGATCTGGCCGGTGTAAATATCGGCAAGATCTCTTTCTTTGTACATGCGTCTGGTTCGTTCGGCTCGCACTGGGACGCGGTGTGGTGACAGATGAAGCATGATCAAAAAAAGGATTAATAAAAAAATACGCTTAATACGAGCACCAAAATACCCCTTTTTGAGAATCAAAATAAAAACACTAGATTGGTTTGTTTCTAGATTGATTCTCCTTTTTCTTCTGTACTTTATTTTACAAAATTCATAGCTTATATACTAATTAAATCCCACGGATTATCAAAAAAATATATGTATATATATATATATATATATATATATATATATATATATATATATATATATATAACAAACTCTATGTTTCTGCTGACAAAGTAAAAATGCATACAATGACTTAAGCAAACTGTGTATAAAAATTGTATAAAAAGAGTGTGTCAATAAACTATACTAAAAGAGATACGATCGTATGATTATTAAATAAAATGTGTGGGTAAAAAGTGTACACACACTACAGCGTACATATAGGTTGTCCATTTTCTGGATTACTAATGGGTATCACAGTGGGATCGATACTGGACCTAGGTGGGCTGGACATGTCTGTCTACCAATCGTAACTAAATAACTAACTATAGTAAACAAATTGTTTGCCGAAAACAGTTTGCCTATAAAAGTGCTTGGGCAGGAGCGAATCATATTAAACCGTGGACTGAAACGCACGTTTGAGTGGTCTTTTTTAGTGGCAGACGTTACCAGCCCAATAATTGGTGCCGATTGTTTGAAATTTTACGGCCTCTTAATAGATTTACGCCACACCCGCTTAACTGATTCTACGACTAAACAACTTACTTCAACAGCGCTTAGTACCATGTCTACCGCAACAGTTAAAACATTTGATTCGCTAGGCGGTATTCCAACTGAATTTACGGATATCACTAAAAGCAAACCATATGGTACCGGTACAAAATCAACAATTTTCCACTGTATTGATGCAACGGGGCAACCAGTGCATGCTTAATCCAGACGCTTATCTCCAGAAAACTTAGCTGCAGCACGAGCTGAATTTGAACTACTAATAAGGGCAGGTATATGCCAACCGTCATGTGCAATTGGGCCAGCCCATTGCACATGGTACAGAAGGCCGATGGTTCATGGAGGCCATGTGGTGATTATTGCGCATTAAACGAACAAACTGTACGAGATCGATATCCACTCCCTTATTTAACGGACTTCACCAGCAATTTAAGCGGTAAGAGAATTTTTTCGAAAATAGACCTCCGCAAAGCGTTTCACCAGGTACCAGTACACGCCGACGACGTCGCTAAAACTGCCATTACAACACCTTTCGGGCTCTTCGAGTTTAAATTCATGACCTTTTGCCTTTGCAATGCGGCGCAAACATTCCAGAGGCTCATAAACGAGGTGTTACGGGGACTGGATTATACCTTCGCCTACATGGATGTTATTTCTGTCGCTTCATCATCAATGCGTCGCTTCCATCAACGACTGCGCGAGAACAACCTAACGATTAACCTAGCCAAGTGCGAGTTCGGCAAAAGAAACATATAATTCCTAGGTCACCTCGTCAATAGTGACGGTATACTTCCGCTACCAGCAAGAGTTTCCACGATTCACGACTTCCCCAAGCCTACGTTAGTCAAACAGCTTGAACGATTTATCGCAACACTCAATTTTTACAAACGCTTTTTGCCGGAGGCCAAATACCAAATGAAACTTCAAAATTTAATCAAAGGTAATTTCAAGGACGATTGCACCGTTTTGTCATGGTCAACAGATGCAGAAGACGCTTTTATTAGATGCAAAACGAGTTATCCAACGCAGCATTTTTGGCACGCCCATATAAAGACGCACACCTCGCGTTATATGTAGACGCCTCTGATAGAGCAGTTGGTGCCGCACTCCATCAAGCAGTATATGGTGAGCTTCAACCTCTTGGTTTTTATTCCAAGAGATTGACGAGCTCTCAACAAAAGTACAGCACTTACGACCGCGAACTTACTGCTAGATACCAAGGCATTAGCCATTTTCGGTACATGCTAGAAGGAAGAAGGTGCTATATTGTAACTGATCATCGCCCCTTAGTTTTCGGATTCTGCCAAAAACCAGAGAAGGCATCGACACGTAGAGCTCGTCAGCTGGACTACATCGGTCAGTTTAAAACTGATATACGTTACATACCCGATCATCAGAATGCAGCAGCAGATTTTCTCTCTCGCATCAACTCATTAAGACAGTCTATCGACTATGCTAAAATTGCGGCGGTTCGAACAGATGATGAAGAGCTTAAGAAATTGAAAGCAGGTATATACCATAATTCACTTAAATTAAAATCTTTCGCTCTTCCAGACTCTAAGCTCGAATTGGTTTGTGACACTTCAGCTAGCACGATTCGACCCTATATTCCGCAGTCATTTCGGAAACAGGTCTTATCCACCGTGCATGGATTATCGCATCCAGGCGTTCGAGCGAGACAATATTAATTACAAAACGTTTTGTTTGGCCTCAATTCGCAAGGATACAACCAATTTTGTTCGCAACTGTATATCGTGCCAACGTTCAAAAGTAAACAGGCATACAAAGCATCCTTAAAACAGGAGCCACCGAAGGAGCGCTTTTCGCATATTAATATAGATATAATAGGACCATTTCCATTATGTGAAGGTCAGAGATATTGCTTGACATTAATGGATTGTTTCACAAGATGTTCCGAAACAATACGTATACCCGACATAACAGCTGACACAGTCGCAAAAGCAATTTTACATAACTGGATAGCTAGGTTTGGTGTACCTATAAAAATTACTTCCGACCGTGAAAGACAATTTGAGTCTTCTGTATTCGCCGAGCTTACAACTTTAATTGGCGCTTCGCACCTTCGAACGACTCCTTACCATCCAGAATCGACCGGTTTAATCGAGAGGTGGCATCGAGTGCTGAAATCCGCAATCCTTTGCAACGATGTGTCGAAGTGGGTGCACAGTTTATCATCTATACTACTTGGCCTCGTATTTAAACCGGACATCAACGCCTCCCCCGCCGAGCTCGTATATGGGACGAATCTTAGGATTCCAGGCGAATTTTTTACCGATACCAAACTAACAATAGCTACTAGCGAGATCGTTCAACATTTTCGAGCCTCAATGCGAAAGCTTCGTCCTACGGACACATTCCATCATAGTAAGCCGAGAACATTCGTAAGCCATTCCCTTACGGCAGCGTCCCACGTTTTTGTTAGAAATGACTCGATACGACCGTCTTTATTGCATCCTTATGACGGACCTTATAAGGTAATTCACAAGTATCCAAAATATTTTACTATTGATACCGGTAGCAGGCGCGTCAATATTAACATTGATAGACTAAAGCCTGCTTTCACCGAATACTGTGATACGAGCACTGAATCCCAAAGTAGTCCACAGCAAGTTTTTGTTCCTACCAGTATTAATCCAGACGTATTAATCTTCCAGTTAGGTTCCGGTAGCCTTCTAGGAGGGGAGTATTGTGACAACCTTTATCAATTACTACTTTTACTACTTTTTTATATTCTTTAATTTCTAACATTTTTGACAACCATGTTAAAATTGCATTACATTTTCTTTTTACTTTTTATATTATCGTATGTGTACACAGACTCAACAGCACGCGCCTTTAGCAATTCAATTTTAAAACCTGTAGTCTATGACTAGTATTAATTTTAATTTAATTAGTTTAAAATAAACAAACTTAAAAGTGAAATAGATTTCTTGCGTTTTTATATATTGGTAACAGTACAATTACCAAATATATACAAAAAACTATATTCAAAAGAATTAAACAAATATCACAGTTTTTAACTTAATACTAAATAAGCACCGAAAAAAAAACTATTTATGTATAACGCGTAGATATTTGACCTTAAAATTAGGTTCCTTAGCCAGGGTATTGAACGACCTAAGAGCAAAGTAAATTCGAATGCGAATAAACAAATGAAGCATATCCTCATGCATCAAGGAAGAGCAGCATAAAAATGGGCGAATTGACACCAATTCGTCGAAAATGATTTGACGTAAGCCGATTCTGTGACAATGCAAATTAAATAAATGTTCGAATTTATTTTCAAGCGAAGATATATAATCTACAAACGCTTGTGGAGGTTTCATCAAGTTGCATTTGTCAAACTGTTTCTCCAAGGTGAAGCTAAATTCAGGAGAGACAGTTTCCCCATTACAATGAGGAATAGGCAATTCACATATATAATTGCCGAAGACGTTCAGGTAAAAATATCCGGAAATATATACATATGCGCTTTGCTTGAGGAACTCCTTCTCATTTAAAGCGACTTTGGACATGTGTTCCGCAATAACGGAAAGACAGGGGTTTTGGAGACAATGAAAATCGTTCCACTGGGAATGGTTAGGGGCATTGTCGAAAGCACTTTCAACAATAGAAAAATCAAAAATTAGGTCAACTTTTTTGCAGTTTCCATTGACCACCACATTAACATAGTGTAAGCCCCAGCGCTTTTGAAAAGAGCTAGAGAAATTACGAGGCATTATGGAGCTTGTATTGCCAGATCCTTTACGGATTTGGCCGTAAAAATGCTCTAGGTGGTCCTGTGTCAATCTGTGAGTTTTTAGAGTTTTAAAATCTTCGGAATTAAGATATGCCCAAAGACTTTTTAAGGCCGAAATATTAAGCTGCCACTCAAAAATAAAGTTAAATATATTTGTAACTTCTCCCCGTTCATTGTACATCTTAATTGTTTCTAATTTTTTTGATGCCTCTCTAAGGAAATATATTTGGTCGTTAGAACCATGGAATAGTTCGCGCTCATTGCGATTATTGAAAATATGAAACAAATCATTAAAAAATCTAAATACTCTGGTGTATTCCTAAAGATATCAGAAACTGAAGAGCCTAACTTCCCTGATCTATACAAAACCCTCTGCGCTTTAGCGACAGTACGACTAAGGACTTGGGCTGCTAAGCTAACGCGCATACGCTGAAAATTATTTGGATTGATGTGTTCCTTGCATAGATTAGGAGCACATCTGATACTATTGACGGAATTAGCTTTGAAGAAATGAATAACATCATTCCATGATACGCGTTTATTGTTAAAATAAATGCTATTTTGTACGTAAACAGACAATTCCGGGCGCTTTTTAAAAGTTGGGATTTACCGTGCACAAAAAAATCCTACAATTATTTACAACAAAATAAGGTTATTGTTTTGTAACGCCTAAATTTTTTGAAAAATGTATAAAATTAGATCCTTGGTCGCAGACGAATTGGCAAGGTTTTAAGCCTATTGCTTGCAACATTTCTATGGCCTCAAAAATATATTGCTTTAATAAAAAAAACCTGACAACTATTCTGTACAAAAAAGTATGAAACAGCCTGCGACCAACTTTCACCACCTATACCACTTGGCATTATCACCATAGCGCTACTCGCCAATGGATTGGAGCGGTTTCGTCTCCAAAGTCCTGAAGGCCTATTATTTTGTCTTTGAATCTATCATAATCTATAAATGTTTTTAAACTCGTTTCGTCGCATGACACACTTACGTATAATAGCTCTCGTGTGAATTGTTGAGCACGAGCTCTCAAAGCTGCAAAGCTACCATTTGCATTCCCTGAGGAATTTGGCCAGTCCTTACGAATCTCTGCAAAGTCCTTCTGTTGGGCCAATCAAAAATGGGAAGCAAATGACGGTAAACAACAGGGGATAAAAAGAACACAGCTAAAGAAATTAATTTTAAAGCCTCATTGTAACGGCAAGTTTTCGGTTCCCGACAATGGTTTCTGAAACCATTTCTGACGCACACTAGCAATGATTCTGAAACTTGTGAATTGTCATCACGAGCGTATGACTTTGATTCTAAATCTGCTACTATCTTTTCTAATTCTGTCACTTTCGCTGATAAGCGAACTTTGTCCGATTTTAATTGGTTAGTCGTCCGTCGTTGGTTTAGGTAAAGATTGCGAAAATGGTCAAAACCTGCCTGTAAAGTTCTCAAACTCTCTTTACCTTTTATTTCCTGAACTGAGGAGTCAATATTTTGCATAGAATTGTATACTTCTACTTCTATTGCCTCGACCTGCTCCAATTGCTTCTTCTAAACAAACACTATCTACTTCTATATTGCCTCGACCTCCTACAATTGCTTCTTCTAAGCCTACACTACCTATTTCTATATTGCCTCGACTACGCTTTCTACTTCTAACGGATGCCTCAGATACCTCTATACTGTTCAAACTTTCTAAATTACTACCTTGTGCGTCAGATGAACCTGTGCCGTTTTGCTATCAACAGGACTACTTTTTTCCCGTTATGCACTTCCAAAAAAGTCTTCTTCCGAAAAATGCCGTCCGCAAACATAAATGCATTTCGCTGATGACTCCAGAAAAGCATTATAAAGAACCCCACCAGTTAGCTACATTTAAATAAAAAGAAATACAATAAATATACAAAACACCGAATGCTATAGTTTTCAATAAAAATTTACACCATTAAATTTATTTTAGATTGTCTCTAAGTTCGATAAATCTATAGTCGTCATATGGAACATTAGCTTAAGTCGTCGGAGGAGTAGCTTACTCCATATTGACACAGATTCATTTGAGCTACATATTTATTACTTATATATAAAATTTTATTTTTAATATTTTTTATTACGTTTGTAAATATATTTGAACTATATTTATTAAACTACAAATATTAAATCGAATCAAAAACAAACCGTAAGCCGTTGGTGACAGAAAAACTGAAATGGCAACCATTCATTTAACGTGTGTACAGAGTTCGCGTGTGTGTGTTTTTTTTTAGCTATACGAGCTACGGCTAGGGAATCTTCAAAAGATATTGGCAGTCCGGACTAACCAATATGCACGATTCGCGACAAGACTTACTAATTTTTCCATCCACTATCAAGTATTACTTCAGGGGAGTGGTGATTCAGCGAATGCTGCTTCCCCTTTCCGCAGATCTTGCCCTCTCAGCCAATCTCTGACGCACCAAGATTTCCTTTGCAAAAACGCACACCAAGTCCCAATTCCTAGCTGAAGTCAGCATTAGTCCAACAATGTTGTCCGGCACAATCCGGGATCGAATTGCCATTTCCAGGGAACGCCTTTGATCTTCATACCGCGGGCAGTCAAAGAAATTATTACCCGCGGTTTCGGTCACATTCGGACAATCCGGGCACGCATCATCGTTGTCGTGCCCATATTTAAAAAGGTAGGCCCTAAAGCATCCATGACCGCTCAACAACTAAGTCAGTTGAAAATTTACCTGCCCGTGTCTCCTTCCTATCAAATCAGCCACATTCGGTATGAGCGTGTGAGTCCATCTTTCCCTCAAGAAGGTATTCCAATCGTGTTGGATGTTTCCATAGCACCTTTCTCTAGCTGGCCCGTGTTTGCCGACCCTGATCTTTTCGCAACGTGCTTCTTTCTTTCAACGTCTGCCACCAGCTGCATTGGCATCAGTCCCGTAAAAGCCGTGCACGTGGATACCGTGCGGAAGGCAGACGCGACCCTGAGCGCACATCTTCTATAGGCTGCATCAATACACATTATGTATGTTCACCTAAGTGTAGACTCAGTCCATATGGGGACAGCATATAAGGCAATGGATCATACCACACTAGTAAGCAACAGCTTCCTCTTCTGTCTTGGGCCGCCTATGTTCGGCATTATTTGCGCAAGTGCACAAGCTGTGAGTGAATGTTTCCCACAGACATACTTCAGGTACTCCCTAAATGTGAGTCTGTTGTCGATCATGATCCCCAAGTATTTAAACGCTTGTCTAAAGGCTATTCGCTGGTCACCAACTGTTATAGTGATAAACTCCATTTTCTTTCTGATGCTTACCAGTAGGACTTCATTCAGTCTTGTGATCCGCAAGTTTGAGACCTGCAAGCTCTTTCCAGTTTGTCGAGATGTTTTCCCCTTATCACCAAGGCAATATCATCTGCGAAGCCAACGGTTTGCGCTCCCCTTGGGAGTTCGAGCCTTAGCACACCATCATACATAATATTCCAGGGTATAGGGCCTAAGACTGAGCCCTGCGGTACCCCAGCCGATACTACATATAATTTCCTGCCATCAGACGTGTCGTACAAGAGGACTCTGTCCCTGAGGTAATCGGCAATCAGCTCGATCAGGTATTTCGGCATCTTCTTCTCATCGAGTGCAGCCAACGTGGCATCCCAGTCCGCAGAGTTAAACGCGTTCTTAACATCCAAGGTGATGATAACACAGTATTCCTTATCACCTTCAAGCCAGCGGTCTCCACTGATGGCATCTTTCGCCATGTTCACAACTCTCTCTATGGCATCAACTGTAGAGCGTGCCTTCCGGAAGGCAAATTGGCGGTCCGATAAACCCGATCCATTCAAGGCCGTCTCCAATCTCCTGTAGATTATCTTCTCCAGCAATTTGCCGGCTGTGTCAATAATACAGAGTGCATCCTGTCTGATATTGCCCTTCGGGATGAGCACCAGCCTTTGCCTTTTCCAGATCCTAGGGAGTGTCCTCTCTTTGATACAAGCATCAAACACTTTCCTAAACATTTCCGCCTTGCTCTCAATAGCCGTCCTTAATGCAATATTCGGGATTCCATCAACTCCTGGTGCCTTTTTCAGCCTAATATCCTTACACACTGCCTCAAATTCCTGGCTGCTAACCCCCGGAATTTCAAGGTGGAGTGGTCCTTCTTGCACAGAGTATGTTATTTCGGCCCTACGCGGGAAAAGTCCTTCGACAATTGATTCCAGTCTGGACGCAGATGTCGTAGGTGGCGGTCGAAAACTATTCAGTTTCCTCATCACAACTTTATATCCTGTACCCCAAGGGTTGTTCTCCACTTCGTAACACATCTCTCTATAGCATCTTCTCTTGCTTTGCGCAATGGCCCTTTTCAAGCAGGATCTTAACGTTCTGTACTCCTCTTGAAGTTCTGTAAAGTTGTCACGACCTCTCGCCCTCTGGCATACCCGCCGTGCACGGTTACACCTACGCCTTATCTCAGCTATTTCCGCATTCCACCAGTATACATTCCTTCTGCCAGGTCTATGGAAATTTCTTACCATGGATGCATCGCAAGCGTCCGTGACCTGCCATATCGTTGACGCCTCCAGTCAACTGGCTGTCCTCCATTGCAAAAACAAAAACAAAGGCCTCCTTATCAAAGGTGGAATCCCTCCATCGGGGACCGGGAGGGACCACAGGTAAAGTTGGGCCGGTGGAACGTTCGCGTATCTCAAAGATAATAGCGTGGTGGTCGCTGTGCGTGTATACGTCAGATACGCTAAAGTCAGTCGAGATTGCCAGGGCATCGCTGACGAATGTCAGGTCTACCCTGGAGCTTCTTCCGTTCCTCGAGAATATATCCCTTTGACCGCAGTTCAGCAACACCACATCCAGTGCTGCAAATGCCTGCAGCGATAACCACAGGCCGTAGATCCTTTGCTTTGTTGACAAGGTCATCCAGTCTGATGCCATACTCCTCGATTGACAAGCCCGGGGGAAAGTAGCAGCTAGAGACGTGCACTCCACCAACAGTACCCCCAACAAAACACTCCCTACTACTATCAACATTCTCCAGGGGGAAATTACCACAAGACCATATCGAAGCCTTGTTGCACCCACTGTTAGCCCAGCGGGGATTCTCTGGTACTCTATAATGTTCACTCAATAATGCCAGGTCTACCTTCTTGTCTCTCACAGTTTGCCCCAGGATATCCTGCGCGGCTTCGCAGTGGTTCAGATTCAGCTGAAGGATTCACATTTCCGCTGACTTAGTAGCTTCCGGCGGGCCGACAGATAGTTGTGGCATTTAGGCCCCACCGTGATGTGTTTGGCATCACTATTCGGACGGCCCCTACAGAGTAGACATAGTGGGTCACCCTGGCAGGTTCTAGCTAAGTGATCCTGTCCGCCGCACTTGTAGCAACTTCCGGACCAGTCTTTCTCACCTCAGCACCCTCTGGCTACATGCCCAAAGTCAAGACACCTGAAGCATCTTTTTGGAACTATTTTTCTACGTAGACAGCAAACTGTCCTCCCAACACGCAGTTTTCCTACCTCCTCTGCCCTATAAGCCTGTCTCACTGGAATTGAAATAATAGCCGTTCGCTTATCTCCAGGAACATTTCTTATAGTCTTGAGCGCAGAAGCCTCCAATTCGCCTATTTGCTCCTTCCATGCATTTATTATCTCGTCTTCCGTAGTTATTTCATCTAGGTACCTTAGCTCGAAGGTTGCCTCCCGAGTAAGTGTCCTAATCTCAACATGCTCCGATAGCACATTCTTCAATTTAGACCGATGCAACTCGGCCGTCATCTCGGAAGACCTTTTAAATTCGAGGAGAATTTCTCCCCCCTGTGTCTTCTTAACCAGGTGAACATCATCGCCAACTGTTTTAAGCTCAGGGGCGCCTATCACTTTTCTAAGCAAATCCGCGTAGGATAGCTTTTCTGTGGGCTTAATTATTACCACATCTGGTCTGGGTTTCCTGCGCTTTTTTGTTTGGATAATCCACTCGTTAGGCCTCTAATTGCCCCCATCTTGACTGGACTGCCCATCTACAATGCGGTTCGGTTCATCCACCCTGGTAGCATCAGTAGTCTTAGCAGGTACCTTATTCAGGTCTTTCGATGTCCCATTAGTTTTCTTCTCCGAGCGACCAGGCTTAGTCTTTTTAGGCGGAGTTCTCCTGCCACTCTCAGTCTCCTCCCACCGTATCATTGCAGTCATTGGATATCGACGGCCGGGAGCCTGCTTGCTCACCCCGCAAAACCGCCGGCACTGGGCTCATTACACCCTGCACCGTAACTTTATTCCTTAAAGAACTTTCCATTGTTGTTTTATTGTTCTGGGATCCTACCCATATCATTTTATACCTACTGACAGGTTCTTAACCAGCCGCTCCTAACATGGAGGCAGACGCTGCCTAGAAAGCTGCTCAATCTGAGTCAGACGCTACCAGGATTTTCGATGTCGACACTTAATCAATGGGCGGCATCAATCGCCCAGTCAGAGAAACTTCACTGAGCCAAATAACCTTTTAAGTTAAGGTCTTCATTTCTGCCGCTATTGGTCGGGGACTGCTTATTTAACATTCGCAGCTAACCCACATATCTGTGGGCCATTCAGCTATCCGCCACCTTGCTGACCCCCACAGTAGCCTACGCTCAGCCCTGTGTGTGTGTGTGTGTGAGTGAGTGAGTGTGTGTGTGTGTGTTGTGCTGTGTTGATTACTTTATATAAAAACATACCTGGGCGGATTTTTCGGAAATTTGTGTAGGGAATGTCCCTTTGGACATCCCATAATGAACTTACGAGCACTGAAATAAAATTATTTTATTTAATACGTTGAAAACCACCACCATTTCAAAAAAAAGTAGTTAAAAGTCTGTGCGAAGAGAAGCCTCACTCGATATAAGTTTAATTGAGTTATTCAGGGTTCATTTTGACGAAGTCGATAGTTTTTCACTTTTAGCACCTGCATCTTCGATGGTGCTATTTACAGCGCTAGGGGGATCTACAGACTCCATAATGTTACATAAATACATATATGTACACAAAATGGCCTCTTCAGTATCTGTTAGCCAATATTTAGAAAACTGTCCTCTACCGGTTGTTTTGTTTAATAAGACCCAAATATGGTAAAGTTTATTGGGATGATCAAATTTGATCTCTATTTGTAAAACATCATTAGTTTCAGATATTAAAATATATTTTAATAGTAAAACTAAAGCAATAAGTTTGTCAACAAGGGCAAAGGTTCAATAACAAAGAATATCTTCAGAAACATTAAGCAAGTTTGTCAATAATATCGAGCCATAACCGCCAAAAAACACGTAAGCGCCATGATTATCGATTTTCGTTTTTTGATAAAAATCGATAGTATTCGATCATTCCCACCAGCATACAAAATTCTGTAGCTCTAAATTGTACCTTTGTGATTTTACAGCAAAAACAAAAGAGTTTTATGTACTACTCTAAAACAAAAAATATTGAAAAAAAACCTTCTCCTGAAAAATTTGTTTTTTGTCGCTTACGGTTTGGCGGTTGTGGCTCGATATATCGAAACGACTACGAGTTGTCATTAAAAACAAAAAGGTGCACGAAACAAATAATATGTATTTTTAATTTTATGTAGGAATTTATTTTGTCGCGTTCAAAATGTTCTTTAATTTAAAAAAAGTGCATAAAATTTACTTTTTTCAAAATTGTTTTTTTATTTTTCAGATGCTTTATCATGTTAAAAATTTATACTTTATTTTGTCGTATAGTGTACACTAGTCAGAAAAAGTCTGTGTACAAAACCATTATGTCCAAGATAATACAAAAAAAAAAAAAATACTCAACAGCAGGTCTTTAGAATACAAAATTAATTTTTTTATTGAATCTTGTTGCATAGCTTTAATTAATATTAAAATCCAGCAAATAAAATTAATTATATACAAATTAATTGCAAAAAAGTAAGTAAATAGGCTGAAAAAGTTTGCGTGCAAATGTTATGCACTTTCTTAAAATCTTATTTTTGAATATTCATGACAGCATTAACAATAAATTAGTGCTTAGGGGATGGTCTGTTCTTTTGAGAACCACAGCCAATCTTTTTTGAATGGAATATACCAGTTATGTGGCTGGCTAAATAACAAGGAATAAAGTACATCAAAAGTGTGTGTCTTAAACCTAATATTGTAAAATTTTTTCTCTTCATTTTTA
>JAKWBJ010000136.1:0-162500 GCA_023159175.1 Wohlfahrtia magnifica
TTTTATGGAATTTTATTTTATTTCACACAACCACATTGGTTCTCAATTTAAGTATGAATGGGAAGCCTAAAGGTCACTGTCACTTTATAATGATCGACAAACAATATGTAGAGTGAAGTGACGTGTGGATTGCTCATAAGTTGATGTGAATATATCGTGCCGTAACTGCCAAAAAAGCTTAACCAACAAAAACACAATTTTACAGAAGAAGGTTTTTTAATATCTTTGCTTTTTCTTCAGTTATTACAATGAAATTATTATATATTAGTATATATGTAAGTGTTATTTTTCCTAATATCCATATTACATCTAATATTGCTCACATTTTAGTACAATAACGGTAATTCTTGTCACTTAAACTTCTTTCGTTACCACTCTTATAACCTACTGATGATATTTGTGTCAGTTAATCTAAAAAATCTTTTTTAAAGAAATAATTAATTATTATAATTATCTTCATGTCTAATTTGTGTATAATTTTACTTTTTATTCTACCGTTTTGTTTAATACAGTGGCTCAATTTAATAACCGAGTAGTTAAATGATATGTATGTTTTACCATACCAAAACAAAATTTCTCCACTAAACTAAAAAAAAAAAAAAAATGTTTATGTATTTTTTTATTTACATGGGACTATTCGAAATACATTTACAATGGATAGCAAAAATCTCTTTACAAAAAGTAAAAAACAAAAAATTCATAATGAGAAGAAAATAAAGATCAAATTATTAATCGGACATTTCAAACTTTCTCGCTCAGATGAGCAGTCATATGTATGGTGAAAGCCGAATGAAGCATTAAGATCGTGAAATCCTCGCTATACAATAATACACGGTGCTGGAAGTGTAATGGTTTTGGGCTGTATGCTTACATCGGGCCAAGGTCAGCTGGTTTTTATTGATGGAGAGATGGACCAGTATAACTGTATATAACCATTTTATAAGAAAATTTGGCATCCAGTTTAAAAAAGTTGTGCATTTGTTTTTTTGGTAAAAAATACATATCATTTAACTGTCCGGTAGCTATATTTTGATTTTTTGTCATAAAAAATTTGACAACGAAATTTTCTTATTTACTAATAAACCGAGTTTACCCACAAAAATATATAACTACTGTTCAGCATGGAGCCTAGTTTGGCACTGTATCTTGAATGTTGGTTACGACAATTCACATTTCCTTAATGGTAAAGTACACGATTTGTTTATCTCCATATTCGAAAAGAAAATATAAACCAAAGTGCAGAAAAAGGGGGTATCGCAAGCAGTTTTCCATTCTACCAAGACAACGATCCAAAGCAAACATGCTAGTGCTTGAAGCGTACCTGACCCAAACTTACACAGACATCTGCTCAGAGCCCAGAACTTAATGTAAGTACAATTTTTTAGAAGTAATTGGTTAGAAGAGTTTATCAAAAAAAGTTTAACACACTAATTCAGTTTAAGACGACATAATTATAGAACTTCATAGAGTTAAAGGAATGCTAAAATTTTACTTACTGACTGTTCTGGATTACAAAGGACTTATAAACTATTACTCATTGTTCGATTATTGCATTTTAAGTATTCATACGTTGGTTTGATCGATTATGCGTTGAGCTCAAAAAAATTAGTTATTTTCGTGTTACTGATGAAACTTACAGTTATAATTGGATAGAAGACCTCGAAAGATCTATATATTTATTATACTTTTATGTTTGGAGGACTTTTCTATGAAAAAAATGAAACGATTATACCTTGGAGTCACTGTATGCATATAATATTCGTAAAAAAAGAAGTTTGTGTGTAATTTTTCTTCATATGTGTAATTTGTATATAAACCATAACGCTGTTGTTGGTAACACTGTGTGAGACACAAAAATATTTCAGTGGCTGGTTAGTCGTCAACGAAGAAGGGGTGTAGCGCATGTTTTTGTGTTTTTGAATTTTAAAAGAATTTGAAGAGAGCTAAAATTTTGATTTATACACCGAGAAGTGTTAATAACAAGCTATATAAATTTATGCATGTTTATACTTCGCATGGAAACCTACTTTTTTACGGTATTGTAACTTCAGTGTATTTATCATTTTAAGTGTTTCGCTCTTTTTGCGCACTTCTGTTTTAAACACATAAGCGTAGCGATGATAATTACGTTGTGTCTACTTTAACTACAAGAAATATTAACAAGAGAGATATTCTTAATGTTCTGACCATGTGAATTTAAGTGATGTCCACTGGATATACAACATTTATGTAGTGTTTATTTCCATCCTCATAAATATATGCTTATATCGGGTCTTCTCTGTAGCAAACAACCCTTATGTGGGTTACGGAACAAAAATTTTTAATAGGGCTACTTGAATCTCACAGAAAGTATATGCAATTTTAAATCAGGAGAGATGTATTTCCGTTGAAGAGCGATTGTTGTGACATAAAGGACAATCGCGGTTCACAAAATACATGCCACAGGCGTCCAAAAATGTGGCATTAAAATCTTTTGGTAGTGTAACTCGAGATGTTCATAGCCACTTAAATTCAAATTTTTAAAAATAAGCGAACTGAAATGCAGGTAAAAATTGCCTTAGAACTACTCAGTGCATACAATAACTCTGGGAGAAATATAACAACTTATTATTTTTTCAGCTCCCTGAATTTAAATAAACATTAAATTCATGAAATCTTACGCTGGTTGAAACCATAGATTTTTTATTCAAGTCTACACAAGTTTTCTTCAAACCTACATAAATTTTATTGAAAACAATGAATTTTCTTCCACTTAACAAAACAATTTTTGTAAAAATTTTTATTTAAGTAGAACCTGTCGATTTGAATAAGATTTAGTTATTTATTATAAAAAAATTGAATAAACTTAGGTTAAAGTTACAAAAGACATGTAAAATTAAAAACATTTCAAATAATTTTATACACTTATTTAAGAAAATAAATATATAGCAATTATTAGTTTGTTATTAGTCATATTTAATTCTGAAATTATTCATAAAAACAAAATTGATATTTTTGGAATTTAATATGAATTAATTATAATACCCGGCAATTATAAATGTTAAAATTCATAATATAAATCATCATCATAAAATAAATCATTTTTTTTAATTACTAAAGACCTGTAAATATGACGAAATTTAGTTAATTCAACTAAAAATTGATTAAAGTTACTAAAGGCATGTAAAATTAAAAAAAAAATTGTTAATTTTACCCACTTCTTTTTGTAAGATTAAATAATTTTTTTTTTTTTAAATTTACTAAAAGGTCTGTAAAATTGATGAAATTTCGTTAATTTAACTTATTTATTTTAGTAATTAAAAAAAAAACAAGCTGGCGTTAGAAAAAATTTATGTTACAAAATTGGAACTAAAGGCTTAATAGTTTTGACATTTGTCTTCATTTTTTATTATTATAAAAATTTTGTTAAGTTTGGCGTCAATTTTAAGTTTTGGAGCAAAATAATTGTAATTTTTTCTTCTTAGATAAGAATTTTTTATCTTTTTGGTTATTCTGTGTTTTGGCATTAGAGCAAATAGTATTCATGGCAACAAACAAAACAGCAAACGAAAAGCAATGTAAGTAGTAAACACTATTTGATGTTGGTAATACAAAAATACATTTTCTTTCAGGAGTTGCATAATGAGTTGTCCATCACGAGCAGGGCATATATATCCTGACTGATGATACAAAGTAAGTTCAAATATATATATATAGTTGTTTATGGTAAGATCATGTTGCTAATCTTGGCTGGTTACCCTTAAGCAGTTTGTGTCCTCATTCATGTGTTTTTTATTGGCCGACCAATAAAGTAGTTAATAAAAGTGAAATGTGCTTTAAATATTAATATTATATTAAAGAATGAAAAAAGAACACAAGGGCCAACATAATTTGAATTTTCTAACAAGAAATTGGTGAACAAGGAACAGATTTCAAGTAAAATTATTTATAGTGGCCATAGTGTTTGTGCAAACAATGATTTTTATTTTGTGAAAATGCTATTTGCATAAGAACGAAAACACCACATAAGGGTGTAGCACATCATTTTAAAAGAATGGAGAGACTAACTCATTTTTGCTAAAGTTGGTACCACACTGCTGCTGCTATATTTTGATATGACACTTTTTTTATCGCCTTTATAATTATTGCATAGTAAACTTAAAAGTATGAATTCTAAACATTTTTATTTTATTGCAGCTCCTATAGTGTCTAAGAAGCGTTGACGCAAAGGACCAAGATTTGTGATAATGTTTAATATATTTATAAAATTGTTTTACAATAGCATAAGTTATTTTTCTTCTAAATTTTTATGTCTTTATAAGATTAAAATTAAAAAAATTCTTCATGGAACAACTTTGCTTTGTGTGTTTTCTTGTAATATATGGATCCCACGAAGCAGAAACATCAAGATTTAATTCCTTATTAAGGGCCAAAGGGGTAAAAGGGATTTTTTTACATAGCGTGCAATTTTTCTCTTTAAATGAGCAGATAGTTTAGGTTTCATCCCTCTGGTTTCAGGTTTGTATTGGTAAGCCAATACTTTTAGCTATTTCCCGATAACTTTTCCCTTTATTATAGTTTTTCTTATTAAATTTGTTCACTAAATGCATTTACGTTTTATTTTAAATAGAAAACAGAGCATGAATCCTTAATTAGTTTCTTTATTTCAACTGTCTTTAATGGGTCTATTTTATGGAACACCTCTTTTCTCTATTTATATAAAAAAGTATTTATCTTGAAATAAGTTAAACAATAATTGCAAAAAGTAACGTCATTCTATCAAACAAGCGACCAACAAAAATATTTTCAGTTCAACTTTTATACTTAAGTCTTTGTAGACGAGATTATAATATAAACGTAACTAAAAAATATGTGGCTCTATTTTAAAGAACATCACTCTTATAGGCTGATGAAGTGTTCAATGCAATAACTTGTTTGAATCAAATTTAGAAACTTCTACTGTTACCGACCGTATGGGCGATGTCAAACATTTTTGTATTAGACATTTGTTCATATTTATTCCATACAAACCAAACTACATTGTACCATTCGATATTTGTCACAAACTCAACATTTGACTCGATCGCTTTAACCTCACTCAAGATACATATATAAAAAAGAAAATTTATTTTGGAGGGTCACATGTCCACATGCCCAATCCAATGGCTCAAGATTTTAAGACAGATTTTGGGTCTAAAGAAAACCAGTGAATCTGATTTAATTGGTGTCCTTAAATATTCGGACTTGTGTGACATTTATTTAAACACCCCTTTATTGTGCCCAAGGATATCCAATTTATCAGGCTGAGAAGAATCGGTCTTTTTGAGTACCTGCATATATTTTTGAAAAAAAAGGGATAAAATTTAATGATGTTCTGCATACATGAATACCAATATGTTTCTCAACTGGAAATTTTATTTTTTGTTTTTCGTATGTATATATGAAATATGCCAAAACTTTAAAATTAAAAAAAACGCAATGTAATATAATTTTATAATTTTTATCCTTTAATTGTTATTTACAACTATAAATATCTACATATACATATGTTTATTTAACGCTGAGTCTTAACATTTGTGTAATTTTTATATAAATTGTTTTTTACTAAACGCATTTTATTTATAACTAAACACTGTTTCTTAATTAACTCATAAACAGTACGATTCCTATATAAATTAGTGCTCAAAAATGCATCTAAACTTGAAAAACTTAACAAATTGGATGAAAAAAGTTTGCAAGATCTGTTTCTTTTCTTTTGAAATCGGTTAATGTTTAGCTAAATTATCAGCTTATTAGCGGCTATCAAAAAAATACTGGCACTACCCACTGTTTCACTTTGTCACTTATTTGTTGTAGCACCGTGTAATGTACCTTACTGTACAACTTTAAAATACGGTTGAGAATTGGCTTCTAAAGTATTCTTTTTGTAGTTGAAAACCTCCTCCGTAGTCATATTTAACAAATGAAATATTTAACTGCAATAACAAAAAATATGTATTCGTATGTGTTTTGTTTTTTGCTTTTAGTAACTTGGGGTACCTGCCTTGGGAAATGCTATTGCATTAATATTTATTCCATTCCGAACAATGGAACTGTGGTTTTTTTCTTGAAAGACTTTGTAGACACTGCCACTTCAGTCCAAAACATTCTTCGAGTATTTGCTCCGAGAACAGATTCCTATCAAAACAATATTAAATAATTAAACACAGACACCTTTTGAGTTTATAAATAAGCCACACAATCACTTCTTATTTTTCTTTTTAAATATTTCTCCTGTGATGTTTTTTTAACTTTTTATTTCAGATTTTTGGAAAAACAAAATGGTTTTTTCAGAAAAACATTTTTAATTTAAAATTTTTTGAATATTATTTTTAACATATGTCAGAAAACATGAATTTATAGCGTTTGCTTCTAACTCATAAGCTTGCCAATGGTTTCACAGTTTCTTTTTTCTCCCTCTAATGAAACTGTTAACCATATTATTTTGAGCTTTGACATCTGTCACTTGCTTCGTGTTCTTCGTCTTAAAAAAAAAAATAAATAAATAAATTTTGTGAGTGTTTTTCAATTAAAAAAAATATTCATTTGAAGTGTTTTTTCTTAATTTAAATTTTTTAAATGATGTGCACAAAATATAGCAACCAATCTACAGTGACTTCAACGCATAGATAAGTCTACTAAGCGTAAAAAATATAATAAATAAAGGGTCCGCCATCTAACGTTTTTTTTCAACTAGTGCTTATTTCGTGAATGGTAACACTTAGCTTATGACTGATTTGACAGATAATTAGTTTTATCTTTCCGCTGAACGAATATGGTTGCGTATACGCTTGAACAGCGCTGGGAAATATTACGACATTACTTTGCTGATTTTGCCAAAAAAATCATCTTTTCAGATGAAGCTCATTTTGATCTTGGCGGGTATGTATACAAGCAAAATTGTCGCATTTGGGGCACAGAAAACCCGCACGCATACATTGAACACCCAAGACGAGTCACTGTTTGGTGCGGATTTTGGTCCAGAGGCATAATTGGGCCATTTTTCTTCGAAAATGAGCAAGGAGTGGCCGTTACAGTTAATGGCGATCGTTAATGGGACATGTTGAACGAATTTTTGTTCACAAAAATTCAAGAGGAGGATATTAGCAACATTTGGTTTCAACAAGACGGCGCTACGTGCCACTCAGCCGAAGCTACACTCGATGTTTTGCGCACTGTTTTTGAAGATCGCATTATCAGTCTCAGAGCTGATGTCGTTTGGCCACCTCGGAACTGCGATTTCACACCGTTGGACTATTACTTGTGGGGTGCCGTCAAAGATAAGTGTTACGCCAACAAGCCAGAGACAATTGACGCTTTAAAGGACAATATTCGTGAAGCCATTGGTGAAATACAGCTGCACACAATCGATAATGTGCTTAAAAATTGGACCGATAGTGTAGGCTACTGCATGGCCAGCCGAGGCAGCCATTTGAACGAAATTATTTTCCATTATTAACCGGAAGGATTGTACTTTCAAATAAAAAAAGAAATTTGAGAAAATATTCAGTAGTTTTTTTTATAGCATATAAAAAAAAAATTTTTTTTCGCTGATCCTTTATATAGACGTTTTCGGGTCTTATTTATACTTCAGATATTTATCTATACGAATAAAAGGAAAACCAGCATTAATCCAATAATAACTTTAAGTTTAAGTAAAAAAACAAAAATAGCTCAATTTCTTAAACCCAACACATAATGGGACAAGGCAAAATTTGAATCACTAAAATGCAACAATCGATAAATCGATAATAATTTCCATATCTTTTGTAATTTAGCACAGTCAGTAAGCGTCTTAGATTTGATCTCGATATACTTTCGGCTCTACGGTTCAATATTGCTAATAATATCACATTAATCTGAACAAGGGTATTGACCTTTTTTGATGGTCTCTTCTAGCCAATTCCTCCCAAAGACATCCAATTACATAGGGTTCTAGAATCCGATCATGTATTTCTGTAAGTTCGAAACAATTACGGATCAAATAAAGCTTTGTGACACCTTAAAACTGAGTCTGTAGTAAGTGTATTATTTGGAATATTACTGCTTAAAAGAACCCGGAAAGAAGCTCCTAGGCAAACTGTACTACAAATGCTTTAATATAGTGAGAATGTTAAAACAAACTGGCGTTGTCTAAAAGAGGGCATACTCATCAAAAACTTCGGTTGGTGAGCCAGTGTTGCCAATAGTAGTGCAAATAGTTTTTTTTATGTAAATATATTAGCGTAGGGAAAAAGGGACAGATTTTGTTTTCTAATCCAAATGTAGGTACTTTTTATATGAATATCATGTGACATTTTTAAATTATAGTTTTTCCCATATGACAATATCAGCGTTGTCAACGCTTTTTTAATTTCGTTGAAAAACTACTGAAAATATTGTATTTAGAAGAAAAAAAATAGTAAAAAAGTGTACAATTGAAATTAATTAATGTCTTTATTAAACATATGTACTATGTAGAAAAGAAAAATTAGTTTTTCTGAGGAAAGTGATGTGCAGCCAAAGAAATATTGAAAACAAAAGTTCTGTCAAAGCTGGCTTGAGGAAAAGCCGTTTGAAGGTTGGCTGGAAGAAATTAAAGATGAAATTCGAAACTAAAGAAACATGCACTGACAAAATTACACCAATCAACAGTCAACAGTTTTTTCGAAAAACAGAATAAACGTGCTGATCCTGTCGAGAATTATCAAATTCGATTCAGCACATTTTTTGCTGAAGATGATGTGGCATTGCAAGTTATGGTATATCTGCTACCACTTTTAACGGAAATAGTGCCTGGTTCAAATATTATTAAGAAGAGTAAATTAGGCAGCACGAAATGTATTAAAAACGTATTGGCTGAAGAGCAAAAATCAAGATTGGTTAACAAGTTACTAAGAGCTGAAAGAAGTAGAATTTTACATTCGCATGGCTACATAGAACTAAAAAAAATGAAGTAAAGTAATAGAATCTATCTGAAATATCAAGAATTTCGAGAGCTTTCATATTATTGTTTACTCAGCATATAAAAAGCAAATCGATGTTGTAAACTAAGCGTGAATAAAGTTTATTTCGTGCAAACTTAGCGAACGAGTTATTGTTTTGAACTCAGTGTAAAGAGAGCTTAGTATGGTTAACTCTTGTTGAAGAGGTTGTGATTGAACCTAAGTTGTAACAACGATCGGGTTGAAAGGTCTGTCGAGTAATTGTTTCTGTTTACAAAATTGTAAGCAGACGAAGTATTTATAAATAGAAATTGTTATTGCCCGTGAAAAGGTTACGAGCAGTGAAGCACAAAACTGTGTTAAATAAAAAAAGATTTATTTTATTTTAACAAAAATTTACGAACTCATAAATAAACGTTTTAATATTTTTATATGAAAAACAGCAATAACATATTTATTTCGTAAAATTTTACAGAATACAACAAATAGGACTGGATAGAACACTTTGTGATTTGGCAAATTCTTTTATAAAAATTTCGAACTCAATAAAATTAAAACATCATTTATTATTAATTTCGGAAAAAAAATGTATAATTTTTTTAATGCTTCTATGACCTATCCTTAGATATGTACAAACATACACAAGTATGTACTATTATGTACGAGTACGCTTATAATGTTTCAATTAAAAGTAAACTATTTTTCAAAAATGTCTAAATAAAGTGCTTTCGTGTCTAGAAAATTATAACTTCTATAAATCTAATCATCCTTGTTGGCATCTTTTATGGTAAATTTAACGAATTATTACCTCAAAATATCCACAATGTCCAATCCATTAGAGTTTCTGAAATCACTGTTCGATTATACTTTATGTGACTGAATTATTTTATGATTTTATTTTCTCTTTCTATCTTTGTTATATTTACTTACAACGAACTCATAAGATGGCCAATATTAAATCATTTTACATACTTTATTGATTATTCTTTTTGTTTGAGTATGTGTGTGAGTGTGTGTGTGTAACTATATAAGTTGAATTTCATTTTTATTATTACTGCTGTTATTCGTAAAGATGGAAAAATAAAAATTGTAGAAAGTCAATGTCCTTTGAAAGCCCAATATGCTTTAAAAAACACGGCCAGTACCACCTACTAACTAAACACAAGCAGATGTGGCTCAAGTAGATGAACAAACAAGTAAGCATATACACGCTACACACACATACATACAATGCCACATAAGTGTCTTTTGTTGATGTTGAGGACGACAAACACAGTTTTTTTTATCAATAGTTTATGTTGTTGTAGATGCTGGTGCTGATGGTTCGTTTATAAGGCTTTAACATGTTTTTTCTATTACACAACGACGACACACATTCTCTATAACATCCATTACTGATGACTCACATACCATAACAGTAGATAGTCACTTTCGCTCATACATTTATTGAGGAAAACACATTGGATATTGTGCAAACTGTTGACTTTTATTGATTTCATTGAAAGGATTTCTTTAATGTTTAGACAATTTATTATCGACACATACAAAGAAGGGGGAAGGGTTAGGGGGTGAATAAAATAGAAACTTATTTTACCAGCAAATGTTTTTAAAATTGATTGTTTCTGTTTCTGTGTGGTTGCGCCTGTTTGTATGTCCGTTTATTACAATGCCTTTAGAATGCCTGTAATACATACAAACGTCTGGATATCGCACACGTCCTGGCATTACGGAAGTAATATTTTAGTGCGCAGTCATTAAACCAAATTCTAACCATAAATAATACCATCACATTGTTATAGCCCTGTATGCTTCCATGGCTGTTTTCTTTGTATCTGTTGTATGGGTAATTTTATAGGATTTTTGATTATAGCTTACCATCCATATTCTTCGTTTACTGGTTTCTTCCTCTCATCATCCTTATTTACCATAAATTTTCTTATATTTTTCATTTTTTACATTCTTTTAACTTTCGAGTCAATGGGCAGCTGACTATGGGACATAAGTTTTGCCATAATGAAAATAATGGAAAATCGTTGTTGTTCTCTTTCATATTGGCCTAGTGAAAGTGGTCAGCTGTGGTATAATGTCGCAACAGCCCGGTTGCCAAAATCATCATTAACGAAATGTTCATCTAAAATGTCTAAGCCTTTTTTTATTATTATAACTAACGATTTTCTTCGTTAAGAGAATAAATACATATTTGTCTATTAAGTCTCTAAAGTGATCGTATATTCATAACTATGTACACCTAATTGTCTTTTTACATGAATTTTATATAACACGATACTAAAGCAAAAACTAATTCTTTTTTACACGGTTTTTTTTTTAAACACTATAATCTATATTTATTACATATTTCATGATTTTTCTCACCTTGTAAGATTTAGAGTTTGTATTGCATTATCGATTATGTCTTATATTTAATATATTGAAAGTTTAAGTACGAAATAAATTCTTAAATAAATAGTAAAAATAATTTTTTTTTATATCGTTAAACTAATTCAATTTTTACACGAATTTTTTGGGAACGTATCTATCATGTGTCTTCCATATTGTCCTTGTGAAATACTATACGGTACATAAATATTCTTGAATATGTATTGCGTCGACTTTAAAAAACTGTCGGCAACAAGACAAGCGACAAATTTGCATCTATTTTTTTATTTTTTGTAGAAGAATGAGGACACAGTGGACCCGCAGAAATCAGTGTGCTGAAAAACTGTCCGATAAATTATAAAAATATATAATTAATAAATTAATTTTTCAACCACAATACCCATAAAGATTGACGGCTGTAAAGTTTTTAATTAATTTATTAATTTTCAAAATACAATAATTTGTGTGTACGAAGATGGCTCAAAAATATAATAGATCTGGTAATTGCATTATGTAACACTATCACAATGGCGAAGGTTAAAATAAATCATCATGTGTGGCCTCATACTTTTTAAAGCATTTCGTCCAAATTTTTATAGACGACAGTAGTTGATTTTGTCTCACAGGCGTCCGTTTATTACTGAGTCCTAACAAACAATATAATCACACAGAAAAAACAAAATCTGTTAAACAAAATATTCCAAAAATTTAAAATTGAATGTTTGTAAGCACATTTACTACGTTCCTTTAGAGTTGCGTTTAATTTTTTTTTTTCATTATTATTTTTATTGAACAAAACTATCTTTACAATTCATTAATTTGTCCTCAGCGCCTCTAAGGTATTATTGAGGAAACGTTGGCAAAAATGTACATGTTTTGAACAATAGAAACTACATATGTACATATGAATATTAGTATCTCAGTTCAGAATTAATTTCATAATAATAATATCATTATTAAAATTTTTAATTTTACATCAGAAGTGTTTAGAATTTTGGGTATAAATATATCTTCAAATTAGGTTTGTGAATTGAAATTCTATTGACATTTTTCATCTCATCCGGTAACTCATTGAATAACTTGCTTCCCGTGTAATCAATACGTTGTTTTGATTTGATCCAGTTTGTGAAAAAGAAATCGGTTGAAGTTTAATATTATGTATAGATTCAGACACATAAGTTAGAACTTGATAATTATATAATCCATGAATTGGTAATATTGTCTTACACACATCTCTATATAAGGAAATTGTTGAAAAATTAAGAGGTAAACAATAAATGATTTTTAATGCCTTGTTTTGCAGGCATTGAAGCGACTTAACTTGAACATTTCTTTTGTTATGAGCATAAACAATAGCTAAGTAATTTAAATGTGAATTAATTAGGGCTTGATATATCATTAGTTTAGCTTTATCATTTATTTTACGTTTTAATTTATAAAAAATTCCAATGGCAGGTGCTATTTTCTCTTTAATATTAGAAATGTGCAAGTCCCAACTTAAGTTAGACTGTAGGATAACTCCTAAATAGTTGACTGAAAGTGTTTCATGTATTGAATCGCCATTAATATTCACAGAAAAATTGTTTTCAATCGATCTTGGTCCAAAACGAATGAATTTCGTTTTCTTAGAGTTTAGTATTAACCTATTCAGGCGGCCAAATTCAAAAATTAACGCAGCATCCCGTTCAATCTTTATTTTTAATATTAACTCATTCTTGTGTGGATACAATACGCATATGTCATCAGCAAACATGTAAAGTTGACCCTAAAGGTCTATATTTTTGAGGTCATTTAAATAAATAGAGAATAAAAGGGGACCCACTCCACTGCCTTGAGAAACTCCATAAATCACGCCACCAAACAAAACTTTTGGAATTATTTATTTCCACATATAGTTTTCTATTTGCAAAATAACTTTTAAACAGTAATAGCTCCCGACCTTGTATACCATAACATGACAGTTTTTGCAACAAAATATCGTTATCAATCAAATCAAACGCTTTTGTAAAATCAAAGATCATCCCAGCCACACCATTAAATCCTTCATCTAATGCTTTGCAAATGCTTACTACATTGACCACAGCATCTTTTGTACTACTTCCTTTTCTAAATCCAAATTAATAGTTATATAATAGATTATTTTCTTCAAGATAATTTTGAAGTCGATCGTACAATAGCTTTTCAAAAATTTTATCAACTGTCGATAGAACCGATATAGGACGGTATTTCCCAACATCATGTGCGTTGATTTCTTTAGGAATTGGAATTACTTTATGTATTTTCAATATAACATCTTCTAAATCACCAGCAACAATATAATTTAAGTTAAAATGAAGTTGTAAAGGAAAAAGTGTACGAAACAAGTTAAATGCATCACCTGGATAAATATCAATTTGTTGGTTAAGGTTTTTTACAGTATCAGTGAAGAATCTATTAAAACAATACGCCTTGGTTGAGTCGCACAAAATTCTCTCACCTTTAGCATCATTTAGATTAATTTTGTTGTTTTTTACTCGTCAAAGAGTATTGTTAATAAATCTCCAATATTTCCTAGGATCATTTTTTTTTTTCAAGTCCTCGATATAATACTGACTTCTACATTTGGTGATTGCAGCTTTAATCACTTTACTTATTCTTTTCAAAGGTTCATTAATGTGCTGATTATTACTGGTTTTTCTTCTTTTAAGTTGCAGCTTTTCTTTCCACAATATTATTTTCTGAAGATTTTTATTGATCCATGGTGAAATCTCAAACTTTAACAATTTTTTACTGTTTATGATAGTAGTTGAATGTTTTGTAGCCTCATTCACAGTATTAATCAAAGTAGTGATTAGCTCGGAAGCGTTTAATGAAGAAAATTCTGTTGGTAAATTATAATGCAGGTATTCCTTTACTTTATCGTAATCACAATGAATTTTTGTATTCTGAACATGTGCTTTTATTATATTTTCATTAACAATTTTACAACAGAGTGTATTATGATCTGACAAACCACATTAAATTGCATCTATCGAAATTATATCAGGAAAATTTCTGAAAACATGATCAATACAAGAACTGCTCGTAGATCTAGTCATTACATTGTGAGCGCTGTGGCAGTCAAAGACCTGAAATATTGATAATAATTCTTCAGAATGAGAATTTTGAAATAAATCTATGTTAGAATCTCCAACAATCACAAGAGGTATTTGGCCAAAATCGTTCAAAGTTTTGTCAATTTTATCAAAAAAATTAAAAGTATTTTATATCTGTGATCGATAAAATGAAATAACTCGTAGAGGTTGGTTTGCAACTTTAAAATTGCTTACAGTTATAACTAAGCATTCAAAAAAATTATTACTTTCACTTATTTCCACATAAAAATTCAAATGGTGTCTTATATATACAGAAGTACCTCCATATTTATCATCACGAGAACAATGCACACCTTCATACCCAGGTATATTATATATTTGAACAATATTTTTATCAAACCATGTTTCTTGTAATGCAATGACATACGGCAGCTTTGACATAGAGGATAATAATGTTTTAAACTGATCAAATTTTTGAAGAGATGAAGCACTCCTGATGTTAAAACTTATTATATTAAAAACAGTTAAATTTTAAATTGCGTATATAATCATTAAATTCATTGCGTTCTTTAAAATATTTATTCTTAATCATAAAATTAGAAAAAAAGTTTAAAGATTAGTATAAATACATATCACATAATAACTTAAATAATCTCAAAATTTGATTCTTAAGCCGCAACAATCTCCTCAAGATCATCTGTATCAACAATATCATTAGCTCTGTTTTGAACTAAAGATCTTCGTTTCCAATTATTGTTTGTTGTTGCATCATAAAGCAATCTGTCAACATCGTCTTCAGTTTTTATTATCTACTGCCTAGAAAAATTATTTCTCTTGCAAAAAACATTTCATAAACATGTTAGTAACCAATTTATAACACCGGACGTATATTTAGTTTTTTACTATAAGCGTTCAGCAGTTAAATATGAATCTAAACTTCTACTGAACGAAAAAAGTATGCTCCTCCATATGTGAATTGAACGTTTTGTTCAGATTATTTGTATGGTTTTTCTAGCCTTTGTCTGAACTGCCAATAACAAAAACAATGAAATATTTAGTCAATTTTTTCATAGAAAATGTAAAATGTTTTGTTCAAAGCTTTCGAGCTGAATACTTCATTTAATAAACGTGAACACTACATCGTACAAATACTTTTTATCAAATTTAACCATTTTTTTAATACAGTAACATACACTTCAAAAGTAACCCAACAAATAATTTTAAAAATGATTTAATCGAAACTAATATATGGACCTACGTGTACATTTTTTGTTCAAGCAAAAGCTATTTTAATCCTCTCACTCACAAAACTGGTACGAAAAAGTTTTTGAGAATCTGAATATATTTTGTGAACTAATTAATGCTTATACTAAACAGGAAAAGATTTAATTAAATAAATAAACATTTTTAGGAACAAATATGTCCTAATATGCTTAAATGGTCGATAATTCATGAATTGAGAAAATGCATAGTTAAGGAGCTAATACAAATGTAAATTCTTGCGTTGGAAACGATTTCTGTTTGCTACAAACTATTCATATTCCTCAAAAAAATTCCATTTGTCGTAGAATGCGCATAGGTAATTTTCGAATATATGTTTAGTTTACTTAAACTACATTTAGTAATACTAGAACTTAACGCACGTTCACTTTTACGTTAGTTGAAGTTTACATAGTTAGAAACTAAACGTACGTTTCACTCAAAACTGAAAGTTTTATTTAATTTTCTACTGCAACCATTAAGGGTACAGAAAATGTAATAAATGTTCAGAAAAACTACAAATTTGTTCGGTTTTCTACTACGTATATTTTTCTGTGCAGAAATCATTGTGCTTTATTCGCTAACGGAGAAGTGTACATACTGCATCGTTCAGTATGTAGTGGACTCGTAACAGACAATGTCGCTAAATTTCGGCTTGTAGTCGGCTCTTAATACACAATGTGGCTTAATTTCAGAATTCTTTAGTTTAGTGACATTCAATAACGTTATCATATATAACTCCCTTTGTTTGTGTCATTATCACTAGGATTCATCAATAAAATTTTTCATTTATTGTAATTCCATACAAATTTAATCATGTTATTGTTACAATGATTCATCGATGAAAATATAGTGACAATATTGTTCAAATTCGCAACCGGGATAGCTTGTTTGAATAGTGGCATTTGAACACTCTCTTGTTAGAAGACATTATTAAAATCGAATGATATTGTGAAAAGTTATCGACGTTTAAAATGAGTGAAAATTCGGAACATACAAAATATTTTCAATTTCCACAAAACATTCATTGTTTTGTCTCAGTTTCATATTCAGTTGATATTTCAAGCTATATAGCTATCTAGAGTGGTTAATATTTTGTCGAGGCTCCGTGGTTCTGATGCTGCCAGACATCTGGACATAGAGTCGGCAAGACTTAGACCCACTGAATCTGAGATATTATACTACACAGCCTGAATTAATTCTCAGAGCCCGTCACAATTTGTGGAGTACTGTACTCTGGAGGAGCCAGTCTAATACGGTGATATTGTTGCGTTCTAACTGTTTCACACATTGCAGTGTAACACCCATTGAAGTGGCATATTGTCTTTGGTCTAAGGTAGCATACAATTACGGTGGACTTCAACATAAGAGTTTCTGTTTACGATATAACGGCCCAACAATGTAGTAGAGAAATTACACACTAATCAAAAATATTACCGCCACCATGCTTTACTGTGAAAAAGAGGAAGATTGACAACCCTAGTTATACCGAAGGTGTTATTGAATAATAACTTACAAACTTCGTCTTTACTACGTTTCCAAAAATATGCATAATTTATTTTTGTCTACCGGGTCTGGTTCCATCAATTCGTATATAGTGGTATTTAGGATCAATCGAAAATGATGACGTGTTATATGATAGGGTGGTATGAATGGGAAACAGGTGTAAAGGTTGGCCACTTTGGGTCTAAAGGTTGGCCAGAGAGAAAACTGCGTTTGTAATAGTAGCAGTAGTAGTAAATTTTTGCAGTGTGCATTTCAGAAAAAAACTAAAAAGGTAAACAAAAACACAGATTACAAATTTAAAATCGTAAAGCGAAATACGTCTGCCCTCAACAAAATCTATCACGCAACTGAATGAAATTGTTGTTTTTTTCTCATTCTCTCTTATATATGTTACGTTTTTACCTTTTTAAAAAAGGTATGAGTTCGTAGATTGTAGTTAAAATAAAATAAGTCTTGTGTTTAGTTTTTAATTAAAATCCTTTATTCAACACAATTTTGTGAACCACTGCTTGTAACCTTTTTACAAGCAATAACAATTTTTTATTCTTAATTACTCTGTTTGTTTACAAGTTTGTAAACAAAAACAATTACTCCACAGATTTTTCTACCTAAAGGTCTTCCAACCCGATCGTAGTTATAACTTAGGTTCGATCACAACTTCAATGCTCTTCGACCAGAGATTAACCACTCTAAACTCGCTTTACGCTCACTTCAAACCAACAAGACTCGTTCGTTGTTTTAACTTTACTTAAACTGATTGTTGTTCGCATCGATGTGCTTTTTATATGGCTGAGTAAAAAATACATCGAAAGCTCTCGAACCTCTCGATATTTCAGGTAGATTCCATTTCTTTTTTTAATTTATTTTTGGTTCTTTTGTAGCCATGCGCATGTAAACATCTACCTCTTTCAGCTTTTAGTATTTGTTGTTGCTTGTTTATTGTCTGTTACTTGTTTTCTTTGCTGTTAGGTTTTGTTGTTGCTGTGTAATTTTTATTTACTTTATCTCTGCTAATATTTGTCGTTGCCGATTCTCGTTATTTATAAACAGCACGTTTAGTTGTTCTTGCAGCTTTTGTTTATTTATTTTAGCGATATAATAAACGCAGAGGTGCCCAATCTTTTTTTCGTAACATATATTTTCGTTTTCGTTCGGTTATGTACAGATACGAAACAGATAATTCTCATGCGCTTTAGTGCTTATATGGCCTTCAGCGTTGCCAAATGTGCAGATTTATATGCATTTTGCATTTTTTTTTAAAGCACTGAGCAGTTTTGAAGTTTTTTGCTTAAAAAATTGTGCAGATTTTACAGTTTTTACTTTGAAATCTTTTCTATTCTAATTACAATTTCTGATGTAAGAATTTCACTCATTTACTGATATTGCTGTGGTGAGGTTTCCTCGTACTTTTTTTAATGCGACAATGTAATTATCCCTTTTTTTAGCCACTAATCACAAGTACAGAGGAAACTTACATAGCGTGGAATAGTCCATTTAGGTCTAACAAATTTGCGTTTTTCTGCGTAGTTGTTTTAAAATATACAAATTTTGCTGACAATAGAACAGTATGATCACACAACATACTAAGTAGGTACGTACTCGTATATATCTGCTTCACTAATAAAATATTGAATATTAAAAAGTTTTAGTCTTAAATGTAATTTTATAGCGGAATTTCGGTTTTTTATTTTATCACTAAACTAAACCTTTTTTGAGTTACGTGAATATATGTTGTGCAAACTCCTCCATTTTAAAATAACGGCATTTTTTCGAAACAAGATCTAACCCAAAAAAGCGGTTAGCACAAATGGATATAGCATAGTTGAAACCGGTTTACCTGTAGGATTCCAAGATCTAACCAAAAAAAGCGGTTAGCACAACTGGATTCAACGTAGTTGAAACCGGCTTACCAGCCGAGTAAAGCTTGTCGGAAACAGAATGGAACTTCAAATTGCTATAATTTTCAAATCAGACGTTATTTTTTCTTGTTAACTCAATTACATTTCAAATAACTTCTTTGATTATCAAAAGTTGAAAATAATTGGCGAATATGTATATTTTTCACTTTTTAAATATGTGCTTTGTAAAAAAGGAATGCATTGTATTTTGATATTTTGGAAATCACCCATACTCTGCAGTATTAGGTAAATAATTATCCAAAAAATTATATTAAAACTGTTTTACTGTTAATTTATATTTCATAGAGCCATATTTATTTATTCAATTTGCTTTTCAATTAAAATAAATTTTTGTTGTTGTAGTATCACTGGAATTATTGTGTCATCCTTTAGCAAGAGCAGTCTTAGAGCCTTATTTGTTTTTAATTGAACTTCTTTTGTACTAGGTGATCTAATTTATCAAATAAATTGTCTGTGGGGCTTATTTCAAGTGACTAATAAAGTAGAATGAAACCATTTGGGAATGTTGTATATTAACCAATCCTTTACACTTCTTGCTGTATGCTTTGGGCTATTCCTCATTCGAAGTACCAGCTTATAAAGACGCCCATTGTATTCACAGATTGTCACGAAACATATTCGATTAGGTTCGAATATCTAAAATGATCCATAATGGTTTCAACATGCTTTATCGTGAGTACCAGGTTATTATGTCGGAACTTATATTTTTTAAAACGACGCATACATGAAATGTACCAGCCCAATGTTCAACACTATACATTTTAGACAATAATGTGGTGTGTTTCATTATGGATATATTTTAACATTGAATGGTTGTAACTGTTGACATAAAATAAAAAAAAAATTTATTATCACAATAAAACTATATATCATGCCGAGTCTGAAAGTAATCTCTAATAATTATTACACATTGTATTACTTTTAATGTATTTAAATGTATTTAAAACTGTCTGTCTGTTTGTCTTGAAGAAAATATAAAAAAGGCTTAGATAATATAGGATATTTCTTATATTATACTACCATTTATTTATTGGGAATGCTTATAGATTTATTTTAAGCATTTTTTGTAGCCCATTATCTTCTGCTTTGCTTTTAGCATTCGCAGCCATTTGTTTAAATGTCGTACCCTAAAATGAATACGACACTTAAAAAACAGTTTTTTCACTTCTTCTGGCAGGCTTACTGATAAAATTTCTTGGATCAGGTGGTGATAAAGGTTTCGTCGTTATTAAATATTGACTCTAACGATTTTATAGTTCCAAGAAAACTATTTGACGGTTTTTTAAGCGAAGCTTTCGACACCTGATCAACCCATGTAAACGTATTTTCGTGAGACTCATATTCTTCAAGATTTAGCTTTCGTATAATATATCCCGATATATACTCCAAAGCATCCTCTTGAAGAATGCCAATATCATCAAAATTCATTTCGTCAAGTTCAGTTAGTTCATCGTTTGATTCAGGTTTTGAAGTAAAGCTGGGATGTCGGTTGAAGTAGACGAAAGCCATTCAGTGTTGTCACTGTCCACATTTCCTCTGCCACTTAGATATTCGGTGTTTCTTTCTATTTAAAAATGAAATAAATAGGATTAATATATAAATTAAAAATTTATTGTATAAAGTTTACCTACCCAAAATGTACTTTCTTAATCTGTATTTGAACTCCTTCGGTGATGGGTGATCATATAGACGAACCTTGCTACGTATAGCACCGAAGAAGTGTTCAAGCACATCTTGGTTGAGCCTACTGGTCACCATGTAAGTCATATTAATTTTTTTGACGTACTCATTGAGCATAATCAAAGCATTATTAGTCATTAAAATGCCCTTTTAAAAATTGCAAATGACCACATATATTGCCACTCACAAAAAACACCAAAATTCAAATATATTCACAAAATGAATCACAAATTTGTCACCTATTTAATCTATCGCTCCCGAAATTACTTTATGCTAGGAACACAATTGGGGCGAACGACGAATTCGTCAGTTAAAATTCGCTGTGTAATTTCGTCGTATGAAACACAATAACAACGACTAAAAACGACGAATACAAAACATCTGTTATGATACCAGAGCGGATTGATATTGAAGCTACCTAAGTAGGAAAAAAACATTTTTTTTTTTTCAAAAACCATTCATTTCTCAACATAGTCTCCTTTTAGCTCAATACACTTAGTAAGACGATTTTCCAACTTTTTTATACCATCTGAATAATACGATTTTGGGAACTCCTCAAAATACGCATTAGTTTCGGTAATCACTACTTCGTTTGAGATGAATCTTTTCCCTGCGAGCTATTTTTTCAAGTTTGGACTATAAGGTGGATGATCAACCAATTCGAAGTGGATTTCTCGTAGTTTTAGCATCGTATCTAATGCTGTGTGAACCGGTGCGTTGTCTTGAAGAAAGAGCACTTTTTTCTTGTTTAAATGTGGTCGTTTTTCCTCGATTGCATCAACCAATTGATCCAATAATGCACGTTAATATTCTCCTGTGATTGTGGATCCCTTTTCAAGATAATCGATGAGCAATATTCCGTGTGCATCCCAAAATACAGTGGCCATAACCTTGCCAGCCGATTTCGCTGTCTTCGCCTTCTTCGAAGCACTTCCACCAGCTTCCACCCATTGCTTCGATTGATTTTTGGTTTCTGGTCTGTAGTGGTGGACCCACGTTTCATCAACAGTTATTAATCTACGCCAAAAATCAGCAGGATTATCCTTTATCGTGTCCAAACACCGCTGTGATGTTATCTGTCGAACTCGTTTTTGTTCAACACTGCCGATAGCTTTTTCATATGGAAATGTTCATGCAAAATGTTGAATACACGTTCATATGATATGTTTACCATTTCAGCAATCTCACGTATTTTGACCCGGCAATCATTCATAACGATATCGAGGATTTTCTTGATATTTTCTTCAGTAACCATCTCTTTTGGCCTTCCTGTTGATGGTTTTGTTGCAGTGCTTGTTCGGCCCCGTTTAAATTCAGCAATCCAATATTTTACCATATAATCTTCATCATCTGCATTAGGTCTTGTAAAAAAATTTGTCATATTAGTATTAACGTTCGTTGCGTCAATATGCTCTATATGTTTTTCGGAATCTGCATGTTCCTTTGTCATTGCATCTCCTTCATATTTTACCGAAAGAATTAGCTTGCAAATATTACAATAAGCACTTATTGTATCATCCGGCCTATTTCTTAACCAACTCTGGAAATCTGGTAATTTTATTCAATCTGGCTAGATTTTGCAATACCTTTTTATTTTATTTCCTGTGTTGCTGCCGATTCATTTATATCTGCTAACCTTTTTTTGTGCAAAGTGGAATTGTTTTAAAACTAAAAATACAAGAATAATGCAAAAAATACCTTTGAAAAATCACGATCCGTTAAAATTATAATTTTTGAAAGTTGGAAAATGCAATAAAAAATATTAAATTTTCGTTTGGCACTTAGTAGATGTCATAAAATACAAGTGTTGCCAATTTATTAAAAAAAAGATCCAGTGTTGCTAAAAAACGAAATATAGTAGTAATAAAATACGTAAGTGCTAAAGACGTAAATTTTATTTTTTGTGGCATGAAGAAGTTAGTTTTTTCTCAAAACGGGACAAATGTCATTCGGTTCAGAGTATCGCCGGGACACAGAACATTCCACTTTAAAACTTGTCTGTCCTGACGAAAACTTGACGGTTGGCAAGTCTATTTTTCCGATGAGTTTTAAAGTTGTGACCACGGCAGACTTAATTTCGTTCATTATACTGTAAATCATAGTTTAGATATGATTTAGGTCTGCCATTTTAAAAGAAGAGGCAGTAAGTAAGTAAAAATCGGTGGCAATATCGCATTTAATGTGTATAATAAAATTCTAAAGAATAATTTTATATGAAATTATGATCAAATCAGTTTTAAAGGACAACAATTCTGAATACACATTTCGCATTATAAGGACATTTTTTTTTAACAATAAAACCCAAATATGGTAAAGTTTGTTGGGATGATTAAATCTATACTCTATTGGTAAAAGATCATCTGTTCGGGACTTTAAAATATCTTTAAATATTGAAACTAAAGCCATAAGCTTGGCCACAAGGATACAGGTTAAATAAACAAGGATACCTTCAGAAACATTAGACAAGTTGGTCAATAGTATATCGAAACGACTTCGAGGTGTCATTAAAAATAAAAAGGTACGCGAAACTATTAATAAGTAGTTATAATTTTATGTAGGAATCGATTTAATCTAATTTGTTTGATTTTTATACTTTATTTTGTCGCGTTTAATTTATAAAAAATCCATAAAAATTAAATTTTTGCTATGTTGTATATGCATATCAAAATTGATTTTTATTTTTCAGAACTTAAGTTGTTTTTAATGTTTAGCAAAATTATCATATTCATTAAAATTTATACTTTACTCTGTTGCATAGTGTACGAGTTTATATACAGAAGAACCTGTTTTTATGTGGATTATTTTTGTGCGATTTTATTTTTGTACGACTATTTTTGTGCAATTTCTTATTTTATACGATTGATTTTATGCGGTTTTTTGTGCGATGTATTTATTTTTACGATAGTCCTCGGTCGCTATATAAAAGTTAAACATAATAAACGAAGTTATCAGCAGTGTTTGAAAAAGGAACATAATTAAGTTCGGTTATTTTTTGTTTGGCATATAATATTGAAATATATATTGTTGACAAAAACAACGGTTACTTTTTTGTATCGATATTGATATGTTTTTAATCTTATCGAAATGATTCAGGATGAAATCTCGAGACCATGTTATTATAAATTATGTGACAGATATTTCCGACAAAAAACAAGAACCCTATTAAATGACAGCGGATAACGTCTACATATGCCGGGCTCCAACTTTGCAGTAAATTAGAACGTCATTTCCATCGATAGAAATTTTGAAAGAGCTTTAAAATTCCAAAAGGAGCTGTAATCCTGTATATCTGGCTGTCAATATATATACAAGCGTATGGTAAAACAAGCAACGTCGTAAAAACTGATTACCGACTACATGGTACCGTAAAAATTGGCAAGTGATAAAAGCGATTATGAAGAACAATGATGAAATTGATTTTTTAATGTAAAATAAGCAGATATGTAAATAAAATCTTTAAAAATGTTCACGTGTGTACTTAATTCAATAAATTTAAAAAGTTTTGAGTCATATTCGACGCGAACCTTTTTTTATGCGGTCCGTATTAACTGCACAAAAAAATAATTTTTATTTATGTTGCGAAAACTATTTTTTATTGCGTGAAGTTTTGTGTATTTTTTTATGCGATTTGTTTTTTGCGGTCCCTATCCACCACATAAAACCAGGTTTCCCTGTATATTTATATAAAGCAAGTTCAAACATAAACTTAACTATAAAAGTTACAGGTACCTTATCTTATTGTATACTTGTAATAATGAAAAACGAACTATCTCGCCGTTAAAATCGTGCATTTAGTTAAATGCAAGTTGTAATAATGGCCCTAAGACTTTTAACACAAAATAGTGCAAAATGAAGTAGAATATACTAAAAAGGACTTTAGCGTACTTTTGTAGGTGTTTGGGCAGACAGCAGTACATTGACTAAAAAGTATGTGTGCTGAAAACGGTACTCCTGGCTACCATAGGTTGAACCAACTTTAAAATTGATTTAAAATGAGAATTTTAAGCTAAAGTTTGTTTATAAATAATAATACTTTTGTGAACTTTGCTTAGGTATGAAATGTTCTATATTTTTACAATACAGCCGTTAATTTTATCATACTTATTTGGAAAAAATTTAATATAGGTACGAAAAAAATAAAAAATAACCCAGAAATTATACCTTAACCATACATATTTGTTAAAATTATTAACTTTTTTTCTTTAATTGTAATGGCATTAATTTGTCAAAGTAATAATGCCCACTGAGCTACATGACGTTACTTTAGTAACAAACAAAAGAATATATGTATGTACATACATATACATATGTATACAAATACATATGTATGTATGTATATGTACTATTGTAACATCCTTTTTGAACAATATACATACATCTGTGTTTTTTTTATTTTGTCGAATTTTTATTTTACAATATTTGTATTCATAACAACATTATTTTTTCTAGTTTTACTATTTATTTGTTGTTTTCGTTGTTGCTGTTTTTGCACCCAAAGTGCACTGCGGTCCATCGTTGTTTACGACCATGGTGGTGTAAACAGCAGCAACAACAGCAGTGTTGTAAGTTGTCACCAATATTACAGCTCATAACTTTAAGTTTTTTCACAGCAGTCGAGTATTTTTATGAGAATTCAATTGGCCGCAGAGCTCCCTTTATATTTCTATCGATACATGTACTTTTATTTTTAAAATACACCTAATTCTGCTTTTACGCAAACTTGTTTTAACGAGATTTTACAAACATTCTCTTTTTACGCGATTTGATTTGGTATAACGCGTTCTAAAAAATTATATACTCTTTTTGATCAAAAAAGAACGAAAAAAAACGAATGTATGTATGTTTATACTACATTTGTAAAATATTTGATTTTTGTTATTTTATTTTTAAGTTTTTTGATTACATTTCCTAAATAAACTAACCTTTATTCTTTTTTTATTAATTAATGTTTTCTGTACTAATTATTTTTTGTTTAATAGAATAAGTGCATGAAGCAACATAAATTTGAATTATTTAGTGACATATTTATCTTGCTTGTTTTGCTAGGGTTTTGTTTACTTTAATATATCTTTTTTAACGCGAGTTTTCGAGGAACTTATCTGTCGCGTAAGAACAGAATTAGGTGTACATAATATATATATATATATATATATAAAAATATATATATATATATATGCAAAAAAAAAATAGATATATATATAAAGATATATATATATATATATATATATATATATATATCTTTATATATATATATCTATTTTTTTTGCAAAATATTCACGCCAAAGACGATTGTGGACTGGTTTAAATGTGTGATAAAGCTGCTGGTGAAAACAAAAATTTTTTCAACAATAAAATTAATAAACTGATATGAGTGTATGTATGTGGCAACACTTTTAAATAAAAACCTAATGAAGTACATACATATGTATGTATATTTGTAATTTTTAAAAATTAACTCTTAATACAATAGGTCTTTTTCTCAACTGTTTGGATAAAGGTCGGTAAAATTAGGGTAAAAAACAATTTCTTCCAATAAGACAAAAAACTACAAATTTTACCACAAAAAAAGGAAATTTTTTCACAATTTAGATCACATACATAAAAACTGGCGAAAAATACATTTATTCAATGTTTACATTATTTCGATTAATTAAAATAAATAAAAATTGGTTTATAAATATTATTTAAAGCCTTTAAAAACTCTTTTGTGACACAACTTGTAAATGTACTTAAAACGCATACACCATAAATTTTACTTATGCGTAATAATTAAATAAAAAACAACAATTTTTAAATAGATAATGAACCAGAATTAACTTTTAGTTGTTCACAATTAGTTTTTAAACCTTTTTGAACTCAAATTTTCAATTTTTTTTTTAAATTTTGTAAAAAAATTGTTTTCTACTTTATTATTGTTTATTTTTTAAACAGCTGACTGTTGTTTACCTATATAAACTATCGCGAATAAAAAGTTCGTGCAGGAATAAGAAGAACTTTACTCTCTTGTATTCTTTTTTTTTATCAAAGTTTTGCGTACTGAAACGCTTTAGGTAAGATTGGGATCCGAATGTAGAGTAAAGAAACAGACCTAATATTTAATTTAATTTTATTTAAACATAAATAGACGCCTCAAAACTATTACATGATAAGTCCAAAATGTAAGATTTTTAGCAGAAGCTCTCAAAGCTTTCATTAAGCCTATACAGTAGAATTCGGATAAATGTAATTGTAAAAAAGAATATTATTTTCTTTTAAAATAAAAAAGTGATGATAATCTCTTTACCAAGGCTATGAAGTGGCTTATAGAATCAATTTGTTTTTTCCGATCCTTATGTTAAAAAAACTTTTCAGAGACGCTTTTGAATCTTTAAATAAAAAAATTATCTCGAAGTGACAATGTGTTAAGCACACTTAAAACAACTTGCGCAAACTGTCGCTTACAATATTTTTTTTTTTTCGTTTCAGTCCAGCACTCATGGGATGGTCCCTACTCATGCATGGACTAGTGTTCATGGACTTTTGTTTTGAATTTATTTATGTCGTAAGTGGTAGGAAAAACGTTCGCGGGAAGATCGTTCCAAAGACGAACAATCTATAATACGTTATGCGATTCATTAAACAATGCACTACACAGGGATGTTCTCTACGAGAAAAACATGTACATATGTGATTAAATCGGTGATTATTAAGAATTAATACCCAACGCCGTCTAAAAGACCGGGACACTTGAAAGCTTTCTCCAACACTCGATCAAAACAACATATATCACTAATATTATGTTGCTGTCATCTGCAAAAAAGTAGATAGAATTGGAAGTAAGAAGAATGCCGTTAAGATATATTGGGAAAAAAGTGGGAGAAAGAACAGAGTTTTGCGGTACCCAACTCGCCGGATGAGAACTCATCTATAACCACCCTTATAGAGCGATCTCTGAGAAAGCTCGATATAAATCGAGAGACATCAAAAGCAATAATTTTCGACACAAATGAAATTTTATTTCCATTGCAATAATAAGTGCTGAATTTGTTAAAACGAAATTCCGCTTAAAGGGAAAAACATTGCGGCTATACCGAATTTTGAAAGCATTTAAGTTAAAGTACGTATTCTTAAAAACGTACGCTTAAATCGAAAACGTGCAAAGTTGATTGAGCATCTTATTTTTTAGTCTAAGAAATGTAAAACATCGTTTTTATATAAGTGAGCAAAAGAGTTAAGTTATTTAAAAATTGTTTTTAATGTTTTTTGCTTATCAAACATTTTCATTGTAATAGTTATGATAAATGCAGAATAACAATTAATAAACAACCAATAAATGTGTCATTGCCACAATTTAAAAAACTACTTTAACCCGAATTTTCTCCGCGTGCCCACACGGTCACGGCAATAATGTTGCAACGATGTTGCTAAGAGAGCCAACAAAAGTGGAAAATTATTTTTTTAAAGGAACGGTAAAATCTGGAAGTTCAGTTCAATTGGTTAATGTTTGAAACATAATTATTTATTCTTTTTATTAAACAGTAAACATTTTTTATAAAAAGTTCTGGAACAATTCGGATTAATATTAAAAATATATTTGTAAGAAGCAGCTTGTATTACTTCAACCCCCAATAAGAATAAAAGAAATAACCCGCTTAATCTAAGATTCGCAATAAGCGATTGTCCGCTATTAGCGAAGAATTTTCGAAACAAAAATATTTGTTGTAAAAATGCTTAAAAGAGCATAGAACATTCAAAAGACATTTGTTTCTTTGAAATTCACATATATTCTTATGCTCTTGCCTTTAATCGACAAAACAACAACGAATGAACACGCGTATCTGGTATATGGTGATATTTTTTCTATTTTTGCTTTTAGTTCTTTAAGGCAGTCATGAGGTTGTCATGGGACTTCTCACCCGGGTCAACTCACACATATTCTTACGCCCTTGCTTTTAGTCGTCAAAGAGACAGTGACGAATGTACGCAAATTTTTTAAGGCACACCCAAATACTGAAAAATTTTCTTCCGCCTTTGCTTTTAGTTGTCACCGGTGCCATAATTGTAATTAGGAAAACTGAAAATTTAAAAGAAAAAAACTGAATTTTAAGTAAAAAAACTGCACAAGTTAAAAGTAAAAATATAAACAAATGCGCCAATTATTTTAATCTTTTGATAATCAGAGAAGTTACTTTAAAGGCAATTAAGTGAATTTATTTATAAATATAAAAATCTTATCTGACTTGAAAATTATACCAATTTGCAATTTCATTCGATTTCAATTTCACTCGATTTCGGTTTACAAAACATACTCGATAATTTATTTCAAAATGTATTGTTACATCTTAACCTTTTTAAAACGTTTGAGTTCGTTTAAATTGCGTTAAAATAAAATAAACTACACGTTTGCTGTTGTTTTTACGGCCTTTATTAATTCCACTATAGCTTTTATACACTTTGTCTTAATACAGCAAATTCATATTCGCTTATAAAACACTTTATTTTCGCTTTAACAGACTTCACTTTATGAGAGCCAAATGATAACTAACTTACCAACCGCAATGCGCCATAATATTTCACTATTACTTTCGAATGTTCTAGTACAGACACGAATCTTCGATTTATCTACGTTAATTCAAATGGTGTAATATTATAAACACAAAAATTAATCGAGCTGGCAACACCGTAGCACTCTTAATTAGTACAGGTAATTATGGCAATTATTAAGACTTGTCACAAGCCACTAAATTTTATAGCTAAAATTTAATAATAAGTTTCTGATGTGGTGAATTTTGTCTTCAGCTATGATATAATTACACTGTGCTGGAATTTGACACTTCTTGTCGGCAATCGGCTCAATCAGCTTGTAAACCGGATGCGAATATTGTGAATCCAGTGGTGCTAACCGTTTTTTAAAGTTAGCTCCTGTTTTCGAGATATATCGTTATTTCGAAAATAGAGAAGGCTGTACAACATATATTCGCGTAAATTAAAAACGGTTTAGTTTATTAAATAAACTTAAAAAATAAATTCCGCTATAAAATTATTTTTAATCTGCTCAGTCGTTTAAGAAATACATATAATTTTCTTGGCAATATAACGGTGTATTCATATCACTACGTAACTAAGTACTTAAGTATGAGTGGTATTTTATCACTGAAGCACATGTACATATTTCTCATACGTACATACTTACTTATGTAGTATGTAAAGTAATCACACTGTTATTTTGCCAAAAAAATATTTCTTTCTTAGAAATAATGTATGTAATCATCATACGATGTATGAGTTCTCGCTTTCTTTTGTGATCAGTGATCAAAAAAAGGATTATGTAATGTCACATTAAAAAGGTACGAGTAGGCCTCACCACAGCTATATTAAGCAAATGATGTGAAATTCTTACTTTACAAATTTTAATGAAACCAACAAAATTTAAAGTAAAAACTAAAATGTTAAAAACTGCAAAATCTGTACAATTTACGGAAAAACTCATTTTTTTTTAACAAAAAATTCAAAACTGCTCAATGCCTTATAAACCGGCAAAATACATATTAATCTACACATTTGGCAACGCTGGTTGTCACAGAATTAGCGACAAGTGCGCATGTCGAGCGGATGTATGTTGATTTTTTTTTTAAATTTTTTTAAAACATCTCTCTCTAAAAGAGTAATTTCCATGTTCTCACTAACCCAACTACATTTTTACTTTTGTACACCACTGCTTTAAAGCATCGATAGGCAAAAAGCTGCTTTTCTCTTTTAATTTTACCCGTACGTGCTCTCAAGCATAGGCAAAAAAAAAAAAAAAACAAAGAAAAGTAAAGAGGAAACAAGTAGAAAAATACAGTGCAAAGTGGCCTGGGAGACCAAATAAACTACTGCCACAAGTGTAAAATGCATTAATATTAATTTGCCTGAGGCTACTTTAAAGAAACAAGAAAACTTCTCTAGTTTTTGGTATTGAGCGCCGAAAAACAAAACGCAAAAGCAAAAGTAACAGCAAAAACAGGAGAGAACAAAATCTAAAACAGAAAAAAGCAAAGCAAAGTTATCCGCTTCAGATAAAGGTTCGCTAAAGGTTTGCTGTTGATAATTACAAGCAAGCGTTCAAGATCGCAAGATTTTCTGCCACAAACTGAGCGACGAGTGAACTCTATGATTTCTTTTTCGTTTCGCTTCCAATAGTCGTTTTCGAATGTTTTAGCAGAGAAATGTATAGTATATGCACAAATTTTTATACGTGTACTCTCATTCTTGACATACTGTACATATTTTCAATTTTAATAATAAATTGTGTTTGAATTAAAATAAATAAAATTATAAACATTTTGGCATATAAAAAAATTAACAATTTTTAATTTTGTTTGTGAATATTTTTATAAATAAAACTAATGGAGTCGCTAACTATTTGCTGTTCTCCAAGAACTTATCGGCAAGTTCCAGGGGAAAAGTATAGGCTTCAAGTAACAGAGCGTACTGGCTGAGTATACACTATAAAAATATGCTAAATAACAAGAAAACTGGACGGAACAGGCAAACGTGTTCCTATGAGGAGTACGTACAAACATTTATCCATAAGTTTTTGTTTATAAAAAAAATATTAATTTTTTCTTTTATCAGTGAGCTTACCCGAATTCTTGGAAATAACAAAGGTATTAATCCAGAATTCGTTTTGTAATGTTTTGCTATAAACACATACAATTCTCCCGCCCATCGTCCATATGACTTCCAAGGCGCTGGCTACAAAAGTAATCAAGTTACTCAATTATTTTAACGAATACAGCTACAAACTAAACATCTGATTTGTCACATTGACTGATCACAGACGTGACTATTTTTTGCCGCACAATTTTTATTCTTTTCGTCACATACGGGGTTATTTCATCTGGCATAAAATTGGTTTTATGCCGCTAATGCAGGATTGAAGCTGGTTGAAAAATTAGTCCAGCAAAAAACCTCACCTCTCTTGTCTTCAAGCTGTCATTTTGTGCCAGCATAATTATGCCCGTGTGTGACACAACATTGAACATACAAAACATTTCAATGGTGCCCCATACATTTTTTTAGCGTTTTAATGTATATATTTCATGTATTACGGCGCAATACAATACTATTTGTCGTCGCCAAGAAAAATAGCAATTGTTGGCTAAGTTGGCTACGGTGGTCTTGTAGTCGGTAGCCGTGTTGCAGCTAAAATAATTATCCTCATATGCACACATGCATTCTATTATTGTCAGCTTGGCTTGTAGTTGATGGTCGGTAGCTTTGAATGTGTTTATAGCATTAATATTACATTTTACGCATCTTTTGTATCTTCTAAAAAGTGATAATTCTCATGCAATGAGAAATTTAACACCTCGAGGTAGATTGTATTTTTTTATTTTCAAAAAATATGTGTATTATTTTAAAAAATATAACTTTTGTTGCCCAAATGTTAGAATAAGGTGCTTGGCGAATTTTAAGATTAAATTTGGCGAAAAAGCTTAAACAACACTAGTCAGAAAAAGTCTGCGTACAAAACCAGGTCTTAAAAATATAAAATTAATTTTTTTATTAAATGTTGTTGCATAGTTTTAATAAATGCATATTAAAATCCAGCAAATAAAAAGAATTATATACAAATTAATTACAAAAAAGTAAGGTTGTGTTAAAAAAATACGCAGAAATAGTATGCGTAAAGAAGTGAATGCACTTTGTTAAAATCTTATTCTTGGATATTTTTAACAGTTTTAACAATAAATTAGTGTTAGTTTGATGGTCTGTTCTTTTGAGAACCATAGCAAATTTTTTTTGCATGAAATAAACCAGTTTTGTGGTGGCTTCCAGTGATATTTCCTCCTATTCAGTTGGCGAACAATTTTTGATATAATTTTTGATATTATAATATGACGGAGAATGTTTTGCTCCAACAGATCCCATAAATAATCAATTGGATTTAGACCTGGAGACTGTGGTGACACACATAACTCTTTTGGAACATTATGAAGCATCTAAAGCTTTAGAGCATCGCCTGCGTTCTTAGAATTGTTACTTTATTCATATAAAACATTGCTACCAAAACCCAGTTTCGTTAAATTTTGTTCCGGTTGACCTTTAGAATGTCTAGGAGAGCTCTCTTGGCCGCAGTGGACTCAATAACCTGCAAATTGTATACCCCGTTAGCCGACACATACCCCCTAACCATTATACCTCTACCGCCGTGTATGAACGTGTTGCACAAATTAGCTTTATGTAGTGCTGTTCTGGAATTGACGACTTTTTTATCCAACAATATAACCCTTTCCCAGAATTCTAATGGTTTATTTAACGGCTTACCGAACAACATACTTCATTGATTCTATTTAATGAAATAAAGGACTGTTTACGTTCTATACCAGCATGAAAACTGTTTCGATTTAAGATATTTCTGAAATTATCATCACATATACACCTGTTTAAGTTTAAATTATTGCTTTCAGCCACTTTGAGACTATTATTTCGAGATCTTGCTGCACAAAGTTGATGAGATGTATCCTTTTTCTCAAAATTGATTTTGAAGGACGGTCAGAACGAAGTTTTGTTACAAAGCCTTCAGTTACTTTGTAAAAGTTGATGGTTTTATAGATAGAGAAATGCATTTTCTCTACTTTTTCTGCAACTTCTTTAAAGGTTTTTTCTTGCTTTCGAAAAAAAAAATATAAGTTTTCTTTCGGCAAGATAAATGCTTTTCTTTTTGAACCCATTGCCAAAAAAAATGTTATTTCACAAATTGAAATTAATTTAATTAATTGAAATTAATTGAAATTAATTGAAATTAATTTAATTAATTTCAATTATACATATCAACAGCTACATTAAATTAAAAAACAACGATTAATTAATAGATTAGTATTTTATGTGCACGCAAACTTTTTCTGAGTAAATAACTGCACTTCTTCTTAATTATGAGGCCTAGCAGTGAAACCACTTTCTTCTAAAATACAAATTTTGGTTATAATATATTACAGGGATCTAAGACATATTACAAGACCAAAAAAATAGAGTCGTGAATGAAATAAAAGTTCTGTACGCAAACTTATTCTGACTAGTGAAGATCTGACAACCGTATACTTAGTTACCATTAGTTTCGAAAGTTCTACAAGATTCTACAACAGTTGTGGTTAATTGAAATTTAAAAATTTAGTAGATATTTTAATCATAGTTGTGTTGGTAGCACTGTTCAAAGAGATACAACCATGGCATATTTAACAGGGTGATCTGAATGATAATTTATCCATTACAATTCTTATAGCATTGACACCAACCAATATAATAACTTCCACAGAGGTGAGTCTCTAACTTTTATGTACAAATGTTGCCACTAACTTTTTAGGTGAATTAATTTTCGTAACAATATGTATATTAATTGTATGAAAGATTCATACGGAAAAAATTGAACGATGGCCAATTCCAATGATGACATTATTTTTGCACCACCTTGTACTTGTTTTATTATGTATGAGACGTGTATTAAAGTTACTTATTGATGAATTAAATTGATTAAATTACGTATTAGTTAAACATTTGCTTATTTTAACAACTCAAAAAGGCTTGGAGTCATGGATTACTACCACATACTTCTCGATATCCGCAGCCCCAGCTCAACTCCGTGCAGACGAGGTAGGCAAAACGACAGAACTTTGTACCAATTCCGTCTTTCGCGGATTAACGCTCAGCCCACTGTAAGTGCTCCACCTACTAATAAGGCCCAGAGATCGCTGCGACATTGTGTCGAGAAATTTTCGCGACACAGCCACAGCAACGTCATCTGCATACGCTACAGTCTTGAATCTATTAGGATCAAGTCGCACGAGAAGAGTGTTGACTGTCAAATTCCACTGGAGGGGGAAGAACCTCCCTGTGGGGTACCCTTTTTAGCCACCCATATACGGTGGCTCACCCCATTTTTTAGTCCCTGAAAAGATCCTTACGATTTAGAATATGTTTCATTTAAATTTGACTAGATAAAGTTAAATATTTTTAGTCAAACAATTTTCATTAAATAATCATAGTAAATCTCATATACTGGCCTGTGTATATCTTATTTTTTATTTATTCATTGTTTTATTTATCCTCTTAATAAATGTACATACGAGTACATATATATGTGTGTAAAGTTTTTTGTTAATATTTTTTATATTAAACCACTAAAATGAATCAAATAAACTGTCAGAGTTATAATAAAAAAACAGCATAAATTAAAATTATGAAACAAAACCAACTGACGTGGTGCGTTAAGCAATATTTATGAAAAGGATTCTTTAAAATACAATGTGCTACATAGTTTTTTGCTCTGTTGCACACAAACAAAAAACAATTTTACAAGTTGAAATAATTATTTTTTTTATTAATTTCACGCAGGGAGAGGGAAACAAGAGTGCAGAACACAGTATGAAATATTTATTGAGATTGTTATATAATTATCCTTTTTTCCGCCTCATTAAATACAAAACTATTGTAATTTGTAGCAATTATCGCACCACTCGAAAAAAAAAAACAATCAAAACTCATTTGCACCAACAATTTAAATCATTGACAAACTTTAACAAAATTGTGGTTTAAGCCCAAGCACTAACCAGTATCCCAGTATGATTATGAAATGGATTGAGTCTACATTTTTTGCAAATAACAGATTGGGAAGAGTGGGTTATACAATTTGCAAATATTTCATTAATATTAATTTTAAAGAAATTGAGAAGTTTTGTTTAATTTATCTGTTTACATGTTTATTTATCTATAGTATGGATTGCGGTGTTTTGTAACTTTAAATTCATTTTTATTTAGTTACCGACTAGTTTATTTTTGAATTTTAGAATTTGTTTAAGCATCGCATTAAACACTAAATATTTACTAGTATAGGGTGTTTGGAGCTTGGGAACATAAAATGATAATACAAGACAGAAATATCGTTGAAATGAAACATTGTTTTTTTAAATGTGTTTACCGGCATATGTACTACACTTCTTCGTACATGGTCAATCCATTCGATCAATCCAATTTTTGACTACTTCTTCCAATAAATCCGATCATATGGCGGACATCTTGGCTTCCAATGCGTTATGAGGTGCTAACTTGTAGTCATAAACCAATGTCTTAACATAGCCTTATAGGAAGTAATTCAGAGGCGTTAAATTGCACGAACGAGGGGCCAAAGAACAGGACCACTTCTGGAAAGAAAGTTGTTGCCAAATTGATTTTGTATTGAATCGATTGCTAAGCACGGTATGGCAAGTTGCGCCGTCTTAATAGAACCAAATGTCGTTGATGTTTAGCTGATTAATTTTTGGAAACAAAAATTCTGTCAACATGGCTCGATAGCGCTCGATATTCACCGTAACGGCAGCTTCTGGCTTATTTCGAAAGATAAAAAAGATTCTTGATCCCGCTGTCGTGTAAACCGCAACACTCTGCCAAACTGTGAAGTTATTGATATGTAAAACACAAACAAAGCACTCAATTTTTCTTAGTGTTTGAAATACAAATAGACAAGTCACTCAGCTTGTTTGTCGCACGTCTTCTTACGCACGTCTTCTGGAAACAGGCTGTAAAACATATTTACTTTAATCGTAAGGACTTCCACAGCATAAACGTAATTTCTTTATTTATTTTAGAATTCTGAAAAGTAAACTAGTCCAATATGGATATCCAAACGGTTTTGCAAAGAGCTTTCTTCTGGTGCATAAAAAGTTTGGGTACATTGGTCAATTATGGACCAGGACAAGATATACAAATTTTTATCACAACTTGTTTTATAAAATCGCTATTTGCTCGAAACTAGCAGATAAATAAAGTTTTTATTTCATGATATATATATATATATATATATATATATATATATATATATATATATATATATATTTAAACAATATCTGCGCGATATATATATATATATATATATATATATATATATATATATATATATAACTTATAACTTATTTAATAAATTTAATTTAATTTATTTAATAAAATTAATATATATATATATATATATATATATATATATATATTATATAAATAACTTATAACTTATTTAATAAATTTAAATAAACATAATATAATGGTATATATATATATATATATATATATATATATATATATATATATATATATATATATATATATATATAGATATACCATTATATTATGTTTATTTAAATTTATTAAATAAGTTATAAGTTATTTATATAATATATATATATATATATATATATATATATATATATATATATATATATATATTTATATATTAATTTTATAAAATATATATATATAAATTTATTTATTAAATATATATATAAATTTATTTATATTTTTTTGGAGTTTATGTAAAAGTAGAATACAAGCTCAACTAAAACCAGTTCTACTTTACGTATCGGAAACCTGGCTGATAAAAAACAACATTAAGCAATAATTATGGACGTTGATGAACTGAAGTATATGAAACATTTAAAGATATGGTAGCCCAACATATGGTAGGATAACATAAATATATAATAGACACATAGGACCACTACTAGTAGTGTCATAATATATCTTCAAATGACAACTTATCTTTCTAACAATTTTATGTTTTTAAATGTGTTGATACATATACAACTATCGAGCTCTCGGTTTCGTTGTCTAACCCGGCGCATGGGAGTGGCTTCTGTTCATGATGTTGGAGTGTATGTTTTTTAATAGGCTCAAGAATTATTTACATTTTGTGTACACGAGTAATTACTGTTTAAAATGTTCTGTAAAAGCGAAATTTACACATGCTAAAAAATATACTTTGGTCTTTGTTATTCAATTTCAAATTTATCTTCCCATAATATTCAAATACGGAGTAAAAAATATAACTGTCTTGGCCATACGCTTAGGAAGCCATACAATATTACAGGGAACGTGAACAGGTAGCCGGGCAAGAACAAAATGAAGGCGAACCTACGAAACCCGAAAATCTTTTAAGAAATTTCGATACAATGCATACGGCTGAAGTTGTTTGGTGCACATTTCGTGGTCAGTATTTATTATCCTTATTAATTCCTCTTATCAATTCATTACAAAATTTCAGTTAATTTCCTCAAATGCTTCTAATATACTTAGTATCTACCTAAACAATTATTATAAAAATTACCATATTCTCATGCCTCAAATTCAACAGGCACATATGTAGGTGTCAGAAAACCATCATTGGAAACCATACTACTCAACTCTTCAGATAAGATCGAATATTCTCTTATCAAAGAATTATCCCTACCACGAGCCTTCTGAAGAAAACCAATAGCAATTTCGGTTATAAACCTATCGACTCTTTCAGTGCCACTACTATCATACTCCAGTCTGCACGATGGGAAATTGTAAACACCCCACTCATCCCTTCTTCCCCTCAGATTGAAGCAATATCACAGAATTCTCCTCTCCGCTCTCCTAAGCCTTTCCATTTGGGAGGGGGATACGCCATTTTCGGCCTGATGATCGATTTGTATACCGCCAACTCAATCCTATTACTCAAGCTCTTTCCCAGTATACTGCCGTATGCCATGAAAACGCAATTTTGGACCTAGCCTGAATAATGTCAACATGGGCAACGAAACTCATACTTTCCTGAAATACCACCCCACCTCCAATCCTAATGTTGATAATAATACCCCTAGCATTCCTATATAATCTTTCCCTCAGGCCCTTAATTATAATAGAGCTGCACTTCCGAATATTCAACTTAAGCCACCATTTCACAAAATAATCGCCGAGGGTTTCCGGGAACTTTAAGTTCCTGTCTCTTGACCATTCATTGTACGTACGGCGGCTCCGGAATATGCACCAGGAATAGGTTGTACAGAATTGCATCCAGAATCGAGCCCTGAGGAACTCCGCTGTAATATGAGGAGGTAGGCATATATGCGAACGGACCTCGACCATGAGCGAATATGGCTTAGGCTCCTTGGGAGTAAACGTGTAGAAATTAATACCGTTCTGCTCAAGGTATACCCCAACCTTCTGGTGGTCCTTAGAAATAGGTAGACTCCATCTCCCCATCTTAGCACCCTTTTCCTTATTAGCCTTTTGCACGCTTTGAGCTTCCCCTGTCTTTTCTGTTTGATTTTTCTGGATCCTTGGAAATGGTTCATCATAGTTTTCACCTTTCTAGCTGTTGTCCTCTTCCTCATTTAGTATAGCCTCACACTCAATGGGGCTGATTTCATTTTCCTATATATAATCCTCATCGAATATACTACCATTATCATAATTTGTCAGAAGGCCACTGAGCTATTCCTGGTAATCTTTTACCATCTTTTTCAGAATGGAAATTTGAGTACAGAGTTCTCTGATTAGCTCAGTCTCACTTTGGCTCTCCAAAACCTCTTCCTCCATTTTCCTTCTTTTCGAGATCTCTTTTTTCCTCCATTTTTCTCAAAAATTATTTTCGGGCTTTCTCTTTCTTCTCATTTTTTTCTTTTATCTCTTTATAACTCAATGTGAGCACAAGGAATTTTCTTTTTCCCTTCTCGTTAAGTACAAATATTTTTACGCGCACTCCAAAGCATAATGTAACATAAGCAATGTCAACATACGAATGACTGTGATTTTGTAATTTTGTATGGCCTTGGGTCTAATCACGGCATACGACTTTTCTTAATGACATATTTAAAACGGTAAATTTATAAGAAGTTCAAAATTGCCTTTCTATTTTTTAATATGCCAATAAATATTGTTTTTTATTGGAAAAATACTTTTAAAAGTTACTTAGAGAGAATTATCTATGGAGGAAAAAATATTATAATAAATAATCATAAACTGGGAAAATATTACCTCGAAATTTCTAAAATAGTAAACTGAAGTAAATCAACTATACAAAAAATTATAAATCCTTTCAAAAACGAAAATAGAATGGTATGGGTACCTTAAATTTGTCTGTACGCTGTAGATGTTTTTAATAATAAAATACATTGACGTGAAGTCATTAGATCAAGTTCATTTGTTATACATCTGTCCATCTATCTATCCAATTTCTGCTTCTGTCCGTCCATCTCCAGCTTCTGTCCGTCCTTCTGTACTACTTCCGACTGTCCGTCTACTTTTGTTATTCGTTAGCGAATAACCAACAAGATATATTATCTTGCCTCTTCATCTTTATTTCAAAATCATTTCTTTCCTCCTTCTGCCCATCTACTTATCCTATCTATCCTACCTCTGTCCGATCATCCATTTATCTAACTTAATGTGTAAAATAATTTTGACTACACATTTGTTCAAAGCCATTAAACTGCATTTCGATAGATCATGTCCATCTATTCTATTTCTGTCTGTCCGCGAATCCTAAATCTGCCCGTTCGTCTTCTGTCCTTCCGTCTGCTTTTGTGATTCTTCAACGAGTGACCAACAAGATAATTTAACATGCCTCAAAATCTTCCAAAGAAATAATTTCTTTCGAATGAAAGCCTAACAGATGTGTTCTCAGTTCTTACACATTTTCAAAAACCATTTTAAAAAGCATAATTTCTTATAAGTCTAAATACTTATAAATTAAGTTTTTATACGATTTGTAATAGAAAAAAAAGACTCAAATTATTTTTATTATTTTGGTTTACCTAAATATAAAAATTAGAATTTTAGTAAAAAAAAATAAAGAAAATACAAAATTGTATATTATGACTACCATATAATTTGACAAAACTCAATAAATTACATAACAAAACGTAAGTCAGACAATTGAGTTATAAAGGTCTATTAACACTAATCAGTACGGTATCAGTGCCGTGCCAGTTCAGTATCATTGCTAATCAGCACTGATCAGTGATAAAAATTTACACATATCCGTTATATGTCCGGTGTTTCAGTTCAGTGCAGCAATGAGTTTGTTTTACAGATATAGAATTAGGAATAGCATAGCTTTAGACGAGAAAGAAAATCAATTAAAATGATAAAATGGCTTGATGAGAAGAGTGAAAACGTATTTATTACCCTATATAAGAATTTTTGGACGATGAAATCAAATTTTTTTAATATTTTAGAATATCCCAAAATTGGAGCAGTATTAGGGAGATCGAACGGTTATTATTCGACCGGTTTTAGTCGGTTTTTTGGTTTAGTCGAATACGGTTTTTTTAAATGTCCATTTTTCGAATTCCGAATAAACCGGTTATTTTAACACAAATAACCGGTTAATTTAAACATGTATAATATTTATATGTTTTTATATTTCTTAGTGCAAATATACTTTTCGTTTAAGTATTTTTCTAAATTTAATGCTATATATTGTATGTGACAACCTTGATATGCACACTTGAGCAATAATAACTTTTTCTCATATCCTGAAAATATATATTAGTTTTTCATATATGGAGAATGATGTCAACTACACTCATTGAAAGGGACCTACAAACGTTAGCTCCGAACGGCAGATGTTATAGTTAGTAAACTTTTTCAAACATAAATAGTCAAAACCAGCCGCAAGCAATGTTGTGAGGTGATACCGCTGTTAAAAATTGTCAAATGGTGTGGCCTGTAATTGAACTGAAAACTTCCTACTTGATAGGCGGGTGCCTTACCTAACATACCACAGTTGCACACAGTAATAAATACATGATACACGTATTCTACACATTTCCTTTGAAGTTTAAAAATATTTGGAAATTGATGGAAAAGAGAAGTGTAGATATATTTATTGTCCTTAAACGCTAAGCTGAAAAAGCTCTTCGACATCAGAAAGTATTAACCACCTTAAATATGTGTATAAGATTGACGGTATTGTGCAGAAAGGAAAACTTGACTCTATACTACGTAGTGTGTAGGCGCTGGCAAGTAGAACTCTTACAAAACACGCTGTAAAAAATAAATCACTTGATGAAGTATTAGCACGTTGCGGTGTCGAGGAAGAAATGTTCGAACGTTGTTCTAGCATTCGTACTACGACATGAGACAAAAATTTACCAATTTTATTCGGTAATGCGACTTGAATTGAGAAAATTTTTATTGAAATAACAGAACTGGTTAACCGGTTATTTGATAAATTTATAACCGAAAACCGTTTTTTTAATTACAATTTTTCGAAAACCAGTTTTTGAAAAAAGCCGAATAATCGATCTCCCTAATCAGCATCCATATATTTTTTGTTTGACAAATAATACAATTCTGGATCATTTCTTACTAATTCAATTTATTTTTCCTCCATACAGAAAAAAATCGTTGTAAACATACATATTTAAAAATCACTGAACTGAAACTGAAGCATCACTGACAGTGAAAAACATGTGTCAATCCTCCATTAACAACTAAGGCAAAGATTTAATTTTTTTCCACTGACGTTAATACTGAACCGATATGGCACTGATGCGGTACTGATTAGTGTAAATAGACCTTAAAAACTAATTTTCTTACGTACTTGATTTTGTAGCATTTGTCTGACTGTCGAACTACTTGTATTATAAAAGCAGGTTATTAATATAAACAAATTGTTTACTCACTCGATTGATTTGAGTCGTACGCTTAAATAAGCCCATTACCAACCACTGATACGTATATGTAACGTTACTATGTCTAGTATTTAAGACTCGTTACTAAAAAGTTAATAAATAGTTAATTATTAATTTTTTTAATATTGTGTTATTTAATATCTGTTCAATGTCGAGAAGTATTTTCAATTAGTTTAACTTTTGGTTTTGTGCTGTAAGATTGCTCTGAAAAATGCGTAGAAAATTGAAACATATCGACATGAAGTAAGTAAGATCTATTATTTTTGTATTATTTATTATTTAGTACAAAAAAGTTATATGTGCATATACTGGATACAGTAAAAATGTGTTTTCATTATTAATATTATCAAAAATTTTATAAAATCAATACAAAAAGATTTAGAAGGAGAAAAAAGAAGCTATTCTCAGTAGTTTTTGGCCCACTGTAGTTTAAGTTTGTAGTAGTTTTGGCCCACATTAGAAATTTATTGCTTTTATATGTTATATAAGAATTTTTTAGCAAGTAAAATTAGAAGTAGCTATACAAAGTATTCATTAGCTATTTTCAGTTGATAGTGATTAGATAACTATAGATATTTTTCTATAGTCTATTAAACTTACAATTTGGTATATACAATATTGCGCTATATACTTACAACTTCCCAACTTTATTACATTTAATTCTATAAGGCATACATATTTATGTACATACTTATGTATTTATATATGTAAATATTAACTTTACCCACCAGGCATGGCCCGGAAATCTAGTGTTCCATTTTTTCCCAATACTATCCGTTTATTTTCCCACCTTTCCTTCCCGGTCTTTATAAAGAAAATTCTGGCATCGCACTTATTAAATTGTCCAGAACGTTGGAGCGGATTTCGCGCCAGTTGTTACAGATTGCCCCTTTTAATTCATCTTTTGTCCGGTACTGTGTGTTGTCTGCATAAACATTACGGACAAGCCGACCCCACAGTTTTCCATGGGGTCTTAGTGGGGGGAACGTCCTGGCCAATCAAGTACTTTAATATTGTGCTGCTCAAGCCATTGCCTGGTCGACTTGTTAACATGAATTGCTGCGTTGTCTTGCTGAAAGGTTAAAGTTTTATGAGCATTTTGGGCCAAAAAAGGCAGCTAACGTTCAGACAGAATGCCCTGGTACTCTAAACTATCCATTCGAGTGGAAGGAAAGTAGAGTTCCAGGGTACCATGTGAGCTAAAGCCAGCTCAAACCACAAACTGCCACCGCCGAAATTCCGTTTAGAAAAAAACATGGGCTCCTTCCTTAAGTCTCGCCAATTGCAATTGAAACCATCTGGCCCATCCAGGTTAATTTTTTCTCATCAGAAGTCATTACCTACAAACCCAAAAATGCATGGAATATCTTATAACCTTTTTAAAAAAAAGTGTTTACCTGACGCCAATTAGTTGCCAATGTGGAGCAGTCTATATGGAGTCATATTATCGCCTATAAGCTGGATTTTCATTATTGAATGTTTAATAATAAATAAAATGAAAAAATAAATATTTGACAGTTAAAACCCATCCAACCTTCACTATAATATCTGTAACATTGGACTCACCCAACCTTCATTTACAAAGTCTATATCATCGTAACCATTCAACCTTCACTCACAATGTTTGTTCTATACGACTTATCTTACGGCCTAGGTCAACGCTGTATAAATGTAAATAGGAATTATATACAGGCATTGGATGGTTTGTACTTACATTGTCAGTAGTCTCGGATCGAAGATGTGTGTGACAAAAAATTTGCTGGGAAACTGCAAATGTTTTTTATTATACACCTAATCCGTTTCGTTTTCACATCATTTAATGTACACGTAAAAACGGGATTAGGTGTGTTTTATTAAAAATATAATTTATCAAGGCACATTTAAAAAAGCGGTGTTGCTGGTTCGGTTGATTGTTTTTTTTTTTTAATTCATTGTCATGAGTTTTATTAAGTTTATACCTAATCCTGCTTTTACATGATTACCATTTCGAACCTAAATACAATGTACAAATGTAATGTAAGTATTTTATTACAAATATCAAACGTTTTTTTTTTATTTTACACCTAAATCTGTTTTTACACCATTTTTTGCATGATATTATTTGGAATGTATCTATATTTTATTATAAATATAATTAATTTAATTTTTTGACATTCAAAATTCACAAAAAAGCGCAATAAATATATAAGTTTTTATTGTTAAAAAATTAAGTGTGTTACACAATATCGAAAATGAATAACAATCAAAAATTCTCGAGTTTTGAATGATTGTTTAGAATGACCGAACTATCATTCATGTTCGTCACTCAAACCGTCATTTAAAATTTGACTGCTAAACATCCTAAAACAAAAATATGAAATTCGTAATATTAAGAAAAGGAAATTACAAGCAAACGTGAAAAATAAAAAAATTGGAAAATTGAAATTTGTCACATATTACTCTTGAAAAAAAGTGATTCTGAGCCAATGGAATTTCTAAATTATTTCAGCATGTCCAATGCAAATTATAATTATTTGATAATACTTGTGACCCCATTGATGCAAAGAAGCGATACGAAAATGCTATAAGCTATTACCGTCAATGAGCGATTAGCATTATATAACGGTTCTTGGCAACTGGACGCAATTTTTGTGACTTAAGCTACAGTTGTGTAATGGGACTGCAATGTAGGAAATATTATTTTGGAAACATGCAGACCTTAAACACTGTATTAAAAAACTTCATTAAGGTAATTTTTAACACAAATTTGTAGTGGCCTAAATGTACCATTGAGTGATAAGTTTGACTTCTTAGATACATGCCTCTTATGACTCATATTTTAGCTAATATATCCAAATATTTTACACATTAAATGAATAGTCTCCATAAGATATTTTATTTGAAACACATAGCCTTTGTCCCGATTGCGCTCTCAATTTCTAAATAAACTGTTCGAATCGCGATACTAGAAGCCTTATGTCAGCGTATTCGATATTAAATAATATTACTTTTATTGCTTTTAAGGCAAAAAAAAAGAATTTGTTTCCACACTTATCTGTAAATTGTTTTTCTACATTTGAAATTTAATATGGTCTTTGATTCATTCAACTTTTGCCAAAAATATATATTGTTTGTTTTACCTTTTGACTTTTAAATATAAGAAAAACAATAATGTTTTAATAAATACTGTCATACTAATTTTCAGAGTAAAATAATCATATATACATATATATGCGTCAAATGCCATTAAATAAGTACTTTATGTAATGGTATGAAATATGAATACATTAAAGGTATTCACGACTACTTGGTATCAGGTTTTTTATTTGGTTAAATCAGAAACAAAAAATACAAAATAAAAAAATGTTTTCAGATATAAGAACAAACGCACATAATCTGATAATCAGGTTGTCGTGAATACCATTATTGTACATTAATATAAGTTAATAAATTTATTGTTTAGAGATTTAAAAAAATTATTTTTTTTGGCCGAAGCCAAAAAGTTGAGACTATTTTTACAATATTGATTTTCTTACATCTAAGCCTCTGTATTTGTTGTAGTCGCGTTGCAATAGCTGATGTTTCTGGTATCAGTATTTTTGGTAGTGCACATGCGGTAGACGTGATGTCATTACTTTAATTGCGCGTGTATTGTTGTTGGCATGTTGTTGTATTTTAGGCAACGTATTTCTTATGAGTTCTTAAATGTTTACAGCGTTAACTTATATAAACACATACATACATACATTATGCATTAAAAAATTAACAATTTTTAAAATTACATATAAATATAGTCATTTATATTTTCTTCTTCCAATTGCTCCACTTCTTCTGCTAAAGACGAAAACAAAATTTTTTTATATGATAGTGACGCACGCTGAGGACTCGGTAGTAAAGATTGAAAATTAGTGTGGGGTTTTTGTTTTGTACGAAGGCTACGAAAATATTTTTCAAAGGTTTCATAAGGTGTAGAGCTTCATGAGTAGGAACCAATTAATCTTGATGATGGTCTTATATTCGTAATATCCATGTTTAACTTACGCATCCCAACATCGCCTTGAAAAAGTACTTCGCTAATAAGACTTTCAGCGATTTTACTTTGTGTTTGTTGCATTTTTCGCAGCTTTGCTGTCCATGTGATTCCTAATAATTCGAAGCTGTCGCTTTCTTTCTCTACGTAGGTCATGGCAAAGTCCATAATTTTTTCTTGATTGTTGTCTTTTTTCCTCTTCGCTGGTCGATCAATATTGCTGCTGCTACCAAACCGTTCGTTGGAGCTGGTATCAAGAAGCTGAAATTATAAAAGAATTAAAAAATTAAATTTAAAAAACATGCGTTTATTTGTAGGCATATTTAATAATAAGAACTATTTTTCCAGACGTCGGCATCAGAGTCGGAATGAAGAAAAGTTAGAAAGAAAAAGAATTTCTTTAGCTGCATGGAACCTATAAATGGTAAACATGTTATACGTAACCATCTAACACAGATTCAATGTATCTATTATAACTACAAGAACTTTTTAGTATTGTTTTGTTGGCTGTAGTAAATGCTAATTATAAATTTATAATGGTGAACGTGGGCGCAAACGGCATTTACAGATGGTGGTGTAATGTTTTACACAGAATTTTGGCAACGATTTTTAAATGGCCGCTTCCAGGATTGACTGTTTGTATTTATTGCAGATGATGCGTTTCTATTGTCCCAAAATATAATGAAGCCATATTCTTTTGCAAGTATAAATAAAGAGCAAAGAATTTTTAATTACAGGCTTAGCCGTGCAAGACGTGTTCTGGACATCGCTTTTGGAATGCTATAAATAAACTTTATTATAATAAACTTTTTCGTACAGTGCAATGAACAGTTTTACTCCAGATAATTTAACGGTACTGTTGATAAAAAAGCATTGTATTTCAATGAGTCAAAAGTCTACGCTCATAACATACATGCCTAACAATTTGTAGCTAGTTTTCTATACTAGGACCGGTTTCTGATTTTCCATCTGTCTTCCATTGATTCCAAAAATATTAAACTTACTTTCGTAATAAAAAAATTACACTTTTCCAAAATTCTGGCGGCACGAATGACGAATGCTATACGCTTACTTGGTTAACTAACGAAATGATGGACATTTTGCGGCCAATTCGGCCATGATAACCAGCTTTTTTTAATTCGTCTTAAATTTTTGTTTGGCATCTTGTGATATTTGGAGCAGATCAGTTTTGAAACTACACTTCGAAAGTGGAAAGTTATAATTTCAGTTTTTCAAAGTTTCTTATTACTATTCTTAAAGGTTTTCGTACTCTACCGACAATTCTTACTCTTTGGCGATAATTGACATCGAATTCCCAAAATTTGATTACTATTTTTCTTCCATCTAAATTTTTTCGTATCTTTTCTTCAAACTTGTACAAAATTGTAATAAATGTAGCGATTTTATTTAATACAGTCTTTTGTCAAAATAAAACTCAAAGAATGCTTAATGACTACACTTTTATTATTTACTGACAGATTTAAACTTACGAGCGTATACTTTTGATTCTTTTTAATACAAGGTATTATTATTGAAAGCACCGTGTTTAGTTTAATTTGTTATTCGATTTTTTTTTCGTATCTTTTAATTACGTATTAGACAATACTACGACTACGATTAATTATTTCCGATATTTGGGATACAAATTTTTCTTTTTTATAATGAAAACTTACCAATTGCCTCTCATTTTCACTATTCAGTTTAATTTTTTAGTTTTTCCACTCAAACTCCTTCGAAATGCAAATAAGTTTAATAAGAACTTTAGATAACCAATCTATTGATGATAAATTACACTGAAAAGTCACTTTAATTAATTAATTGGTATTAAAAATGATTGAAAACTTGTACATGGATATTATACGTTCTAACAGTTATACGTAATTCTTTTAACATTTCGATGGAATAAATTACAATTTTTTCATATTTTGTAATAAATAATAATACACACATTATAAAAATAGCAATTTAAATAATTTCTAAAACATAAATGGCTTTAAATGAATTAGGTATTCATTTAAAAACATATTGTACGATTTTAAGTGACATACACTGTATATAGAAAAAGTTGCATCATCAACATTCACTACGATACAACGAACAGTTTATATTAAAAATATGTTGATTTTTTATACATATATTTTATGGATATTTTTTGTAATAAAAATTTTAATTGATTGAGGAGCGTAGACTTATGATGCCTAGTATATGTATGTATATAAATGAAATAAACGAGGCAAATATATATATTAATAATATATATTAATGTGTTGTACAAACACAGAGAAGGTGCACACAATGCTCGATAGTTGATTTAATTTTCCTATCACCTGAAATAATGAACTAATTACACTAAGACAAACATTTTGGTCTACCTTAAAGCAAAATATGTTTTTTTTTAATATTTTTGCTCGACGAATTATTGGAATATGAACTTAGGATAATTTGGTTGATCAGCCAGGCATTGGAGATTGTTTCTGTTCCGAAAATTATAACTGTTGAACTAATTGTTTTTATTGGATATTTTCGTCTTGAATTGATTGTTCTCGTTGAGCCAGTGAGCTGAAATATGACTGAAAAAATTTATTTAAACTGTCCTTCGGCTTTGTTTTGGGTTGCAAAGAATGCAGTGGTTTTGTATTGCAAAGTGAAATCGGTTCTTAGAATAGATTAGTAGTTGAACCGAAAGATGGAACACGTCGTTTGTTTTGACTACGTTGTGGAGTTTCCAATCCAAGGCTGCTAGCGACCATCATCTACTTAGTGGCTCCAACCCAAACTCGGACACTATATCAAAATATTTTCGATGGCTTAAAAATCGTACATTTTGATTATTAAAAAAATGTATTTATTATCTTATTTGTGTATATCTTCCACGTACAAAAAGAAAAACCAAGTCAGAAATTTAATAATTGTACGTAAAATTGAAGTTGAAGACGCTTTCAAAGACAAAATGACTTGCGCAAGCCAAACTCGGAGAGTAACTTTTATGGGTTAATAACTGCAACTCTATAATTTCAATACGGCCAACTTCGCTAATTAAATTTACATATTTAGGGGAAAACCATTGAGTTCAGTTTTCGAAAATTGTACAGAATAAACAGACCTAAAATCAAGAAGATGACTAGACAACCGCGACAAACTGGTACCGAAGTAAGAAAGCTTATTACTGAGCATGCAAAAAAAGGATTAAGTGTTCACGAAATTTTAAAAATTGTTGGCAGAAGTCATTCAACTGTGCATGACATAATAAAACGTTTCGAAGTCAATAAAACGGTGCAAAATAGACCAAAACATGCCTAGTGCTCCAAAACTTTTCTAGTGCTCCAAAACTTGCTGCTATTGCTGAAAGTTACCTTGGTAAGAAAGCAAGCCCATCAACAATAAGAAACTGGCTTTACAGAGCTGGTCTTAATGGTAGAAGGGCTAGACAAAAACCTCTTATTAGTAAGCGCAATCAAACCCAACGACTTAAATTTGCAAAAGAGTACCAAAACAAGAGTTTTTATTTTTGTAGAAACGTTATGTTTACCGACGAAAGCAAATTTAACGTACTTGGGTCGGATAGTAAACCGATAGTATGGATGGGACAAAATCGGCAACTAAGTTTGAATAACTTGAAACAGACAGTAAAGCTTGGGGTTGGTTCAGTACTTGTCTGGGGCTCATTTTCTGCATCAGGCCCAGGATCTTTGCATTTTATTGACACTATCGTGGATTAAAATGTTTGTTTAAACATTTTAAAAGAACTCTTGCCAAAAAGTGTAGATAAGCTTGCTCTAGATAACGGTTGGTACTTTTACCATGGTAACGACTCCAAGCACAAAGCCCAGAAAGTAAGATCTTGGTTGCTATATAATATCCCACCACCTCAGAGCCCCGACATAAATCCTATTGAAAATTTGTGGGATTATCTCAATAAAAAAGTTCACCCTCAGTCGGTTTACAGCAAATCTGAGCTAAGAAAGGTTTTATTAGAAGAATGGGAAAAAATACCAGCTGGTTACTGCTAAAAATTGATCGAATCTATTCCCATGAGACTCCGAATGGTTAAAAACAACAAGGGTCTACACACAAAACATTAATTTTAAAACAATAAATAATATTCTCAGACATTTATCTAGCCGTCCGCGTTTCGTTTGTGAAACTTTTTTTTAAAGAAATTGAAGTTTTTTAGGTTATTTCTACTTACAACTACTAAATTTTAATTTTGTTTTCTATTCTTAATCTATTCTATTCTTAATATAAGCAATTAATTAATTAATTATGAGCAGTTAAGAATACAAAACATATAAGAAAACATTAAGAATAGAATATATATATATATATATATATATATATGTATATATATATATATATATATATATATATATATATATATATATATATATATATATATATATAAAATCAAACTAATAAGAAAAATAAAAATCAAACTAAATAAAAATCAAACTAATAAGAAATAGTTAAAGAAAGCTTTTGCTTGATTTTTTATTATATATATATGTATATATATATATATATATATATATATATATATATATATATATATATATAAACTAATAAGAAATAGTTACAGAAAGCTTTTGCTTGATTTTTTATAATAAAAAATCATATATCATATATATAAGAAAAAGCTTTCTTTAACTAACTAACTAACAAAATCAGTTTATTATAGTGTCCGAGTTTGGCTTGTAGCCACTGTATGCTTGCTCGGATAAAGATATTTGGCTTAATGTTGGCTACAGTTCTTGAAATGCAAAGGTATGAATATTTTAAATAATGTTTTTTTTTTACAAAAACTAAATATTTACCATGGCTTCAAAATCGATATATAAAAGTAACATCATCGAATCATCTCGCTTTGTAACTGTCACTGGCTTTAAATGAAACCATTTGACTCGGTATATATGTACATATTTTGACATATTTGCACTGCCTCAACTACATACAAATTAGTCACATGCCTATTAAATATTTTTTGTTCATTTCAGATATCTATTTATTATATATATGCACACTATGCGACAAAACAAAGTATACATTTTTAAGGAATGTAATCATTTTGCTACGATATTTCAAGAATTTATTTTAAATATAAAATAGTAACCATCTGAAAAATAAAAATCTATTTTACTATATACAATATAGAAAAAAAGTAATTTTTATGAATTTTTTATGGGTTAAAGAATATTTCGCACGCGTCAAAATAAAGTATAAAAATCAAACAAATTACATTAAATCAGTTCCGACATAAAACTTAAAAAAAACTTAACTTATTATTATTTGTTTCGTGTACCTTTTTTATTTTTAATGAAACCTCGAAGTTGGTTTGGTATACTCTTGGCCAACTTTCCTAAGGTATCCGTCTGAAGGTATCCTTGTTTATTTAACCTGTATCCTTGTTGACAAGATTATTGCCTTAGTTTTACTATTTAAAGATATTTTAATTTACCGAACTGATGATATATTATCAATAGAGTTCAAATTTGATCATCCCAACAAACAGCACACACTTTAAAATTTTGCAGAGTGCTATTACTGTTGTGAATACTTGAACAAACTATTTACATATCGTCACCTAAAATGCAAACGGTCCTAACTAACAATATATTCAAAATCGACTTTTTCATTAATTCTGAGGTATTTCATCAAAACAAAGGCCTACAAATAAATTTGGACTCTTCCGACTAAAATTAGCGATTTTACTACCAAAAAACAAACGGCCCTATCTACAAAAGCGATTATATGGCAAACGCAAAGACCTAACTAAACGTTTGTATAATACATAACATTGTCAATTGTCAAAACGCGATATTGGTTTATAAGTTAATGAAACAAAATATAAAAATTGTATCTCAAATATTGGTAAAAATCTCGCTGATTAAAACTATACGTTTTATTTTAATTAGTTTTTTGCCTCTCCTGTAAAATTTTCAAAATGTTAGATAGGGCCGTTTGCGTTTTAGGTAACGATATACAAAGTAGTCTAGTAAATTTATATACAAATTTTCAAATATACTGAAAATTTTATATTGAATAGAATTCTTTTCTTTTATAACTTCCTAAACAATATTTTATGGGCCGCATTATTAATAATATAAAAAGAACGGTTTCGGCAATTTAAAAACAAAAAATATGAAATAAAATTAAAGAAATATTTTTTTGTTGTTATTTGTTTTCCTCAATTGTAACTGCCGACTATGTCGTCAATTAATTTGTCTTTTCCATTTGACAAACTACGTGGGCGTGACTACTTCGATGTTTGGAAACGTCATGCCAAATCGGTGTAAATTTAGTGCTAAAATGTTGTTGGCAAATGGTGTCAGTAGGCCTTACTGTAAATACCACTCCCAGTGATGAAGAATGCCTTGAGGATACAGGTCTAACCAGAAAGGTCGAACTTCTTAAGCCTTCGGTTCAGTTTAAATTCTCTGATTTTGACAAGAATACATAAGTCAAACGATCATAATGACGCTGAAAGTTCAGCAAACCGGCTTGAAATTGAATGATGAATTAGTTGCTTCTTTCTACTACTTGTAATTGTAGTGAAAAATTCAAGAGCAAAACTAAGTGTAGATATGGTTAAAAATTTGCTGTTGCAAGACGCAAAATTTGATTGCTTAAAGGTAGAGAAAAAAGCCTTGGTTTCTAATAAGAAACATAATTCTCGAAAGCTCAATTCTATGCGTGTTGAACAGAGGGACATATTGCCAAAAATTTTACCAAAAAAGCGAGCTCAAATACTAACAAAAAGAAAAATCCGGATGAAAAACATCGTTAGCAGTGTCATTGCTTTTATCGTCTTCTGTATTTAAAACAAAGAAAAAGAAGAACATTAATGACTCTGAAGAAACGTTACACATGACAAATACGAAAGGTATTCTGCGCAACCCGAAGAAAGTAAGTGATAAACATGTGGTAGCTGCCAATAATAATAAAATGGAGATCTAGTCTGTTGGGGATGCAAAAGTTGTTTTACATTCAGCCAAGAAGAAAATTCACGCATTCTTTAGAGATGTTGAGTTTATTCCTGAAATGTCCGTTAATTTGCTTTTTGTCAAACAGTTGACACTAAAGGTTAACAAAATTGTTTTTGAAGATAACAAATGTCACATTTTTATTAAAAGCGGAGATTTACTAGCAGTTGCCAATGTTGTTAACAATTTATGGATATAAATTGCATTGTGATGTAAATGTGAAAAAAGACGAAAACGCTTTGAGTTATATGCATAACCTTAATATATTCCCACCCTTATTTTTCTTTATTTCATTATTATGTTATATTGTAAATTTTTTTCAATTTGTTTTACTTTCAATTTATGTTTATTATAATTTTATTTCCATTAAAAATTATTCGTTTTCTTATATTATAAAAAATGTATAAATACTTAAAATATTTAATCTTAAAAAATACTTTTGATTTGAAAGCTCAAAGCAACACATCAGCTAAATAAAAAATTAATTAATAAAAACTTTATTGTTTAATTTAAATAATTCTTGTTAGTATCCAATAATTTTGAATTGTTTCACAGAAGGCTTGCACATATTTGTGACAATAATATGAAAAAAGTAATACGCGCGTCTAGTGGCATACAATGTAATGGTGACGTCATGCACGAAAAATGTGTTGTTTGCATAAAAGATAAGCAAACGCGAGCATAGTATAAGAAGCCAAGCCATCATGCAACAGGTTTGTTACACATCGTACATTCGTATGTGATGGGTCCTTTCAGAACAAAATTATTAAATTTTGTCGATGACTACTCACAAAAAGTATCCGTCGTTCCAATAAAAAATCTGATGTTTTCGAAAAGTTCAAGCGGTTCAAAATGTTTTACGAGAAACAGTGTGATACATATATCAAAATTTTGAGTACCGATAATGGTACGGAGTATACTGGAGAACAACTTGAAAAATAATTGGGTGGTTATGGTATACATAATCAAAAAACAGCACATGAGTAGTGATCTGTCGTCGGTGCCGTCAATACGTGTTTCGCTTGTCCGTCCATGTTGTTTCTGTGTCAATAAATATAAACAGTGCAATATTAAAAAAACAAAATGTAACAATGATAAACAATAAAAGTACACAAAAGTGAACATAAAAAACCATTAAAAGAACATATATGTATATACATACGTATACCAAAAGTCACAACTCTTGGCGATACATTAGCTAATAATAAAAAATTAAAAAATATAAAGAAAAATATATTTTTACAAGAACAACATAAAACTATCAACCAACAAAAACTTAACGAAACAATTTCTCAAAAGAGAATTGCGGAACATAGACAAAAATGACCAACAATCCTAACGGAACATACAATAACAATATTAAAATAAATAAATAAAAGAAGAAAATACATCATCAATAAAAACGAAAACAACAAAATATTAATAACAAAACAAATTATTGGAATGAAACAAACAACAAAACACTAACATAAAAAAATAAACACACACTTGACAATAACTAATTCGAATACGGGTAAGATTAAACATCGGCAAAATGAAGGACTGTTTGATCCATAGGGGAGAATTTAATTATGTGCCCTACCATCGGCAATAGTGCTTTCCCTTCACCTCAATATTCCTTTCCAAACCTTTGGGTGCGAACCATTTGGAGGGGTTGAAGTTGAATTATATAGTGCTGAAGGTATAACACTGGCTGCTGAATAATCAACCAGCAGTAACCCATTTCCTTGTCGTACGCATTCAGAGTGGGGTTGTTTGATTTTTGTTTACTCGTGGTTAAGTTACATATTTATTTTTTTTTTATTTGGTTGAATTTACGTAATGGCAGGACGCTTTTGGATTGATTTCTGCAATGTGCGTGGGCTACGGGCGAACATTTTCTCCGTGTATGCGCACATTTATCTCCATTGGCCGGATGTTTTCGCCTTAAGTTAGACCCAAGTTTCTGAAAATGCTGATCCACAGGATTTTGATATCCTTGGGTATCACCTTCTGTCCCTTTTTAATTTTCATAGGGGTCTTGCTATGTACATTCGCAATGAAGTTGTGCCAGTAAACTCTTGGCATGTATGATGCGGAATTTAACTGTCTATGGGTTAAGTTCAGAATCAGGGCACATCTTTTACAATTCGGGTTTTTATATAGAAGCCCAAACGAGGGAAGAGAGGTTACCATATCTGGCTTCGACTCTCTTTCCGATTCAATATCGAGTATCCTTCGAATTATCCGAACAGTGAAATTGTTGTTGTTCTGTCCGCACAACTCCAGAAGGCCAATATGTTGAGTTATTTGCCGCGCACAACCACCTTGCGCAATTAGTGAATAAACCTACACATATATCGTGTGTAGATGGTCACCAGAATAATACCCTCGACCTTTTCCTCACTACACACCCTGAAAAGTATGTAGTTGAGGTTATTGCACCTCTCGGAAATTCGGATCACTGCACAGTTTCTGCCTCATTCTCGTCCACCCATGGCTACGGAACGCTCTATTTTTAACTACGAGGATGCTCGTTGGGCTGAGCTCAGCGATTTTTTAGGCATTTTAATTGGAAACTTTGTTTCCTTGACTTAAACGTCGATGCCATGGCAGAAATGGTGGTGAATATAATAAGGCTAGGGATGGATATTTTCATCCCGTCCAAAAAGCTTTCGATTAAACCCAGAAACAAATCTTGGTTTAATCTGACGGGTAAATTGGCAGTCAGATCCAGAGGAAGCATGCAGGAATTGGCGCAGTAACAAATGTGCCCATGCTGATTTGCTTCGCAAACAGGCGAGATCTTCATGTGCCGCAGTACTTAGACGCGAAAAGGCTTTATACGAGCAGCGCCTTCGTGTTAAAGTTCTTACTTTTCCGCGGGGAAGTAAAAACTTTTGGTCATTCGTTAAAAGGCTGAGGAACAACGCTAGTTCGGTTCCTGCTCTTATAAAAAATGACCACACATTCACGAACCCGGTTGAAAAGGCAAGCCTTTTGGCCGAAATGTTTGCAAGTAATTCTCACTTGCCGGAGAGTGTTCAACCACTGGCCGAAGTTGAAAGAGTATCAGTAACTATGCCTAGTATGTGCTTTCGAGCTCGTGCTGTAAAAAGGGTCATGCAAATCTCAACGTTAATAAGTCTTCTGGGCCGGATGGCATACCAGCACTGGTCCCGCGCCGGTATTTTTCTATCTTGCTGGAAGGTTGCTAATGTAACGCCAATCCCCAAAAAGGGCGAGGCTAATAACCCTGAGAATTACCGTCCCTTAGCAGTTTGTTCCGCACTCTCCAAGGTTATGGAGAGTTTGATTAATCACCACCTTGTGGGATATCTGGAGTCCAACCATTTACTTAGCGATCGTCAGTACGGTTTCCGAAAGGGCCGTTCTACTGGTGACCTGCTGGCGTTGCTCTCGGAGAAGTGGAACAAGTCCATTCATGGTTTTGGCGAGAGTAAGGTTGTGGCTCTGGATATCTCAAAGGCGTTTGATAGAGTTTGGCACGAGGCTCTCATTTCGAAAGATAATGCTTTGGTGTCGGTAGTCACTTCTCTCGATTCATATCGAGTTTTCTCAGAGATCGCTCTATAAGAGTGGTTATATATGGGGTCTCATCCGACAAGTTCAGGATAAACTCAGGGGTACCGCAAGGCTCTTTTCTTTCTCCTACTCTTTTTCTAATATTTCTTAACGACTTTCTTCTCACTTCTAATCCTATCTACTCCTTTGCGGGTGACAGCAACATTTGTCACTCATATTCTTTTGATCGTAGACCGAGCCTTTTGGAGGTTCGGGTAGGAAGGACGAATATGAACGTCACACTCACAAGTGACCTGGTGAAGTTCTCCGAGTGGGGTCGTGCGAACAGGGTCGATTTCAATGCACGTAAGGCTCAATGTTGTTTTTTAACACACAGGCGTGGTGGTGTGCTGTCATCTGTGTCAATGGGTAATGTGGATATTGAGGAATCAGATGCTCTTGATGTTTTGGGCATGTGAATTCACTGTGAAGTTCGTTGGAATGATCACATATTTCAAGTGTCGAAAGAAGCATTCAAGTGCCTTGGTTTTTTGAGACGGTGCAAGAAATACTTCACTCCATCTGATCTCCTTAATATTTACAAGACCTATATCCGACCTAAAATGGAATACAACTCTCATGTATGGGCCGGTGCTTCAAGGTCTATTTTGAAGTTTCTCGACCGCGTACAGGAGAGGGCGAAGATGCTCATCAATGACGGTAGGGTAGCCAACTCTATCGATTCATTGGAGCACCGTCGCAATGTGGCGTGTGTTTCATTGTTCTATCGGTACTATAGCGGAATGTGTTCTAACGAAATTAAGGAATTAATTCCCGAAGATCATATATTTTGCGCAGTGCTCGTATTTCTCGTAGAACACATCCCTTTGTAGTTTATTTTCCAGTAAATCGCACAATGCATTATAAGGAGAATTCGTTCTTTGGTCGCACTGTTCGGTTGTGGAATAATCTTCCAGCGAAAGTATTTCCTGCCACTTACGACATGAGTAAATTTAAATCTAACGTCCATTAACACTACTCCCTCTGTCCTCCTTCCAATAACCTATTTTCCTAGTACCAGCACAATGCACTGCATGAGTAGGGGCCATCCCCTGGGTGCTGGTCCTATATAAAAAAAAAATATATTTAGGGTGAGTGTACCAATAGTCGGCAATTTAAAACCTTTGCATATTTTAAGCTACTGCCCTTACGCATGTGAATATTGACTAGTTATTTCAATTCATTAGTTTGCTTTGTTTCCGATTATTAAGTTAAATTTAAATATTTTTTTTTATTAAAATTGAGAAATTTACTGTTTTTGTGAAAAACACTGAACTTGCCAGTAGTCGACACTAATTTTCCAATTTTCGGCAAACTATGTTGCTATTGCCGGCATATTTTAGTACAGAAAATAATAAATCAAGATTGATTTCAAACTGTTACTTATTTAAAGCAAATGTTTTCAACATTCAATCAGGCACGAAAGATAAGCGCATATCAGAAAATCCTGAATATTATTTGTGTGTAATTCAGATTTTGAACATAGGTTATATGTTAAAGCTATAAAAGCAAAAAAAAAAATAGTTTACAAAGGAATATATTATATGGATTTATATAACTATAACTGGTATTTCAAAATGTGTCAGATTTTACCATAGACCAGTCACATAATGAGCCGCTCAGTTACAGTTCGAACATAGAATAGTCACAGTTCGAACAGAAAGTCATAACATGTAAAATTAATATATCGCAAAATTTCATGAATCGAATCATTGAAATAGACTTGAATTTTGGGCTTTAAAACGTAATATCGGACACTTGTAGAAAAATCCAAACGCCTTTTGGAGAAGTACGATTATAATTTGGCCAGAAAAACTTGATGTGCTTACTGACAAGATGTAAGCACAGTAAATGACGCAAACGCGGCTCCCAAAAATTTGCCAACTGTGATAGCCCTGATCTGGACCCTCTGTATTACAAATCGACCCTTTTGGTGGTCACGTTTTGCTACAAAATAAAGCCAAACATTAATTTTCTTAAGAGTTCATTGGCCCGTGATGAGGCCAGATTATAATATGTCTGTCGTGCGTATAATTATTGATCATTGGCCACAGTTACTTAAGACGAGGTTGAAAAAGATATAAAGATTTAATAAATTATTACTTCTAGAAGTTTAACGTATTTTGAGATCTCAATCTTAACAAAATTAGTAGCAAAAACCATCGCCGACATTGGAACAAGTGATTTTCGGTGGTGTTCTAGTAGTCGGCATAAGAGCTGCCATCGCTTAAAATAAGAGAAAAATAATTTTTTTCAGTTTATTCACTTTTATAGCCATATTTCAACAGTTTTCTATCTTTAGAAAACATTTCCGATCGAAAATTTATTATTTTAAAGTAATTATTGACATTATGAATTCGGCATTCACACTAATTTTTTGTTAAGAAAACAAGCATTTTCGTAAAAACCGAAAGATAGTAACTAATTAGAGGAAAATACTGTCAAAAATACTTATCGAAGCTCAATTTGTTTTAACATATAGAAAGAGAATATTTATAAATTTCATTTAGCTTTACTTTACTACATAATTACTTTTATACTTAGTTATTTAAGTATAAGTACAAAAATTGCCGACTACTGCATGCCGACTTTAGGTGCACTCACCATGTTAGATGCAGGCTTGAATGAAGTGTATTAGGCAAAAGTGGCAATGTCTTCAGCTTATCTAATGAAACTTTTGCTGTGGTCGGGTAAAAAACAAATTTGGAACATTTCCGTGTTTTCGTCAGTAGAGCCTTTTGGAATATACCAAAACAAAAACTTAACAAGTTAAATGAAAAATCTACAGAATGCATTTTAGTGGGGTATACCAGTGAGAGTAAGGCGTATAGGTTACAAAACCTAATTACTCGTAACATAATCATTAGCCGTGATGTGGTTTTTATTATTTTAGTGTCACAGATAATATTGGTAATAATTGTTATTCTACAGTAGTTGATATTGGTGTTGAGGACGAAGATACCAATTCAGGGGAATAAAGTTCTATGGAGTTACAAACTGTAGAGAAATTACCAAGAGGTGAAAAAGACCACTGGTATTCTGCAACGAAAAGGATATGATCGAACAACTAAATCTTGCTTTCGCCACCAACTTTAAGATGAAAGATCTGGGTGCAGCGTTTTCTGTTCTTGTTGTAAGAATCACTCATGATAATCAAAGTCTATAATAAATATTGATCAATCAAAGTATACCGGGGAAGTATTAAATCGTTTTTCAATGACTGAATGCAAGGCAGTGTCAAAACCTATGGATGTTGGTCAAAGATTGGCAACAGAAATGAGCTCTATAGATGATGTTGAAAAAAATGAAATGGCCTTACATGTAAGCAGGGTTGCCGTTGATAATTTCGAAAAAGTGTCATAAAAAGGGTATTTAAGAAAAAAAAGGATCAAAGAAAGAGTATTTTAAAGTAGAATACGATCAAGTTTTTTGTGAACAAAAAATAAAATTATTGCAATTAAAAAAGAAAACAATTTTAACAGCTAATTAAAAACATTAAACTAAAATATAAGTAATTATACATACTTAAATTATAAATCAATGTTAAAATTAAAAAACAAACATTCAAATATTAGTCATATTATTAAAAACAAAAGTTACTTTTACAAAAACTTTTAATGCTGTTTATTACTGTTTAGAAATACTTATTTCACATTTTGTAATTAATTCTTTACTTGGAGTCCATTCTTCTAGCTCAGATTCGCGTAAATTGAGAAAGGAAACCATGGATTCACAAGTTTCTTTTAGTGGAAGCACTACTATCAGGCAAATAAATATATATGCATATAACGAATTCATATAGATTTGAATATGCAGTCCCCGACAACTTGATTTTACACAGAACAATAAGTTTTGGACTTTCTAATGAAAATAAAGGCGAAAAATAGAACAAAACTATATCAGCTTTTGTATAACGTATCCTTTAGGTTTAAAGAAAAATAAGAAATTAATTGTTCCCCACACAGAAAAGTATACATACTCTGAAGTGTTAAGTAACTAATTATCACCAACAAATGTAAAAACTGTTTTATTGTTAATTAATGTTTTTTAGAGCCATATTTTTTCATTAAATTTGCTTTTCACTTAAAATACAATTTTTTTTGTTTATTTTCACTGGAATTATTGTGATATCCCTTAGCAAGAGCGGTTAATAAACTATTTTTAATTGCACTTTTTTTGTATTAGGTAATCCAATCTATCAAATAAATTGTCTGTAGGGCAATTACCTACAAATATGCTATATCGTGAGTGTCAAAATTATAACACTCCTACTTTCATACCTCAAAACAACTTTACTATAAAATTTTTCAACATAAAATTTTGATACCCTCGATAATATATGTATGTATGTATGTTAAGCAGTTTTCTAATGGTTTTCCATATTGCTTGATGAAACCTGCTGCTATTCTATTCTTTTCGATTTAATCATAAGCAAATATATTTTTATACATAAGTTAATATAATTAAATATTTGGGATTGCAATACTTACTTGTCCATTTTGTTGCCAATATGTCCATATGTAAAGATGGATGGTACGCTAAACTACAAAATTAAATGGAAATCTACCAAACAAAATGCATAAAAGCTTCTCGCTGTCAAAACATATGTACGAAAATTAGGGCATACTTGCAGTTGATCATCAGCTCATTTTACACAATTGTCAAACTTTATATGAAAAAAATTGGTACGCATGGAATATGACAGTTTCATAAAAGTCCATTGTAATAATAATATCGAATGCAATTTTTATATATGAATATGTTCACAAAACTCATTTATGTTATATATATACATAAATATACGACATACATATATAAAAACTAAGTGTACTGAGAATTTTCGTAAAGAATTTTGGAACTTTTACTTATTTTCAAAAAAAGGATCAAAAAGTGCCATATATTTCGTTAAAATGATACAAAGGGATAAATTAAAAAAAGGGTCAAAAAAGTTTCACTGGTATAAAAAGGGGTCAAAAGTAACACTTCAGCAGTGTTGCCAACTTTTTATGATTAAAACGCGCAGGCCTTCTACTCAAAAGGCGCTAAAGAGCACTAAATTATAATTTATGTAAATATTTGTAATCAAAACGTGCTATAAAAAGGCGTTAAAATATTTAAAAACAGGAAAATATAATAAAATTAAAAAAAAGTCTATTTCTACAGATTGTTAAAAAATAATTTATAACAACATAGCTACTTAAAAACTTTTTCTTCATATTTGGGTTCAGTTATAACATTAAGAAAATACCTCTCAGAGGTTTTAGGCAAAGTTGTGCTATTTCTCCACTGCTGTCTATCGTTGTCCTCGATTGTGTACAACTTGGTATAACCTGGTTACTTAATACAAAGTTGGAAAACCTATATTACGCAGGCGACATCTACCTCAAGGCTCACAAACATTGCGAGATGCAATTAAAGCTGGATTCTATACAGGCGGAGCTATAAGGAGCGGGCTTGAAGAAAAACATCTCCAAAACCAAAATTATTCGAATCAACACTAGTAAGACAATGATCTTTCAAAATGGAAATAAAAATTTGGATGATACCCCAATTTTTGTTATCTCGGCAGTATCCTCACTACGTCCCGCGGTTCCAGTGCTGATATTCAAAACAGATTGAACTTAGGCAGCCAATACTTTGGCCAACTGAATGCTATAGAGTGTTCCCCATTTATCTCTCCGAAAACGAAAATTAATATTTTTAACTCGTGTATGATGCCTTATTTATATGATTGCGGGTCATGGAATGCGATTATTATTAATGAAAATTTCATAATTTTTGATAATATATGTATCGGGAAAATATTCTATAAGAAGACAATGGATTGTTCACTCTCTGAGGAATTTAAACTACTACTTAGCGGAACTAACCATTGAATGGAACTCACAGGCAAGCGGAAGAGTCGGAAGGCCAGATCATTTCTAGAGAAGGCAGATTGAGAGACAAACTGCTTCTCTCAGAATGACGTAGATCCATGCTAGTTCATTGGCTTTAGATGGAAAGATTTTGTTATGGCCTTATATTAACTTATATTAACCGCATACAAGTTTAGTATTGCAATTAAATAATACAATTTTTAGGTTTCTTTAAAATATTTTATTTTTGTTATCTTACTCTAAAAAATTTATGTTTTAAAAAATGAGCCTTTAGGCTTGAGATACGTTTCAAATTCACTATTTTATTAAAGTTTGCACGAACATTATCTAAAATACCTAATTTTAACAAGATGAAGCAATTAAAAGTTCATTGTTATACTGCACTTTAGTGTCACATCGGCAACGCTGTTTGCAAGCCGTCGGATGACATTTGTATGCTGTACAAATCAAATGTCCTCATGTTAGTTACGCCGTAGATGTAGACAGAGCAGTTTAATTGGTTTTTGCGAAGCAGATTGGGCAGGCAGTATCAACGATAGACTTTCTACCACTGGTTAGACCACGTCAATTTGTCATTAAATGCGACACCTAGGTACTTGCAGGATCTTGTAAAATCAATTACATCATTGCCTATCCTTAGAATCTAGAACGGTATTGTTATTATTAATAAAAATACATTTTGATTTGAATGGGTTGATGCAAAGACCATTGCTAGCAGCCCATTTACTAACCAACTCTAAATCGTTGTTTCTGGTGTCCACAGTTAACCGAATATTATTTGCCAAACAGCTATAGTAAATCTGAGCATCGTCAGCATACACTTGTACCTTGCAGTGCCTTATCACATCAGGTAAATCATTAACGAATAAGCAAAATAATATAGGTCCAGGAATAGAATCCTGCGGAACACCCCTATTTACTTGTAAGGATTCGGAGTATACGCCATTTGATTCAATTGTCTAAAATCTTTAGTTAGATAGCTGTGTAGAAGGTTGCAAGCAGTTGGAGAAAAATAAAAAAATTTCTCTAGCTTCTTTAAAAGAATGGAGTGGTCCACTATATTAAACACCTTACTGTGATCAAGTAATATTAAAAAAGAGACCATACCAACGACCAGATCAGCCAAATTCTCTATCACATCCGTGAGTGCCGTTATACAACTCCTCCCTTTCACAAAGGCAGACTGACGATCAGATAAAAGGTTGGATTTCCCTAGACATTCATTAATTTGCCTGACAATAATATTCTCCATGGCCTTCCCTTCGACATGACTGAAACATCTTCTGAAGCTCAGAAGTTTTAAATCTTCAATTTATAATGAGCTACGTTACGTTTCCTGATTAACGACTCGATTTCAGTATAGAACCACGGCTCATGATCTGTTCCAACAAGTTTGGTTCTCAAAGGAACACATATGTCGAATAAGCAGTTTATGTTCTTCTGTAAGAAGCACACCTGATCATTTGCATTATCAAAAGTGTAAACCCCAAACCCCCATGATGCCGCTGTTTGGCGCGCAAGTCCATTAAGGCAAGCTATTACAAATTGCTCATAAGCTTTCCTTTTGAGTGCCACTTGCTTGGGGATGCAGTGTACCCTTCAGAAACGTTTCTAATGGTGCCTTACCGAGATAACGAATTTCTATCTACAGAAGAAAGCAGATATAATACCATCTTAAGTTAATCTAGAGTATGCGTAGAACAAGCCTTCGGAATATTGAAAAAAAAAAGTTTCAAATATTGCAATTTTTAGAGTTTGCGGTGTGGAAAGGCGAAAACCTTAATAATGACATGTGTTGTTCTTTACAATTATATTTTAATTAATGAAGAGGATCGCAGCTTCGGAACTGTTGATCCAGCCGAAAGTTCAACACATGTCAATAGTTTGTCACCTCATTAAAACGAAACAGATGAGACAAGACTCCAATGAGAGAAACTTACTATTTTATTATCAGCTTAGCATAAAATTTAGTTAAATCCATGTTTGTCCTTTAAAATTCAAAATTATTTTTATTTACTAATAACATGCATAGGTAAAATAAATAATAAAAAACGTAAGTAATAAAGTGAACAATAGCAATCTTCACTAGATAGTCGCTTCTTTAGCCTTACACACTTTCCTAATTTCTTGCAACTTTTCCCGCTCCAAAGTTATTTTTTCTTTTTCAACCTTAAGCACCTCTTCTAATATTTTTTTTCCATTCTCCGCACGTAAAACTTCCAGAATATCTCCTCGAGCACGTTCGCGTGGCGTTGGTGATGGTTCTAAATTACCATTTTCGCTGAAATCGCTGCTGTCATTAATTAAATCCGTCAGCAAGAAGCTTAGAGAACTATCCAAATTAGTTTCTAGAACTACAACATCATGCCTGCAGCCACAAACCATCCAATTTCTCAAAGAAATCCCAGGTAGTAGCTGCCACCCTTGATGTGCTATTTCTCTACTTTATTCTTTTATAAGTGTCATCACATTTAAATATTTACGAGATAAGTCATCTCGAGCAAATGACACACTTTTTAATTGACCTCACGCATTTTTTGGAGTACTTGCTTCCACAAAACAGAACGTTTTTACGCTTGGCGGAAAATTCTGATTTCATATAATATAATAAAAAAAAATATTTTTTTTCTGAATTAAAATACTTACATATTTCTATTTTCTGCTATTGTATATAAAAAGCATTGACAATTTATGTAAATACTGCCTTAGTTGCGTTTGTTTGCGTATCAGCTGAGAAACAAATGAGTTCAGGAATGCCATACAATGTCAAAGTTTACATGGTTGCGTTTAGGAATACATGACTTTATCACACTGCAAGCAATTTGCGTTTAGGAAGGCAGCCATTATTACTTTGGTTAGAAATAACCAAATCGGCAACACTAGAATTTAGTAAAAATATCATTTACAAGAAATTTTGTCAACTTTGCAATTTTGCATATGTTCGTTCGTTTTATTGCTTTATCGTGCAATATTCAACCCAAAGAAGTTTTTAAATATGTTATAAGAAAATAATTTTCTCTCACGTTTCCAAAACGATTTAAAGATGTTTCTTCATGGACGTGCTAAAAAGTCAGTCACAATAGTCGTAATATACTTACACATTTTCTAATCTAATCTAATACAAGGTCACAAAAGTGCTATCAAGTTTAACTAAATATTGCATATATAATAATAAATAATGATGAAATTAAAAAATGTACTATTGTTTTAGTGAAACAGTACAATATTGTCTTAAATTGATAAAGAAATACAAGCTTAAAATAGACTCGTAACATATTACTTAGAGTTACATACAAAACTTATTTCAATTACAATATTTGTAATATAAACTATACTAAATAACACTGTGCAACAAATTTTGGTTTATCGGCGTCAGCCTCAACAACCATTAAGTAAACAAAATTGCCAAAGGGTTTTGAAAAGTTAGGTTGAATTTAATTTTTATTGCATTTTGAAGTTGGGCCATTTTTTTTGCCATTTTTTATAGCATTTTGTTTACTGGCACCAATATAAATATTTTCAACTATATGGTTCCGAAGTATTTTTGATGTTGATGAACGCTGTAAATTCTGGGTATCGATGCCCTCAACTTTCGAGACCGAATCCAAAGTGTGTAACAATTCTGCTTCACTTTTCAAATTAGCTCCATTTCATCTTCATTTTTTTCTTCTTGGTCTTTAACTAAGTTTTTACTCATCCAACAAATTTTTGCTAGAACGGCGTCAGGCGACTTTTTCCCTCGGTATCTGTAATTTGTAGCACTAAGATAGGTCGTCAATTAAAGTAGATAATTTTACCTTATATCAAATGGAATAGCAATTTGGTGGTAGCTTTCACCTTGTCCGCTTGACTTAGTAACTATCTGCCTACCAAAATAGTTAAGATGATGGTGCAAAAAGTGAATTTTTAAGGACATGACACCAATTTTAGAGAATGCAGTCATCATTGTTTGTACAGATCTCTAGCTTTCAGATCTATTATTTCCCAATAGCCCTCTATAATTTCTTTAACTGAGCACCCAGCCTTCAATCTGCCATCAATTAAAACATCAACAATTACAACGCCTGAAGGGAAAAAATCTCTATTACAATAAAAAAATTATTTAAGAGTCCGGTCTAGCACAACTCGGTATAATAATTGATAAGTTTGTATTGAACTTTTTAATTAATTTATGTAAAATTTTAGCTAAGTGGCTATTACTCTTAATGAATCAAAAAATATCCGAACCAAAGATTAGCGTTAGAGTGAAATATTTGCCAAAACAACATTGGGTCTTGCGCAGATTAAAGTCGTCCCCGCTCAGAGATTTTCGACAGGTTGTTTGTAAGTGTGTCGTTCATATTCCGCCTTTTCTTCTCAATCTTCAAAAGGCTCGGCCTACGATCAAAAGAATATGAATGACAAATGTTGCTGTCATCTGCAAAACAGTAGATAGGATTAGAAGTGAGAAAGAGAAAGTCGTTAAGAAATATTAGAAATAGAGTTGGAGAAAGAACAGAACCTTGCAGTACCCCTGAATTCATCCTTAACTCGTTGGATGGAATCCCATCTATAAACACTCTTAGAGTGCGATTTCTGAGAAAGCTCGATATGAATCGAGAGAAGTAACTACCCACACCAAAGGCAATAAGTTTGGATATGAGAGCCTCGTGCCAGACTCTGTCAAACGCCTTGAAAATATCCAGGGCCACAATCTTACTCTCACCAAATCCAAGAATGGATCTGTTCCACTCTTCAGAGAGTAACGCCAGCAGATCACCAGTAGAGCGACCTTTACAGAAACTATATTGGCGATCACTCAGCAAATTGTTGGACTCTAAATATGTCACAAGGTGATGCTTAATCATACTCTCCATAACTTTGGAAAGTGCCGAACAAACTACTATTGGGCGGTAGTTTTCAGGGTTACTAGCATCACCCTCTTTAGGGATTGGCATTACATTGACAATCTTTCAGCAAGATGGAAAAATACCAACACGATAAGACGCACTGAAAAGTTTAGCCAATGGACGTGCAAGCATCGAGGAGCACTGCTTCAGGACCAGCGCTGGAATACCATCCGGTCCAGTGTTTCGAAAGTTTAGTCTTATTCGCCTTATAGTCTACACCTTGGCCGTCCGAATAACATTTGTTTTGATCGGAATACATTTTATTTCAGAACTGTGTATACTTAATTGGCTATTTTTGTTCTTGTTCTCAAAAAATGAGCAGTGTTTTGGGACGTAGTCCACATATTATCAAAAAGGTGTGAAAGGTCATAGCTGACGCTAATCAATATTTTGAATAAATTTAAGTTGTACGAAAATCAAACATTTTTTGAGTTATAAGCCCAATAAAAACCTGAGTAATAAACATTAAGTGAAATCATTACTTTTTTTTCGTACTTCAAGAAAAAATAACCGCAATGGAAAAAAGTCCACATATACACATCGAAGAAAAAATAACCAATTTTGAATAGAAATAACCAAAACAACAACACGGAACACAATGTCCAATTTATTAAACTTTCACTTAATACACAAATATATTTAACATTTATAGAAAGAACTCAACTCTTTGAGTGTTAAATTATGACTGAGTTGACTAAAGCAAGCGTCGCGGCTTATATATTTCTTAACCATCAATTTCAAATGTGTTAGTAAATTCTAGAACCTACTATTCAGTTACGGTTATTTCACATTTAAAGATATATATATGTTTGGCTCATACCTGTATCGGTAGCACTGTTCAAATATAGTTGATACAACCGTTATACAATTATTATACTCTCTTGGCCTTGACATCAACCAATAGAATAACTTCCACAATTAATATATGTATAGCTTTAAGTGTTGGTATAACTTTTTAGGTTTTTTCATTTTTGTAACAATATGTGTGCCGCTGTGGTATGATAGGTAAGACACCCGCCTACCACCCAAAAGGTCGTCGGTTCAATACCAGGCCAAGACCACCTTAAAAAAGAAGGAAGAAAGTTTTTCGACAGCGGCATCACCTCATAACATTAGCTAGTAACTGGTTATGAGTATAAATACTATTGAAAACTTCTCTAAATGCATTTGTCGTTCGGAGCCGGCGTTAAACTATAGGTCCCTTTCAATAAGTTTAAAAATAGATTCGGGTGCAGCTCATTGACTGAGAGAAGTCCCCATGTTCCTTCATAGAATGTTATAGGAATTAATAAATATGTAAACGGAATAAACTCCCCTTTAGAAAACAAAAACAAAAATTTTATATACCTTAATATTTTGTATTCTAATTATACTTATATTAGCAAATTGTATGGTTTTATTCAAAATTCCTACCCCCATTGTAAGATTTACTTTTAATAGTTTATAAAAAAATAAAAAAATATATAAAAATTTAAGCAATTAAATTAATTATTACCAGCAATATATTTTAACTGCCCACACTGTGGTTTAAATCTGTGTATTAAAGTGATATTGTACAGTGCGGTCACTGCTTCGTTATTAAATAATTTATTTTTGCCTCATTAAAATATTTATTTGTAGATTATAACCTTTTTTTGGTTAACACTTCACGTTAAGGGTATCTAACATATAACGAGTGACCAGATAACAATTCCCACACGGAGTGGGATTAACAACTCGTTACATCAATTATACTGCCAGATAAGTCTTAATAATTTGTTCTGAAGCGACTTCAAGTCCAGTCATACTAAAATCAATTAGATCTCTTTGGCTATTATTATTTTCGCTTTATTATTTTTCTATTTATTTTCGTATATTTACACTCTGGCCACCTTATTAAATAATTTATACAAATAGGTACGTATTGTAATTGCATAATAAACGAAGTGTGGGTTATGCTAATCATTTTTCTGTTATATTATTTATTTACTTATGAATAGAATTTGTTGCAACACTATTGTTGTTCTTTCAGCTGGTGACAACAAATTAACGTTTGGAACGTTTAACCATGAATGCATTTTTTCCTATTATATTTTTTTCATATCCTTTACCTTTACACATATTTTTTCAACATTATTTTACATGTTTCGTTTTACTATTGTAATCATTATTACTACTGTTATTTTCTATTTTTTTATTATATTTAATACATTGTCTTTATGAGTATTTTATATTGTCATTTATTGTTCTCCTGTATGTAGCAGCAACAATCATAACAGGTTGTCCTCTTTTATGTTTTATTCCCAGCCAGTCATGCAACAATAGTGGTCCTGTTGTCGCACTCATACTTTGTTTTTCAACATGCTACCAACTGTTTGCAACTAATTCCTTTCACATATTTCAACACTAGACCAATATTTTTTGAATTTGTCACGTATAAGGACAAAAGAGTTTCATGGCAATTGTGGTAGCTGCTTACAAACTGAGAGTGTTTTATAAGTTCGATAAAACTTTAAATTGTAAAAACTGAATATAATCCAACAATTTTTTTTTGTTAGAAAGACAAATACATACATGATGATAACATTTGAAAGTGATTCTGGACATCTTGACGATGCGCATTCTGAAACTTCGACCATAGCTAATGTATGTCACGAATAACATGAACAACACGCCTCTAAGGCGTTAGCTGCTGCCGATTTTTTTTCATAAACCAGTGACCTGCAAATCTAAACGTTTAGATACCAGCATACCTAAAGAAGTGCTCTTAGACACTTGCGCGTCAACCCCTTTTAAGGGCGCCATATGGCGCCGGTATTCTTCCATCCTGCTGGAAAATTGCTAACGTAACGCCATTCCCTAAAAAATGTGAGGCCACCAACTCTGAAAACTACCGCCTAATAGCACTCTCCGAAGTTATGGAGAGTATGGTTAATCACCACTTTATTAATTATTAAGAGTCCAGCGATTTGCTAAGTGATAGTCAGTGCTCTCCGAGAGTTGGGAAAACTCCATTCAAGGTTTTGGCGAGAACAAATTTGTGGCTCTGGATATTTTCATGGCGTTTGATATAGTTTGGCATGAGGCGCTCGTATCGAAACTTATTGCTTTTCGTGTCGGTAGTCACTTCGATCGACTTATCACATATATATATCGAGATATCACAGAGATCGCTCTATGAAATCACAAGGCTCTGTCCTTCCACCCACTCTTTGTCTAATATCTCTTAACGACTATCTCCAACTCACTTCCAATCCTATCTACTCTTCCGCAGATGACAGCAACATTTGTCATTAATATTCTTTTGATCTTTGGCCACTCTTTTGTTGGCGAAAATCTCCGAGTGGGGTAGTGCGGACAGGGTCGATTTTAATGCGCGCAAGACCCAATGTTGTTTTCCGACACAGAAGTGGTGATGTGGTGTCATCTGTAACCATGGGTAATGCAGATTGAGGAGTTCGACGCTTTTGGTGCTCTGGGCATCTGGGAATTCACTGTGACGTTCGGTGAAACGGTCACATTTTTTGGGTGTCGAAGGAAGTGGTGTAGGAATGATTTCACTCCATCTGACCACCATAATATTTACAAGACCTATATTCGGCCTAGGGCGGAATAGGATGGTGCTTCAAAATTTATTTTAGGGCTACTCGAACGCGTACAAGAGAGGTCGACAGTGCTTATAAATGACGGTAAGATAGCCCTTTTTTGTATAGATTTTTAGAGCATCGTCGCAATGTGTTGTGTGTTTTATTGTTCTATATATACTCCAACTGAATGTGCTCTAATGAAATAAGGGCATTTATTCCCAAAAAAATTTTCTTTCAAAACTGGGAATAAAATATGTACTCTCCCATCGATTTTCATGAATTATGGTTTATTTTATTTCTATTATATACATAAAACTTAATGAATAAATAGTGAAACTGCTAAATATTTGCCGCTTTCTATAGTTTGTGAATTTTTAGAAATTAAAAATATCGTAATTTTTCCAAAAAAAAAAAAAAAATTTATATTTGTTTCTCAATATCTCCAAAAATATTGGTTATATTAAAAAATGATTTTAGAATGACTTAAAGCTGTTATAATTTGAAATTTTGCAATATATGGCTTAACGAAATCGAATAAGCTATTTCAGAGTTATCATAAGATGTATGAAGAAGCCTCTTAAAAAAGCTCACATTTTAGAAAAAAAGACAAAAAAAAAATTATCCATAGAATCTGAAATGATGATGATTTTTTAGGTCTAACGACCATAGGGCATCAAGTAAAAAAAAGTGTTTATCCAAGGTATTTTTGCTTGTTGCATAGTGTAATTAAAAGCGAAAATTTTTATGCTAGAAATTATTATTTATGTCCGATGTGCTTTTATTATAAAAATATTAAATGGTTTTTGCCACACCAGTTCCTAAGAGAACTGTGCATTGAAGATGGTCAGGTTTAAAAAATAAAGCAAATAAAACAATATTCTTACAAAATGCAAAACTCATATAATATTTTTTGGGTTTGTTTTTCAGATAAGTTAACCTTTAAAATTATAGCCGATAAAAGTAGCTTTGTCAGACGATGCCCAAGTCAAAAATACCACCCTGGTTGAATCGTAAGAAAATAGCCGTGAAAGTAATAGTGCGGTCCATATTCAGCGCTAAGGAAGTAGGGTGCCTCCATATCGTTGAGGGAATCATGAAACAAGATCAGTACAAACAAGTTTTACCAAATGGTGAAGAGTTTGTTTTATGCATGATTCTGGACCCTATCATAAAGCTAGTAGTATAACCAAGGTTTTAAAGGAGAACAACAATTCCGTTTTACCTTTACCTGGCAATTTCTCTTGCAGGAACCCTATCGAAAATCTGTGGAGGTCACGAAAGCGGAAATAGCCAAGCAGGTAGTAACTACAAAAGTAAAACTTATTAAATCTCTTATTAATGTTTGGCATCACAATCCAAAAATAGAAGTGCCAAATAGTGCGTAGAAAGCATGCCCAGGCGAATACCAGCACTTATTAAAGTACAAGGAAATGTTACTAAATAAATAAGTAGATGTTTATAAATTTCGTGTACCCTATATACTTTTATTTTTCAACCATAAACTGCGCCTGCTTATGTTCTTTAACAATAAAATTCCTTATTATACTTAAAAATATATATCAATTACTTAAAACTTTGTTTTATTAATAAATTTGAGGCTAATGCATCAAAAATATATTGTTTTGTTACTGTCCTTAATACTGTCCTATTATAAATTTCCTTGCAAGCTTATTTGTTTGCTTGTTTGTTATTCAATCACGCAAAAACGACTGAATCGATTTTGTGGAAATTTGAAACATAGATAGATCTAGCTAACGAGAATGTTATATTTTATGCTTTCTTTCAAAATTGGACCAGGAAGAGGTAAATATCGGGGGAAAACAGACCAAATTAGGGAGTGTGTCATACTTTTTAGGTTCTAATTGAAATGTTTTTAACCTAGCAAATTCTGCTGAAATTTGAAACTCAGATAAGTCTTTCTATTAAAAGAATCCATTTTTCAAAATTGGACCCAGTAGAGCTTAAAATCGAAGGGAAACGGACAAAAATAGGTAATTTTTCTTTTAAAATGCAATTTTTTCTCTTCAACAGAGAGTTTTTTGTTTACTATCACTCCGATTTTAACGTATATGTAGATTTCCGAGCAACGCCGTAGGGCTAAAGCTAGCATTTTATAAACATTTAAATAAAGTAGATATAATACATAAAAAAAAGTATTTTGAATGAACTTCTGCGACAACCTTTGATATTTTTCATACTTTAAATATGTAATTGTTTAATTTTTATACACTCCCAACGGAATAATTAAGCATTTCTCAATTTAAGTTCAATAATTCCAATGGTTTTATTGTGTGTGGCGTTAATAATTTACTGCCATGATTTAGGGGACGTTACAAATTTTGTTCTAATTACTATTCATTTCGAATAAAACGTTTAATTTTCTAAAAAAAAGGTAAAATAAAAGTTCAAAACTATTCAGGGAAGTAACACCCACAAAACAATCAGTGCGTTTAAATATTGTATTTCAATGAAAAGCACACAAACAAAAATTACTTTAAAAGGTTAAATTTTTTAGTGATTTATTATTTAGTGTTTTAAAGTGGCCGAAAAATGTTACCAAAATTTCTAACGCGACAATATTCTTTAGACAAACATTTATTTTTAATACCGCGTTTTGCTTTAAGCTTAATTGGATATTATCCGGAAACCATACGTACCACAAAAATACAACTATGGTCTTTGTTTAATATGATCATTTTGGCATATGGCTGCTACGCCGAGTTCTACTATGGCATCCATTATTTGAGCATAGATATACCGTCTGCTTTAGATGCTCTGTGTCCAGTGGCCTCGAGCATAATGTCATTAATAAAGATGTTTTTCATTTGGTGGTATCGAGATGAGTACACAAGTCTCATTGAAAAGGTACGTCAGTTGACACAGGCCCAAAACTCTCCTAGTAAAACTCGGATGAAGAGCAGATATTTTACCATTGCGACTCGTTTAAATGCTTTGGTATTATTTTTTGGCTTCTGTACCAGTACTTCTTATACATTGCGGCCGATTTTTACCAACACCATCTTGTATTTAAAGGGCAAGGATATCATATATGAGACACCGTTTAAAATGATGTAAGTTTTTTATATTCTAGAAAAACCAAGAAACTACTACAAAAATATGTATGAGAATCTTTGAAGGTTTCCCGATGTGTTACTCTCGATGCCAATATATCCCTTAACTTATATTTTGGTACACTGGCATGGTTATATAACCGTTTTGACTTTTGTCGGTGCTGATGGTTTTTTTCTGGGATTTTGTATATATTTTGCAACTCTATTAAAGGCCATACAACAGGATTTGCAAAGCATATTATCTGACAAAGCAGTCATACTAGATGCCCGCTACAATTCCGAGGAAAAAGTCCGCCTAGCTCTGGAAGATATTATAAAACGTCATAATGAAATTTCTGGATTAACTGATAGATTTTCTTTAATAATGGTTGAAATAACTTTATGCCATTTTATTACCTCCAGTATAATTATTGCTACAAGTGTTGTGGATCTTTTATTGGTAGGTTTTCAATATTCACGTATTTGGCTTTTATTTAGCTAAAAATTTTGCATAAATTTAAGTTCTCTGGCTATGGCATCATTGTCTATGTAGTTTACACTTGTGCGGTTTTAACTGAAATATTTCTCTACTGCTTGGGTGGTAATATCGTGATAGAAAGCGTAAATATCTGTAATATAAGTATGTGTGTTTTATAACAAAATCTTTTTATATTTCAATACATTTAGAGTGAAGACCTTGCCACTAATGCATACAGCACTCAATGGTATACGCACAGTGTTCGAATCCAAAAAATGGTTTTACTTATCATGGTACGTTCTCAGAAAACGATTCTTATAAAGGTACCATTTTTTGCACCATCTTTACCAGCTTTAACCGCTGTAAGTTTAATAAATATTTACACAATTTTAAATCTAATCAGTACTACCAAGGTTCTTTAATAAGGTGTGCTTCAAAATGATAAGGTCACCTTAATATTTGCTCAATTCATTCAAACTATAAAATTTTATGTTTGGTTATCTTATTCAAAAAAAAATTCTACGTTCAAAAAAGTGAATAATAAGCCGGTTTTGCTTTTAGAGATGTACCATTATATTATGTTGTTTTAAATTAAGGTAAATAAGTGCAAAATTCAATACTTCAAAATGATAAGGTCAGTGATTCACTTATTCAAACTTTTATTTAAACTAAGCATTAATCAATTATTTTTAATTTATGCAGTTCCAATTTCCTTCTTTTGTCTTAAAAATACGGGATGGCGAAGCGGAGCGGATTTCGCGCCAGCTGTTGCAGATTGCCACTTTAATTCATCTTTTGTCCGGTACTGTTTGTTGTCTGCATAAATATTACGCACAAGCAGTCCCCACACATTTTCCATTGGGATTAAGTCGGAGGAACGTGCTGGGCAATCAAGTACTTTAATATTGTGCTCCTCGAACCATTGTCTGGTCGACTTGCTGACATGAATTGCTGCGTTATCTTGCTGAAAGTTTTGTCAGCATTTTAGGCCAAATAAGGCAGCATATGTTCAGACAGAATGCCCTGGTACTCTAAACTATCTTTTCCAGTAGAAGAAAGGTAAAGTTCAAGGGTACCATGTGAGCTAAAGCCAACCCAAACCATCAAACTGCCATCGCTAAAATTCCGTTTGGAAAAAAACAAGGGCCCCTTCCTTAAATCTCGCCAATAGCAATTGAAAACATCTGGTCCATCCAGGTTAAATTTTTTCTCATTAGAAAAAATTACCTATAAGCACAAAAATGTATGGAATATCTTATAACCTTTTTAAAAACATGTTTACCTGCTGCCAATTAGTTGCCATGCTGTTTTTCGCAAACTTCTCACGCTTAATGTTATGCTGCTTAGTCAGACAGGGAATTTTTTTTAATTTTGCTCTTAGAATTGTGCTTTTTGAAGCTTGTAATTTCAATTCCTCTTTAATTGTTACCGCTCTTTTCATGGGATCAGGACCTTTGGACGACCCGTGCTATTTAATTTTCCATAATTTTCTCTTTTTTGAGAAAATTGTGCACAACACACAAAGTTCGTCCCAGTTTTTTCGCCATTCCACGCATACTCATCCCCGCTCTTGACGCGCCACAATTTGTCCTTGTTCATAAAGTAACAACCGTCTTATTATTCACTTATTTGAACGCAGAATTTTTTTGAATAAGGTGACCATACATAACACTTTATAGTTTGGATGAATTGAGCCTGACTAATGTACTGATGGTAATTAAAAGTACTTTTCTTTTCAGATTTTGCGTTTTACTGGATCAGTTATTGCTTTGGCAAAATCAGTTATTTAAATAAATCACTAAAGACGTGATACCAAATGTGGATATGGAGCATCTAGATTTAATTTTTTTTCACCTTCAAGCAAATATTTATTATTTTTTTTAATTTACTTTAAAATATTTAACATCTAAATTTTATTAAAAAGAAAACTTGCTTACTTACATGCATAGTATATGAACATGAACAGTTAGTTACAACACAAAATTTTTCAAAATTGTTTCTTATTTTTTAATAAATTAATTCACAGATCAAATCTCTAACGACCACAAAATTATCATTTGCATCACTATCCTTACATGAGAAAATATTCTTATGCCTTTTTTATGTTACTTGTGTCGCTTGTACAGTAACTGATAATTGACTATATGTCAAAACGATTCGCCATTACTATTTTTTTTACAACAAATATACATATGTGACACACAGTTAATTTGCTTACTATTTGTTTACTACAGTGTTGCATTATTTTGACACAACGTTAAAGTCTGTTTACAGTGTTGTATTCGTTTTCAAAATGAGACCACCTTGTTAAATTCACCTTGGTTGTGACTGTGATGATTTAGTGTGCGATAGGTAGTTGACAAATTTCGAAAAAGATATTTATAAAAAAATGATATAAGGTTTGTTCAATAACTTTACTTGCAGAAACTTGCAACGAGAGAGTAAAAAAATTGTTTGCAAAATTTCTCTCTCGATTTCTTAAATTTCGCAAAATCTTTTTAATTCGCAATTTTTTTTTTTTAAACTTGATTTGTTAACATAAACACAAAACAGTTGTTTGTATAATTCCTGCAAGTAAAAATTTTACCAGCAAGAATTTGCAGGGTTTTTTTGTGTCTCAATTTATTACTCTCTTCTGACGCTGTCTCGTTGAAATTTTTTTGAGTTAATGAACGTTTTTCAATTTGTTTTAAAACAAATAAAAAACCAAAAATTAAAAAAAATTCGCAATAATATATACATTTTGTTAATTTCATCAAGCAAAAATATTAGCAAAAACAAAGAGTGTGCAATGTTTACTATAACATCGTTTATAGTTTACTGAAGGCTAGAAAACTATAAAAAATAATTTTTATGGTTAATATAAAATACATTTTGGTTATAAATATGTAGTCTCATTATTGTTATATATCTAAAACGTCATACACTTTTTCTTCGACACATTTTACATCGCCTTGTATTGGAATTAAAACAAAAAAGAACGAAGATAAAATACCTGAAAAGTTATACTATTTTTCTAATAAACGCTATCGAATACAACAAGATTTAGTTTTTGAAATTTTCTAAACACCTCCAAAATCTTTAATTACGGTTAAAAAAAACGGTTTTTCGTAGCTTCATATACTTATAGACTTATAATTTAGTGGAATACTATCCGATTTTAAGCTTTCCAGTGGATTTAGAGATGGGTAAGTAGACCTTTTAAATGATGATATAATATACTACATAGCCCTGATGTGTGCTTATGTATGAATTTTTCAAGCAAATACATTAATTTTTTATCAAGTTTAGAGCTTTTTTCGTACCATTTATGAATTTAAAACTTTCATTGCCAGTTGCCGACAATTGCATTATATAAGTAAACTGGATCCTTAAAATCTATTAATTTCAGTTTCACATAGGCAATTACAATTGAAGTGCAGCTGACATTTATAATCGACACACCATTTTCATGAATTTCATACATAAAAATACCAAAATAATAATTTTAATTTTTAGTAATTTTTTATCAAAAATAGCCAACAAAATCGCCAATTTATTTACAAATCGCCAAAAAGTCGGCATGTCGCCAAACCGAAAATTAGGACGCCAAATAACTTTAAAAATCGCCACGTTTGGCGATAAATCGCCAGATCTGACAATCCTGTTAACAATTGTTACAAATTTGTTTCAATTTTTAGTTACTGAACAAACCTATACATACCTCTATCAGCTGTTAGAAAGAAATTTGTAAAAGATTTCCAGATTGCTTACTGAACAGGTGTAAAAAATTAATTAAAATTTCTAAGTCTACATTAGTGAGGTTACAAGTATCGGCAAATCACTTTTAATATATTTATTTTGACTTGTCTATACTTGACATTTGTAATGTAAAAAATATATTATATATGTACACTCTAAACTACAATCTAACCAATTACTTGCAAAGTACACAGCAGCAATGTTGGTGTGTTAAGCCAATCTGTAAAAATATTTAAATGTTTTGAACGATGTTTCAAACAACAATGATTTCTAACTTCAATTAGTCTTATTAATCGAACTAATTGTCGATGTTACAGTGGTTAGGTGTATATAAAGTAGAGATAATAAAGACGAATAGGGAGCCTTTGGAAAAACTAACTATCAGTCGGGTGCGGGGTTCGTGTCCCATTGTCTCAACTTAAGTTTATTACATAATCTTATTATAGACTCCCAAAAAAAAATTAAAAAAACAAACAAAAACTAAAATATAAACTGTATTTGAATATACTCATTTATATGAATTTAAGGATGAGAACTGAATAAAAAACAAACACAAACTAACACGCCTTGCTCTGCCCTATTGTGAACTCTAATAGTAGTATGCAATGTTAAAGTACACCTACATATTAATGCCATCCAGATGTTGTTGGATGCAAAGCCTCAGTACCCTCACCATCTTTCGTTCTGTCGGCATAAATTTCCAGAACCCCAAACCTAAAGATTACCATATCCTTATAACAGTAGAGCAATAATGAAGACCATAACGCTTAAATTTAGCAGTTCATTCGCACACACTTTATTTCCTCAAATCTATCAGAAATTTTAATCATAATTGCTAATATTAAACTAAACATTCCTCAAATGATTCTAAAATGATTAACTAATTTAATTATAATAATTCTTAAATTGCAAAACTAATTTCATTGTGAAGAACAAATACAATAACAAAATAATAATAACATTAATAATTTCGTAATATATATAATTTAAATTAATAATAAAGAAAATTCAAACATAATAAAAAATCAAACATCAAATTTAAAGGAATTTAATTAAAGAACCGATATTAGAAAAAAAAGAAAAATTAATAAATTTTAAACAAATATCATTGGGTTATTGCCCATAGTGCAGTTGAAATAAAGCATATAAGAAAAGAGCAAAAGCAATTTTAAATATAAAGTTCATTGATCTTTCTGAACAGCTGTTCTGATACAACACGTTCAATTCTTTTTATGATAAACTGGAAATAAATAAGCAAAACATCAGGGTGTCCCAAGCTAAAATTAATTTTATTTTTGTAAAAGAGATATTAAAATTTATCTATATAAATGCGAACATGTTATAACTTAAAATATTGATTGTGCTCTCTTGCTTATGTGCTATTAAATGATAATAATCCAAGAAAAAAAAATTTGTTAATCATTGAAATACCAAAACTTATTGACTCACCATTTGAAAATCTGCAGGAGGCTTCATTTAGAATTCGTGGGTGGCAAAAATTTCTTGGAAAGAACTGGTTATTAAATATTCTCTTGCATTATTTCATTTGCTATACTTAACTTTAATTGCAGTTTATATGACGATATAATTTTATGTAGCTATAATAATTTTTTCATATTTTTTTCCTTATTTAGATATTTAATTAGTTGATATTTAGCATTTTTAAAGGGTTGAGTTTAAGTCATTCTTTTACGTAAATATACCCGTTAAGTAACCGTTACGATAACGGTTAGCCCAACCGTTTAGGCTAAATACCGTAACTTTCTTGCTAACAGTATTTAGCGCATAACGGATTTTTTTTTACCGCAAATTGATAATTTTTCACAAAATCAAGTTTTTTCAAAATTTACCCCGTACAATTAGAATTTGTTGGGAACCCCTGTTCGTTGTTTTATCTATTCATTGGAAGTTGTTCTTGTTAGTTCCCCTTATTTAATATTTTCTTTCAATTTGTGCTGATATCAAGGGGATGACCACTTAATATTTAAACTGTGTTGTTGTCAATTACTCAATATTAATTGCAAATGTTAAAAAATGATAGAAATCAAAAGTTACGGCTGGAGAAATCTGCGAACATATATTGAAGAAATTTTCCCCTGCAAAAAGTAGACAGGGTGCACCATAAAGGTATAAAACCGAAGTTCCCCACTTTTATTTCCCTTTTCAGATAAGTCACTGAATAAAGCAAACAATATCAGGCTATATGTGATGTACTTTCAATTTTAATTAGGCTATAGTTACCTAAATATTCTGGTAGTTCTCTAATTATCACCAATAGGATTTTTGTTTTCTCTTTTTTTTCTTTTATTTGGAGGTTATTAGAAAAAAAATTCCTAACAAAAGAACAAAAAAAAAAAACTGTTATGTTCCACCCTTAACTTTAATAACGTTTAACTTAATCTCACCTTAAAATTTTCTTTATAAATCATCAGTGAAACTTTGAATATTCTACCGCACTAATTACTTATACACCTTTCAGTTCGATAGACAATATGTAAATGATTAAGGTTGAATACGAGATTTACCTGGTAAAGGTGACTTACGCTCTTACAAATACATCAAATTTGAAAGGAAAATGTCAATTTGCCATAAAACTAAACCTTGCCACTAATTCCCACTAAATATCATAATTCCTAATTCCTAATTGCGGGATTATTAATACCGCAACTTATCGGCAACACTAACAATTATCTTTCTCTTTTCTTATTTTTTTTCCCATTTCCAAAAAACAAAAGAATAATAATAAAAAAAAAAACAAAATTTTAACAGAACCTAATGTAATATATTATCCACATGGTACACGATCGATAAAAAAAAAAAAAACATAAAAACATAAAACGTAAGACCACTCAAAACGTTGAACGGCTAGAGCATATATTTAGCTCAGACAACACTCTTATATTCGCAAATGCGCTAATCAAAAGGGGTAATGTAAATTACGAAAGAAATAAATCAAAACAAAAGGTACAAAAGTGCCAAATTATCAAAACAATTAAGATAAACTAAATCGACATTAATTGACATGAGAGGTAATGATGATATTAAAGAAAAATAAATTAAATTAAATTAAAATTTAGAAATATTAAAATTAAATTAAATAAATTCATAAAATTAAATAAAACGGAATATATATATATTCCAGAAACTCAATTCTAGAAACTCAAACCATTGGAAAACGCTATGGAAAACATATTTGGATGAATGTGAAGGTAATTTTTGCTCTTCTTGTTTTAATAAGACTGATAGCCTACCGATTCTTGACCAGAAACGAACACTACACATTAACTATAAAGATGCTGCATCAGTATCAATCTCTTGGAAATGTGTCGTAATTTCATTCACAAGTTAAACTAACAATTTGTTTTCAAACCTTAAAACTAGAAATAAAGGTAATTAGATCTTGCCAACATGGGGTGAAATATCATATGTTCATGGAATTATACAACAATTCATAGCATTTTACATCAGTCGCTAAATTTTATTGAAAGCCGAACTAGTACCCGGTAGCTGTACGGCGTAGCATCACAAAAGCGCATTATAAAGAAAATTAATTATAAGCCATTTTAACTGTATCGTCTTCAATTTCATTTGGATTAACTTATTATCTACATATGAGAAGCTTTCATGTTAGTTGGGAGTTAAGATGTATGCCCAAACATTTAACCTCAGAACTCTGAGACATTATATATTTAAACAGGTGTGCATGATTCCCTAAGCAGTGTAAATGTTCCGTAAGTACATTTTCGCTCGTTAACCTTTATCCTCCAAAGCTTCAACCAGACCTCCAGTGACATTATTTGATCATGCAAATACCGACTGAGTCTTCATAGATGTTTAGTCATAGGTTGTAAATATCTGATAATAAAAATTGTCTCATTTATTTTTTTTTAATTTTATTAAAATTGTACCCTCACTGAAATGTGGGCAAGTGTGTAACAACATACATATCAATGATTAATTTGACTTTGTTCTCACTCATCTCCGCATGAGGACTGCGGTGTCACTTCCTCTCAACCAGATATGACCACCATTTTTTATTATTACATGGGCTAGTAGGTTCGGTTAGATCTCTAGCTTGTTCAATTAACGCTCAGCATACCTTGCGATCTGCTCTGTAACCATAGACACGTTAAGGCCTTTTTGTATGTTCGCATTTCTTATAAGCCATTGGCGCATTTGTTATTAGTCGCAGTACTTAAGCCTGTCGTCTTTGAATACGTTCAATGTTAAAAACTTAGGCAGTGTTCCATAAATGTACTTCGTAGCACTAGATTGGCATCAAAATCGCCTTAATAAGAAGCCAATTTATTTATATAACTTTCAATTTAATTATCGCCAACTTAGCATCTATGTGGAATTTTCAAGTTAGCTGGCGGTCAAGATGTATTCCCAACCTAAAAACTTTGGGGGAAAATTTGGTTGATTATTCGAAAATGTGGGCCTAATTCCCTACGCAGTGTGCAGTGTGAAAATTTTTACTCGTTGACCTTTATTCTCCATCGCTTTAACCAGGCGTCCAGCCGTGACACATGATCTTGCAAATACCTAGTTTCTTTCAGTGGGTCTTCATGGATGCTTAAAATAGCTGCATCATCGGCGAATGTCGAGATATTGGTATGACTGCATGATGGCATATGCGAGGTATAAACCAGATACAGCATAGGTCCCAAAATACTTTCTGGGTACTCCGGCCTCAGTTGTCTGATATTCTCTTAAGTAATCGCCTTCCTTAATCCTTTAAATATTAAAATACTTCAGTTAAATATTCTTGTAATAGTTTGCTGACATTTGGTGGCAAATTTGGTCTCAGTTTATGATTCAAGCCTTTATGCCATACTTTATCGATAGCCTATTAAACGTCAATACATAGGGCTAAGCAGCAATTTTCGTTCCTCAAAAGACCGTCTTATGGCACTCACTATTCTGTGTGTTCGTTCGATTGTGCTGTGTTCGTTTTTAGATCCGAATTGTTGATCTGGAATATACTCAACTTCACTCATTACTGGATGTAACGTTTTAATTAGTGTCTTCTAGACAACAGATTTATTTGCCTGTACGACTCTACCTTTGCGTAATCCTTTCATGCTTTCGGGATCATAGAGACAAACGAAATTTTCTATGCTCGTGGATAATATTCTAGCTATTAGAATCGATCATTTTGTATGATGAGAATTAACCTTTTCGTCAAGCAGGGCATCTCCTTGATAATTTTTGCGTGTGCTGATTTTATCAACTCTTGGTGCATTCTTAAGGTTAAGATCGCTGATAATGCTTTCAATATAACGCAACTCAAACCTTAATGAACTCAAGCACGTTACTTAGGGTGGTAATTCTTCAATTTCGTATGCAGCATTCGTAGTGAAAATGTACTTCAAATGCTCTACAAATAATTTTAAATTCATCACTCACCCAGTCTCCATTCGACTTCCGCAATCTGGTCTTTTAGGTTTCATCTGCGCGCATAGAGAATAATCGGAATCTCCGATCACATCCAGTTTCGGTTTTTGAATCAAGTCTTTATAAGCTCTCTATATAGAAGAAACATCGATAAAGAGAGAAGGAATATTTGTTTTTGATTGTGTTATTCTTGCCTCTAAATCACAGTATATGATTTAAAATACGTTTGCCTTTAGTCAGCATTGGAATCATACTTGCTGATTAGTGCTTTCTCATACAACTTGATTATATTAGGCAACAGGCATAAGAGTCCACACCTGCGTGGTGTTTTCCAGGTCGTGAATAATATTCAAGGTACAAAATAGCGTCAAATACAAGGAGAATTTGTTTTTTTAAAGTGTATTTTTAAAACACGTTCCATATCTGTATTACTTAATTTATGTGTGGAAGAAATTCCCGTTTTACCGAAAAGTTTTCCCATTCACAAAAATTGGGTAAATGAGAGAGTAATATTTTTATTTTTCATGCATAAAACAACCCGTATTTTTCAAATAAAAAAATTAACTCTTAAAACAGCTTTATAACAGGTTTATATTCACAAGCGACAAACAGTGTTGGCAAAAACGGTTTTTTTTTTGTTGGGTTTTATTATATCTTCCAAATTCCTTTCAATTAGACAATATTTTTTATTGTTTTCATACAATTACGAGTACATTTTTTTAGTATTTACACTGCAATTTTGCACTCTTTTGGTGAGATCAAGGGGTATTGTGTACTATGAGCTGCCAAAACTCGGTGACCGGATCGGCAATTACTTCGTCTCAACTGAAAAACTGACATGATAAAGTCATTCTTTTGCTTGACAACTCCCGGCCTCACGATGCAAAAGTTAAATATCTTGCCACACTCGCCGTATCATTGCTCGTTTTGACTAATGGCTGTTTCGACAATTACTATGTTTATACAAAACCTTGTTATACATTATATTTTGGCAGGTAACAGAATCATCTCATTCGTCTCAACTGAAAAACTGACATGATAAAGTCATTCTTTTGCTTGACAACTCCCGGCTTCACGATGCAAAAGTTAAATATCTTGCCACACTCGCCGTATCATTGCTCGTTTTGACTAATGGCTGTTTCGACAATTACTATGTTTATACAAAACCTTGTTATACATTATATTTTGGCAGGTAACAGAATCATTTCTTTTAAAGAAATATAAAATCGACTTTAGAGTTAGATCGCCTCAAAAGACGAGAATTTGCTGAGACGGGATTCAGAAATTATCTCAGAGGTGGTAAAAAATATAAGCAATGGTTTCATAAATTTGTTAATTCATTATCTCTTTGAAGCTAAAATAAACAAAACCAAATACCGAAATTATATTTACTTTTGTTGTAAATAAACTACAAAAACCTTTAAATAAAAAACCCACCCAGGTTTTTCAAATATAATACCCAATAAAACCAGGGCTCATATTAGACAAAAAACTATCATACAGGCCTAATATACACAATAGGATAAAGAAAGCCTCCATTGGTCTCTACACTTGCAATAAAGTGTTGGGAAGAAAATGGGGTCTTAGACCGAAAATGACTCACTGGATATACACGGCCGTGGTCAGACCTATCTTGATCTACGGATGGATGACTTGTGTGGTGAGAATCTCTCCGTAGGACGGTTAACTTTGGTTTACTACAGCGGGTACAAAAGTCCGCTTGCATTATAATTACAGGTGCATTGCGTACCACACACACATCAGCAAAGAAGATGATCCTACATCTACTGGCGCTGGCCCTGTACTGTAAGGAGGTGGCGGCTGGTGTGAGTCAGCGTGTACGGGCGGCTGGACTGTGGCATGACTCAAAGGTGGGTTACTCGAGGATCCTGACGAGTTTTAGGGTTTTTGAAAGGGTTGACTACACAGCAACGCACTATGACTTCCCAATAAAGTTTCGGATAACGATTCCCGATAGGGATGAATGGGAAGGTGGTGAAATGCATCTTATTATAGACTCAGAACAAATTATCACCGACTGCTCCAAGCTAAACGGACCTGTTGGTGTAGCGTCTTTCAGGCGAAAGTATCGGCCATAAGAGCTGCCTTGATGATCATAGGAATTGGCAACGTTTTCAGGAGAGATATTAGTATACTTTCGGATAGCCATGCGGCTATAAAGGCTCTGGAACCTCAAAAGTTGACTTCAGAAACGGTTATTGGCTGATGCAGATCCCTTAATGAGATGGCTGAGAAGTATAATATTCATATTATATGGGTTCCAGGTCACAGTGATATTCGAGAGCATTGCAGGGTTGATTAATTGGACAGATATGGCACAACTATTGGACTCATTGATGAATTCTCCACGTTGGGAATATCATTGCAAACCTGTAAGCTCATAATTTACAATAAAGTAATGGACTCCGTCAACGCGGGCAGCTTCGGTAACGGGCAAGATAGCGCAATAAATTTGGCCAAAGCTGGATATAAGGCTCACGAAAGATCTTTTCAATTTCCAAAGAAGCTCACTCAGTGTAGTTGTCGGGGTGATTACTAAACATTGTATAATGGACACTCATGCCAGGAGGCTGGAACTGAGTCACCTGGCCAACGATTTCTGCAGAAGCTGCAGAGAAGAGGAAGAGAAGGAGACAATCCTTCAACTACTGTGCAAATGCCCAACGATATGTGGCGGGAGTAAGAGGCACCTGGGCTTCTACCATGGGACTGGGCTTACTGAGCTGTCGAATATGGACATTTATAGGCTTAGGGGTTTTATTATGAGTTCTGGGTGATTCCGGATGATAATCCGCTGTGATATTATAACGGTTCTTCATGTTCCTACATTTGCCCCTTTTTTCGGAGCAGCCGCTCCTACCTACCTACCTACCCCAATTTGGAATCGTTTAAGCGAAATCAATGCTTAAAAGCAAAAAACACTTTTTAATCATAGATCACAATATTATTTTCTTTTTTATGCTAAAAATATAAATATTTTTTATCTTCAAATTTGTTTTTTTTTTATTGAGATGTTAATAATAATTATAATAATTGCTACTGCATTGCGTGAATAAGTGTACACAAGTTTTAACATAGAAAACTATTTAAACAACAATTTAGTTGAACAAACAAAAAAGTTGCATGCCGCCCTCTTATAATTTTCAACATTTTATTAAAACATTCATAAAACTTAGGATCGCGTGAACAAGGAAACATTTTAGTTAGTTTTTTTTTTACATTTACGTATTTTTAAAAATAAGTATGTACATAATACATACATACCATGTAGTTAATTTTCAAGTTCTTAATTTGTACTAAATAGTGCTTTAGTACTCACAATAACAAGAGCTTTTTTAACTTAAAAATCCGAATAATTTTTTTTTTTAAATTTTCAAAAACAATGAAGAATTAAATTTATTTGGAATTATGTTTAGAATTGAAGAATTTTTTCGGTTGAGATTTTATTTTAAGACCGCGACAGGCTTCATTTCGTTCAGCAGAGAGAGTATTATGGCTTAGGCATGTTTCTCAAAAAGATGCGTCTGTAACTTAGTAAAAATCGATGATAATATCATAGCTAATGTTTATGGTAAAATCCTCCAAAAAAATTTAGGAAATTTACGGAAAAAATTAAATTAGGATCGATTCATTTTCTGAAAAAAAGCAAATATGAAGAGACTTGAAACCCACTGAACAAATATATATAACCAGATCTGGATATTAAAGACTCTATAAATAGTAGAACTAACGTCATAAGCTTTTGGACAAGGATGCAGGTTAAACGACCAAGGATTTCTTAAGAAATATTAGGCAAATTGGTCTAAAGTATACGAGTACAGAAGCGGCTTGAAGCTGTCAAATAATTTAATTTAATAAATGTATACCTACACTTAAACAATTTGGTAATGCACATAATTCTCGGGTGAAATATAACACATATGAAGAAAAATTGGTATATATATAGCACAATATAAAACATTTTATTTATTTTCTCCCAAAAGTTTACTTTAGAGTTTGGTTTTTAATAAAAAAAAATTTCGGAATTTGTAGAAAAAAAAAAAAAATCGGTCGAAATTGCAAATACGGAGTCAAAACCATTTCGATCGGAATGTGCGACATACATAATTTATCATATTATGTCTAAAATAAATCTTGTTAAAGATAAATTACATATATTACGCCAAATCTTCTCAAATCGTTGTCGGTATTCCAGCTATCCGTACATATGATAAATGCCTTATGCTGACATGGTCAATATGTCTTAATATTGTTTTTTATATATGTAATTGACTTTTTTCTCCTTTCTGTAAAAAATTAATGCCATTATTTTTTAAATCGCAACGCTTAATTTCACTTTGCGTTAGCAATATTTGTCTTTTGTATTTCACGGCGTTCAAGCAGGTAACTCCCTGTGTTACAACAATCATTTTTTACGTTTTTATTAGAAATATTGCTTGAAAGTTTTTATTCTATAAAACGCAACGTTGTGTTTATTTATCACTTAGAGTGTCAAATCAAACGTTTCATTTTTTGTGGCGTTATTTAAAAATTGAAATAAAAAATATTTTAAAAAACAAAAAATATATAAGAAAATATTATATATGTACATATGTATGCATGTATTTAAACTACCAAAAAAAACTATATGCATACTTCTGTGTATTTCTGATTAGCAATAAAAAATAATATACACATCTCTTAGAAAACAAAGAAAAAGGCGACGATAAGGGAGAAATTTAAATTGTAAACAAAGGAATGGGAAATCATCCAGACTTAGTCTGTGGAACAGCCATCTTCAGCAGAAATTTTAAATGCAATCGGTCCTCCAACTAGCACATAGTGAAGGACCTAAACAAATTGGGTTTTCTTCGTCCATTGAAGTATTGTTTACTCTGACAGTCCAAGCTTCTTCTTCCCGAATAGTTTTAGATCCTCATCAACATAAGAAATCTCCACAATCCTTGATAAATATAATTGACAAAATGATGAAATAGATTCACCGCCAAAAAATCTATTTTTTGAAGAGGCTGACAAGGAGCTAAAAGAACATATAAAAAAAGCAAAATTTGAAAAAAGGAGGAAACTGATAAAATTTGCAGTAAATTAAATTTTAAAAAAGTACTAAGTTTGGGTTTTACGATATTGCTAAACGGCCTTCATTATGTTCTGTATACGATGGCTGTGTTGAACTATCTATACCGAGCTCTGGTCTGGGATCTGTTTTATAATTAAAGTCATCATCTTCTTGTTTTTTATATTTTGAATAATCATAGTCGTAACAGGAAATAAAATTACCATAATCATATTCTGGTTCAGTTCGAGGCAAATCACCAATTAGTTTTCTGGTTGGTGGGTTACAAGTTGTCCTTGTTTGCTTTTTACTGTACCCATCAGTAGCCTCATCAGCACTAGAGCCGATTGCACCAGTTTTGCTAGCTGAATTCGGTTGCATATTCCAATCTAAAACAGATTCAGGGATTTTTAAATAATAAATAAATTTTTGTTTTTCTTTTTTTATTTGGCCCGACTTCATAACCGGCAATAGATCCTGGAATGGTAGCTAAAATTCTTTTCCACCACGACATTGTAAATATTTCTTTTTATTCGAAATTGCAGGAGGATAAAGGTTTGGCATGTATTCCTTGTTTATTTTGCCTTTATTCTAAAAGAAGTTAAGGAGTAGGATCGCCATATAATGTTTGTCAGTCAGGGGTGTATTTGTTCTTTGGTTTGCTAGAATTGTTTATAATGCTATGTCTAGCAGCACAGCAGTTTTGCTTCAACCGTGCGCTGTTTAAGGTGCTCGATCCGAAGGATCTAAATTGAGACACACTTTGTTTGAGTTACAAAAATGTTCTAATCTTTTATTAAAAATGTTCCACTATTTATAGGAATTAAAACTAGTTTTACAAAACTATATCTTAATCATTCTAATGTAAAGTAAGATCTACTTTCACTAAGCACTTCTCATTCACTGGTTAAAATATCACGCAATATTTTATTCAGTTTACAATATAATGAGTTACTTGAAAATAATAAATTTTCTTTTTATTATTTTTGTGAAATGATACCCAAAGATCTATTTCAAGTGCTTTAACCCTTGTTAGTCAATTTAATTGCAGGCAAAAATTGCAGTTTTTATTTGTAATTTTGTGTGGTCTTGTTTCTGCTATTAATGTGCCACTTATTTAGTATGTCATACTTTACTTTCTACATTAAGGGTTTTATAATACAATTTTTATATAACAATTTATTTATTTTGCTACAATCTGGTTACTAATTATAGGGTCGCTAATTATAGAGTGTCATTTATGGTATGGTACGTAAGACACCCGCCTACCAACCAGAAGGTCGTCGGTTCAATACCGGGCCAGACCATCTTAAAAAAATATTAAAAAAGTTTTTCAACAGCGGTATCACCGCATAACATTAGCTAGTAACTGGTTATGAGTCTTACTACTATTGAAAACTTCTCAAAATGCATTCGCCGTCGGAGTCGGCGTTAAACTGTAGGTCCCTTTCAATGAGTTTAAAAATAGAATCGGGTGTAGCTCATTGACTGAGAGAAGTCTCCATGTTCCTTCATGGAATGTTAAGGGAATTAATATAAAAATATATAATATTTGAATGTACACACTACAAATGGTAAAAATGAATTCAGCTTTTCTTTTAAATATTTTATATATAATATATGTATGCATATGTATATAGTTACGAAAATCAAGTTTGGAAACAACTGTTGTTTGTTACATCGCTAAAATAAATACACAAAATCTTAAAAAACAACTATACGTGCTGTTTATAAATAACCCGAATCGACAACAAACATTAGCAGAGAAAAATAAATAAAAATAACACAGCAACAACAAAAACTAACAGCAAAGAAAACAAATAACAGACAATCAACAAGCAACAACAAATACTGAGAATTGAAAGATGTAAATGCTTACATACGCATGGCTACAAAAGAACTAAAGAGAAATGGAATGGAGAGGTTCGAGAGCTTTCGATGTATTGCTTACTCAGCCATATAAAAAGCACATCGATGTGAACAAGAAGCAGTTTTAAGTAAAGTAAACTCAGCGAGTACAGTTTGCGTGAGGAGAGTTTATAAGGACTAAACTCATGAAGTAAAAAACCAGTTTAGTTGGAGCTAATCAGTAAAGAGAGTTAAGTGTGAATAACCTCTGGTTGAAAAGGTTGTGATCAAATAACTAGTTATAACTAAAGTTATAAATACGAATGGGTTGGAAGATCTTTAGTTAGAAAGATCTGTCGAGTAATTGTTGTTGTTTACATGATTGTAAACAGACGGAGTTATTAAGAATAGAAAATTGTTATTGCTGCAAAAAGGTTACAAGCAGTGGTGCACAAAACTGTGTGCGTTTGATGTTTACCTGAAATGCTAATTAATATGATTTATTTTTAATTGAATAAAAGAAATATTTACTGGACATCTTCGTCATTTGAAGATGTCATAGCGCACACGTTTCAATGAGATTGCTGGTTATATCTTTCAACATGGTTATATCTTGAACTTTTTTTAAATAAAGAGTGTTTTTAAGCCCGATAAAACTTTAGTTTAATACAAAAAATACGAAATGATTTCGGGCACAAGGTCGACAGGAAATAATAAAGAGGTGCCAATGGTTGCGCTTACGGTCGCGTTATGTAGACCGCCCTGTAGAAACAATATCTAAATCGAATCATTGTCATCTATATTTTCGAACAAAAACTCATTGATGATATTGCGGTAACGATTTCTATTGTCCTTAAAGCGAAGTCGGACTTTATTTTTGAAGAAATAAGTTTCACCGATGATACCAGCACCAAACGGTGCATTTTTCTGGATGTAATGGAATCTATAGCGTTTGGTGTGGACAGGTTACTCTCGATATATGTTTATTTTCAAAACCATTAAGCCAAAAATGAGTCTAATCACTAAACATTAGTTGTGCAAATTAACGACTGATTTTCAAAGTAAACTTTGGGAAATTTGGTTGCGTAGTTCAGGCGCCAATCAATTAATGATTACATCATTTCTTGAGTATACTAATCACAAATGACAAAAAGTGAGCACACTGATATAATTCATTTGATAGTAAACCCTTCAATAAACTCTATCGAGCTTAGAAAAACTATACTATACTAAACTATATGCTGTACCGATTTTTTTAAGCATTTAAAGACAGTGTACCTATAACTCGGAGAGCTTTGTAAAATGTGGCTTACTGAGCTTAAAAATCAAAGAAAAGGCCAATGCATTTATAAACTACTTTTATTTAACTAAGAGAAGTATTTTAGGTTGTGGCTGGGTTGTCTCCTGAGTGCTATCCAATAATGAAAATGAGTCTTGGTTGAATAAATAAATAAATTTCATTGGCTGTACACAAAGAAAAAAACATTATTTCATTTTTGTCTACCGAGATGTGTAAAAATGAAGCAAAACACATCTGTACAATTTCGTTAAGTATCATAAGGAACGCAAGAATAAAATTTCGGACTTCAACTTTTTGTGAAAATGTGTGCAGCTAAGAACTGTATAAGCAATTCTATAAATTTTGTTGCAACTAGTTCATATTTAGCCTTACAATTGATTAACTAAGTTACTAATGTTCAAATACTACAATGTGTACAATGTATTTCCCTCTCTCTAAATACGAACAGAATTTCTAACGAAGTAAAAACATTTCCCTTTAAGTGGGGAACAGAATAGTTCCTGTAGCAGGGATGCGAAATGAGACTTTCAAATTGTACCAAGTTTAATGAAAAATTTTACTTTTTTGTAGAGTACAAAATTTTTTTTATTTATAATTTTTTTAAGAAAAATTAAATACAAATTTTAATAAAAGTTCAATTGTACATGCTATATATATCGTATACTAAATCATAAATATTCACAACTCTTATCGAAGTCGTTTTTTTCCTAAACTATTTCGCAAGTCAAATCTCAGACGACAACGGAAATTTCATTTGCTTCATTGTCTTTATGTCTGTATCCAAAAGATTTTTTTTGCCTCTCTTGAACATTTGTGAATGAAAACGGCTTAAATATTTTTGTGGAAATTTGACACAAACGGTTTTGGAAGAATTGTATTGACATGTTATATTTTTATTTTGAAGTGTCATGGGGGTCTCTTTGACCTCTTTGATGTCCTCCAAAATGTGTGAATTTAATGTCTTCCTAACTTTTTCATATAGTTCTCAATAAAGTGTTTGAGCTTTCATTTAGTTTGGTCAGGACAGAATTTTTTTTTTTTTGGTTTTTTTCTACCCACTCGGCGTTGATGGGTAAAGTTGTTTACTCACAAGTATACGCTTGATTCCACAAATACATAATCGCAAGCACATATCTCTGTCATTTTTAATTTTAAAATGATGCGACCCTTGGAAACCTTTGAGAATTTGTATTATTTTACATCCTTTCTTCCTGCATAGATTAAGTTAAACAAAAAAGTAAGAATTCAAATAAGGAAACATTTTTATAATTGAAAGAATTTGCACGAGTGAAAGTTGTAAGATGATATGTATGTATATATATATGCATATGAAGGGTCCGCCATCTAACGTTTTTTTTTCAACTAGTGCTTATTTCGTGAATGGTAGCACTTAGCTCATGTCTGCTTTGACAGATAATTAGTTTCATCCTTCCGCTGAACGAATATGGTGGTAAATACGCTTGAACAACGCTGGGAAATATTACGACATTACTTTGAAAATTCGATGCCGATTTTGTCAAAAAAATCATATTTTCAGATGAAGCTCATTTTGATCTTTTCTAAACAAGCAAAATTATCGCATTTGTGGCACAGAAAAGACGAGTCACTGTTTGGTGCGGATTTTGGTCCAGAGGCATAATTGGGTCATTTTTCTTCGAAAATGTGCAAGGAGTGGCCGTTACAGTCAATGGCGATCGTTATCGGGCCATGTTGAACGAATTTTTGTTCACAAAAATTGAAGAAGAGGATATTAGCAACATTTGGTTTCAACAGGACGGCGCTAAGTGCCACACAGCCGAAGCTACACTAGATGTTTTGCGCCCTGTTTTTTAAGATCGCATTATCAGCCACAGAGCTGATGTCGTTTGGCCACCTCAGAGGTGCCGTCAAAGATAAGTGTTATGCCAACAAGCCAGAGACAATTGACGCTTTAAAGGACAATATTCGTGAAGCCATTGGTGAAATACAGCTGCACACAATCGATAATGTGCTTAAAAATTGGGCTGATCGTGTAGGCTACTGCATGGCCAGCCGAGGCAGCCATTTGAATGAAATTATTTTTCATTATTAACCGGAAGGATTGTATTTACTTTCAAATAAAAAAAGAAATTTGAGAAAATATTCAGTAGTTTTTTTATAGCATTTTCAAAAAAAAAAGAAAAAATTATTTGGCGGACCCTTTACATACATATGTGTATATTCGAATAAAAAATCATATTCGTAGACACAAGTATGCTCTATTTTGCATTCAATATTTACTTCTGTTATTTTCTAAGTTGAAAGAAAATATGTGAAAGTGAATACATGAACCTTATCAATCGAAAGTGAACCCAGAGAAGTATTTTTTATGCGGTTGGCTTATATTCTGAATTCAAAAAAAAAAAGTAAGATATTTTCCGTTATTGTTGTATCAAAAGGCTTCAGAATTCATGGGGGACATAATTGGCAGCACTTCATTCTTATAATTTTATTTTTTAGCAAATAATATATAATTTATTTTTATTAAATACTGCAAAACTGTGATTTTCATTTATGTATATATTGTTATGTTTTAATCTTTAAAAAATGTTTGAGTTCTTTTAAATTGTATAGAATAACATAAATGCAGCGAATTTGATGTTTTACTTCATACAGTCTTTTTTTCAATTTAACTTTATGCACTATCCAACTTATTTAACTTTAAGTTAATATATAAATTTACTTAACTTTTTTATGAACGCCTTAGCACGACGTTACTCTTTGGCAATCACATTATGACTGACTGACTAAGCACAATGATCCGCCTTTTATAATAAATTAACATTAATTTCGAATGTTCTATTAAGTTCTAAAATCTTCTTGTGGGATTATAATGGTACTGACAGCACTGTTCAAATAAATACAGCATTGACAAGGTGGTCATGGGGTTGAAACAAACCAATAGAATAAATTCCATAATAAAGTTTATAAGTCTTAATGTACAAATGTTATTGTATCTTTTTAAGTATTTTCGTTTTCGTACATTTTACATTCCGCTAGATAATGACGAGCTGACGTAACATATCTATAGAATTTAAATTTTTTTAGGATATTCATACTTTTCATATACAATTATAAGCCTATAAACCATATCGTCTAATATTTACTTTATTTAGCACGGTTATAACGAATACCCGTTATAACCCGAAAATTACTACGTCGAATATTAACACGGTTACAGAGATTTTTTCTTATGGCTAACATATTTTGCTGTATCCAAGCTTTTTAAATTGCATTTGTTAAAAATTCTTATTTAATATAAAATGTACGAGACAAGCCCAAAAATCACGCCATCGATACTCTGTATTAGGTAAATCCGATTTTGACGGCGCGTTAAGGAGTGAAGTTGGTTATTTTTTAGAGGCATTTGCATTTGTCGCTGTTGAAAAGTAATGTTACTTTAACCACTTTCAGTGTCTTTTTTAACAAGATAAGCTAACGTTGCCGTTCATAGCAAAAAGGTTAATGCTTTTATTTCAGTCAATCGTTGTAGCTTCAAAGCTACCACTTAGACAGTTACATTTTTCGCACTGATTTAGATTAATCTGATTTAGATTAATCTCTAAAAAAATGTAAGAAAGGAGAGAGAGATTCTAATCTGAAAGAGATTCTAATAAGTTAAGTAAGATCCTAATAAATGAATGCCGAGTTTATGTAAAATAGTACACCTAACTCTCTTTTTACGCAATAGATACGTTGCCAAAAAACTCGTGTAAAAATAAAATTAGTTTAACGATATTAAAAAAATTCTTGTTACAATTTATTTAAGAATTTATTTTGTGTTCAAACTTTTCAATTCATTAAATATAAAATATAATCGATAATACATAATCTAAATCTTACAGGACATGAAATATCATGGAATATATAATATAGAATATCGTGTTATTTGAAAATAATTTGTCTAAAAACAGAATTAGTTTTTGGTTTTAAATCGTGTTATTTCAAATTTGTGTAGAATAAATTCGTGTAAAACGAGAATTAGGTGTATTGAAAATTGGATGAACTCTTTTAGTATGTAAACAAACAACAATTAGTATACTTGGAAAGTGAATGTGTCCGAAAAAATAAAAAAATAACAAATTCAATGGATTTCTAAAACCAAAAGCTTAATTTATTCATATTTAAACTTCTTAATTAATTCAGAAATTGTACGGTTGCTGTATGAATTAATTCACAAAAACAGTTCTAAGCTTGAAATATGTGATAAAATTTGATAAAAAGGTTTTTACTTTCTTAAGGTTACTTAACCTATTATTGCCCAGCCGCTAATTTCACTTACTAGTTTTTAAGCAGCTTTAAACTTCGTCATATATTGTTACGAAAATAAGGTTGAGCACCACTGGTTAGATTAATTGCTTATTAATCACTGACCTTATCATTTTAACGTATTGAATTTTGCACTTATTTGCATAAATTTAAATACACATAATATAATGGTACATCTCTAAAAGTAAAAGCGGTTTATTATTCACTTATTTGAACGTAGAATTTTTTTTTTTTGATAAGGTGACCAAACGTAACATTTTATAGTTGGGTTGAACTGAGCAAATATTAAGGTGACCTTATCATTTTAGATTACACCTTATATGCCACTCAGCGCAATGTAACATTTGATGATGATTCAAAACGCTCTATTAGGTTTTTGTTCTTTACTGGTTATCATATTTGACTAGAATGATAGCTATACTGATCAAAAGACCCATCTTTCTAATTATAATTACTTGTAACGCTTTTACAGGAAAGCAAAGAATCGTGCCGAAGTGGTAAAGCAACACAAATTTTTATCTGACAATTACAACATTGATGGAACATACAAATTTGCTAGCGAGACCATTAGAAGACTTATCAACAAATCTTTCACACACTTCCGAAAATTTGCTCTCAATTTATCCATTGATGATGCATATTTCGATAGACATTCTAGTAAAATATTTCTTAAAGGAAAACCCATTCGTTTTGAGTATGAAACATGGTGTCTGAATTTAGCATATGGATATCCTTACGGTATAAAACTCTATGGCAAACCTGTTGCTCGTTGCTTTTGCCATGCGCTCATTCAACAACAATCTTTGTATGCTAAAATTTGTTCTTTTTGTTTATGTACTGAATACTTTTTATTTAGTGCTTCGTGAGAAGCATCAGAATGATTATACATTGACATAATATGTTTTACAACAAAAAATAACATAACCTGCAGGCATAACGTACAACACTTACTACGTTTTTGCAAAACCAAATGGTTTTATTTCAGAAATTTTTTTAACAAATCAAAACCTTTTTAGGGAAGAACTCATTGTAAATCAGATTCAGGCAAGTAGCTGGTCTTCTCTTTTATTTTCACAAATATGTAGTCGCATGCATAGGCAAAAAATAAACAAAGAGAAGTAGAGAAAAACAAGTGGAAAAATACAGTGCAAAATGGCCTGAGTGAGAGACTCTCAAATTACTATCGCAATTGTAAAATGCGTTAATACTAGTTTGCCTAACGATGTTGTAGGTATAAATTAAAAACTATATTTGTTTGAAAGAAATAAGTATTGCGTACAAACTAATATAACCAATATTTTTAAGCAGGCTTATAAGCTAATATTTGTTATATTGTACCAAAATTTGATATAATAATGACCTTCAATTGCCTTGGCATAGATTTGACTAGATTTCTTAACATTCAGAGCGGTATATTTGCCATTTTTCAAGAATGCTAGCATAAGCGCGTTCTTACAGAATGATCCAAATATTTTAATGGGTTTTAAATAAGGACTACTAGCCGACCATTCCATCACATGAATGTTATTAGCGCTTTTGACGAAATTTTTTCCATACTCAACTAAAATAATGTCTAAAAGGTTTAAGTGTCCACACCGAAAGTTCAATAAATTTTTAAAAGCATACATTTTGGGATGATAAATTTAAATTTGTGCGGCCATATGCAAAAAAAAAAAACTTAACAAAGCTTGTTAAACCTTTGTTAAACAAAATTCCATAATGTTGTATGCAAAAACGATTATTAGCCTAAAATCCCTTTGTTAAACCTAGGTTAACTTTAAAAATTTTAAAGTTGGAAACATTTACGCTATGAATATTTGGTAAAAAATAAAAAAATCATATATATTTTTATTTAATTGCTTTTATTTCGTTTAATAAATTAATAATGTTTTCATTTTGACTAGTGCTTATTTCGTGAATGGTAACACTTAGCTCATGTCTGATTTGACAGATAATTAGTTTCATCCTTCCGCTGAACGAATATGGTTGTGTATACGCTTGAACTTCGCTTCGCTAAGTGGGCCTGCGTCGACTTACAGAAGATGCCGATTTTGCCAAAAAAAATCATCTTTTCAGATGAAGCTCATTTTGATCTTTGCGGGTATGTAAACAAGCAAAATTGTCGCATTTGGGGCACAGAAAACCCGCACGCATACATTGAAAAGCCGATACACCCAATACTAGTCACATTTGGTCCAGAGGCATAATTGGGCCGTTTTTCTTCGAAAAAGAGCAAGGAGTGGCCGTTACAGAGGAGGATATTAGCAATATTTGGTTTCAACAGGACGGCGTTACGTGCTGATGTCGTTTGGCCACCTCGGAGCTGCGATTGACACCGTTGGACTATTTTTTGTGGGGTGCCGTCAAAGATAAGTGTTACGCTATCAAGCCAGAGACAATTGACGCTTTAAAGGACAATAATCGTGAAGCCATTGGTGAAATACAGCTGCACACAATCGATAATGTGCTGAAAAATTGGACCGATAGTGTAGGCTACTGCATGGCCAGCCGAGGCAGCCATTTGAATGAAATTATTTTCCATTATTAACCGGAAGGATTGTACTTTCAAATAACAAAAGAAATTTGAGAAAATATTCAGTAGCTTTTTTTTATAGCATTAAAAAAAAAATTATTTGGCGGACCCTCTATCTTAAAGAGAAAACTATTGTTTTTAAAGAACTGTATTTGAAAGTTTTTTTTGGGACGTCAATGGAAAGAAAGAAATGTTAGAAAGAATTAGTAGGTTTACTTGTATTTAAGTGAAAAGCTAGTTTGTTTAATGTTTCATACTGGAACTGTTGTCGATATGGCGAATACAGTACGGCCAAAAATTTATAAAACAAGAATTGATGGTTTAGCAATTCCAGGCGAGAAGTTTAAGAATAAATATCGTTTTAAAAAACAAACGGTTATAAAAATTCTTGAATCTTATAAGAAGTGATATTGAGGTAGACAGAAAAGGTTGTGGAACTGAAACTCAGATTATGGTGTCTTTACTTTTTTGGTGCGAAGAGAGGTAAATAAAATATCACAAAACAGTCTACACTTAAAAGACACGCATTTGGTTTCAAAACGATTTTAGAGACCTGCATGGCCTATCATAATCTGCTGTTAAATCTGCCAAAGTTGCACGAGTCTTGGCAAAACATGGTAAAGATAAAATAAACATGTCAGCATCAACTGAAGAAGCGAAGTTGGCAAGAAAGTTTAAAGAAATTTAAAACTTCTCGTGAATTATTGGTACTATTGACTGCACTCATATAAAAATTAAGACAACCGGAGATCGTGTTATTTAAAAAATAAAAAAGGAAATTGTTAGTGCAGAAATATAAATTTATACACCCACTTTATTCTCGTCCCAAATTTCGAAACTTCTTCTTATAAACCTATATTTTTTTTTGTTAAATAAACATATTTTCCATATGGTGATGTACGTAAAATCAAAAGAACGGCACAAAGCTCAATATTCGGATATTTATAATTGCCTTGATGTTTTAGGATTTGAAGAATTTTCGCAATAAATATGTATAGAATTAAATAAAATATAAGAAGGTAATGAATAATGAAACAGGTTTATTGAAAAAATGTGATTTTATATTAAATTAATAAAAATACACCTTTTTTGGTTCGAATACTGATATGTGTGGTATTCGTTTTTTTGTATCGCTGATATAAAAAGTGGCGCACAAAAATCATGATATTGCCAGCATGAAAACTTAAAATTCGGTAAAGTAATCATTAGTTGAAATAGGGTTTTTGCACACGTTTTTTTTAACATATGTTTGTTAATCTAAGCCTTCAGAAGGCGTTCGCGTCAAATTTGACCCATTTTTGGAGAAAAATTGCTTTTATTTTGAAAATAAATGGTTTATATACTGGATAATTTTTGACGTTTTTATATTTTGAATCTGAACAGAAAAATTTGGTTTTTATAAAAAATATAGTTATAATTTTTTTTCCACTTAGGGTGCTCGGGTCAAGTTTGATCCAGAATAAAAATTGTGAATTGTGAAAATCATGAAAATGTAGTAGAAATTTCACTTTAAAATAAGACTCAATTACCATCACAGGTATTGTCAATAAAAATCAGATCTGTATTTTCGTAATTCTTTTTCACCCGTGGCACTAATATATTTTCATATATTTAAAAAACGGAAGCAAAAATAGTATGTCATTCTTCTAAGTACTTTTTGTCATAATCCAGAAAATAGTAATCTCAAATAGTGTTAGACTACAATAAAGCAACGGAGTGGTTCTCACGAAGGACAAAGTTGTGTCATGTTTTACTTGCAAAAATGACTGATTGACTGCCATACATAATTTTTAATAATATGAGAAACATATCCGCATACAATGGGTTTATATTATTTACATTGGCTAAGCACGGGTGGAATGAAAATAGTTTGCCAAACGTTATTTCTTAGAAAATTTAGGTCTGCAACTTACCACGGCTTATATGTGTAAAGTATTGAAAAACCTTAAAGCAGAATTTTCGAAATAAATTAAACAAGAACAAAGCGATAATCCTAAACGCGATAGCAGTCTTCAACTTTAACCAAAATACAAAGAAAAAATACGCGCACTGGGCTAAAGTAGTCACTGCTAATTAAATCCCAGATAATAAAATACCATTAGTATGCATTAGTTGCAAAAGATTTGTATGCAACCAGCACTATAAACGTGAACTCTTTATTTATCGGATACATACCTATACTACTGGAATTAAATCTTTTAAGTCAATGTACTCCTACATTTCCAACAAATATTGCTACAAGCACAACTTATATTTATTTCTTTACCCGCTTGACCTGAGATTCGCAGTAAGCTATTGTTCGCCATTAGCGAAGAACTTTCGAAACAAAAATATTTGTTTTTGTCGAACAAAAATGCTTAATAGAGCGTAGAACATTGCTGTTCATTTCATAAGACTCTTGCTTCTTCTCAATTCACATGCATTTTCATGCTCTTGCTTTTAGTCGCCATTGAAACAGCGACGAATGAAGACGCGTGTATATGTGGATTTTCATCTTTTTTTACATTTTATTCGCTAGATAAACAAACACATAATTTCTCTCGCGTTTAGCATTGAGAGGCGAAAAAAGATGTATAAGCGAAAGTAACGGTAAAGCAAAGTTATTCGCTTTACATATCGCTAAAGGTTTTCTTTTGATATCATAAGCAAACTCTCTAGGTCGAAAGTTTGCTCCCACAAATTGAGCGACGGGTGAACTCTATGAGATCTTCCTTTTCGCTTTCAATAATCGTTTTTTAATGTTTTATCAGAGAAATGCTTGCCAAACGTTTGAAGGTCGTGGTGAAGCACAACAAATAATAAATAAACTATTTCATATTTCAGTAAAGTCTATTATAGTCTAAATATATAAAATTTCCTATTCGGGTCAAATCTGATCCGAACACCTTTCACGTCAGTAAATTTGAACACCTTATGAAGGTTAAAGTATGTGGTAACTAACATGCACTACAAGTCTACTTTTAAAATTTTTTGCATATACTCGATGGTGTTTAACGACGTATAATATTTAATTTATGGTAGATGGTCCCGATGGTCTTTAAAAATATTAGAGAGATTTTCACATACATAAAATGAATGCAAGCTTATACGTTGAACAGTTTTAAATATTTTAGTTGAGTATTGGTAAAATTTCCGTCATAATTCCTCCATTTTCCAAAAGAATATCGCAGTAGTCCACAATTCCAAAGCAATTAAAAATTCTTTTTTGAATCAAAACATTAATGTGAAGGAATTGTCGGCTAGTAGTCCTGATTTAGAACCCATAGTGAGTATTTTGACCATTCTGTCACAACGCTAATTTAAAGCTTTACAGTGTTTGAGGAAGTGCATTATTGAAAATGGCAAAAAAAAACGCTCTGTCCGTTACGGAAGTTAGTCAAATCTAAGCTATGGCGATTGAATGATGTCATCCCTAATTTTTATACAATAAAATATTACGTTAAAAAAATATTGGTAATATTAGTATACTTATTTCTTTCGAAAAAAATATAAAAAGTTATTCAATACATTAGTTTTATATCTACAATGAGTTCTTCCCTAAAGGTGTTTAAATTTGTTAAAAACAGTTTCTGTAATAAAACCATTTGGTTTTAAAAAATATGTAATAAGTATTGTACGCTATATTTACTTCGCTGGGTGTACCATTCGTTAGGTACTCGTTGCTTTTTATAAGTTGTAGATGACTTTAAAAGAACACAAACCATGCAATGCATGAATTTCGAAATCCATGCGCGATCGTCCCACTCACTCTTTTGACGTGTTGCTTAAATAAAATGGTGTGAGTTGATAATGTATTAATTTTTTGTTAAAAGTATGCAAAGCAATAAAATGATGCACTGAGTCCGTTATCTCTTGTGGACATTGTTTATAAATTTATTTGGAAATATAATAAATAAATACATGGAAACTTTATGTGCTGGTTTCAACAAAAGAACTTATCAGAACATTGTTGCAACTACTTTATAGCGCAACTGTTGTAAATGAACTGCGCACCTGTATAAGACCACCAGGAAGAGAACCACTTTCATTATCACGGGAACATTCGTTGCAATTGCCAATCCTTAAGAAAATAATTCTTTTATTTATTTCGGGACGTTTAGTGAACCCAAAACGCCGTGTGGTTTGGTATACTCATACTCCATATGAATGGCAAGTATGCAGTGTGGATTTACATATTTGCCCACTGTCAGATCTCAGAAATCAATTGATTCATTTTCTTCAAACTCGAAATACAACTTAGTTCGACAAAAAAAAAAAAAAAAAAAAAAAAAAACTGCCCACAAAGTTTCACTCAGTAATACCGAGTACCTGGTACCGAGCAATACTGGGTTAAATGATATGTGTATCATTTAAAAGGTCTATATTTCATCTCTCCAAAGCCGCATAAAAACTTAAAATCAGTTACTACTCAGCTAAGTTATTAGCTTATTAGTGCATGAAGTTATGAATATGCTGGATTTTTACCTGTGATTCGAAAATTTCAAAGACAGATTATTGTTGTACTCAATAGCGTCTCTCAGAAAAGTAGTATCACTTTTCAGGTATTTTAGCTTCATTCTTTGTTGTCGCACCGTGTTATTAAAAGGAACGAAATCGACTTGATATTAAAAAAGAGTGAGACCTCGTCTATCATTGACAACGCTGGATATAAAATAATTGGCAAGTTTACTTTAGATGCAGGAATTTCACTAAATAAAACTTTTTAATGAGAACCTTGAAAAGTTTTATTAAATAAAATTTAATTTCTTTTACTACACTTTTTTTATGTATATTGTGTATGAAACATAATAAAAATAAATTATATTTAAAATAAACGAATTTTTTTACAAGTCGGGAAGGGGGCCACGAATGAAAAATATATTTGGTGAGCCACGAATAAAAAAAGGTTGAAGACCGTTATAAAAGAAAGTGGGCATACTCGACTTTTGCGCTCATCCGAATATGAGAATATGGAGTCCAAATGGCAGCAATGATAGCTTAACAAAAATATTTTATGTATCACTTTTTTTGTTTTCTTACTTTCTGATCCACCTTAAATAAAAGTGGTGTTTCATTATGTTGTCGTTTAAAAATTTTATTAAAGCATTGTAAATATACTTAAAAACGCTACTGTCTAATTCTCTACAATTACTGACTACATACTTATAATTCTATATTTGAAGTGAAAAGGGCTGACTTCCTAAACGCATGTTGATTTGTAGTAATATATTGCAGTGTGTTTGTAAATGCAACACTGAAAATTTTTACAGTTTATTCTGTTCCCATTTGCAACACTGTTGTAATTAATACGCAAAAAAAAGTAAGAAAAGCATCCAAATAAATTTAGATGCAAAATATACACAATACGCTGCACAATGGCAACGCAGAAAGATAAGTAAGCAGTTATCTTATTTAAATATTTATATTTTCACTTGTTTACCATTTTATTTTTATTACAGTAAAAAATGGACACATAGTTATAAAAATTTATTAATTAATGCAAGGTTAGATATGGAAAAAGATTTTAGAGAAAAAAAAAAGAAACGCGTTGTATTAGGTGAACGTGTTTTGCAAAATATGAAATCCATAGACGACACGTTACCATTTACACGGGACGATATATAAGAAAATTTTTAAATTTTATGGTGACATATAAGCGCATCAAAAAACGCAACAAGACGTCGGGAGAAGCCGCAACTACTTGGGACTTCTATGAAAGACTGGACGAAGTGTATGGCAGCCGGAGTGACATATCTGTGCCAGAATGCAATATAGAATCGAGTACGGACACGGTATATGCAGATTTGACCGCTGATATTAATGAGCCATGCACATCTCAACAATATGATACCCAACAAGAAAGCTTACCTCCAGCAAGAAAGCGCAATCGGGTCGATGTTGTTGAGTTTTTAACGAAAGGAAGCCTGGCAGATAGGAAAATATTAGAAGATCTCCTAAAGTGTGAAAAAGAAAAATTAAAAATTGAAAAGGAAAAGATAGAGGAGATAAGAAAATTACGAGAAGCTTTATTAGCGGCTCATAAATGAAATTTTCTTCTTTAAATTGAATTTCATATATGAATTTGTTTTTTATTTTTTATTTATGAACTTTCTGTTTTGTTTTTATTTATGAATTTTTTGTTTGTTTTAATTTAAATTAAGAGATAGTTTTTAAGTGTATTTAATCAAAAAACGAATTTAGTTTTGTGATTTAAATTTAAATAAAATAAACATTAAATGAAAATGTATGTTTAATCTAAGCTGATAAAAACGTAGTTAGCATTTCTCTTTTCAATCATGCTTGTTCTCTTGAGGTTTCGTCATTTGGAATATTATTGTTGTAATTTACAGAGTCCATTTCATCAACAATATCCACGTTTTTAGAAGGGAAGATTATGTGGCCTGATGCAATTGCACGCTTTAAAGAACTGTCGGCCCACACAGACGCATCGTGACAACGACCTGGGTGCCCCACTAAAACATTAAGAAATCGGTACTCGCTATCAGACACAGCCTGTATGTACAAATTAAATTTGTAAAAATTAAATAGCGTCAAAAAGAAAGGAATTGAAAACAATTACCTGCACTATTATAGAATACGTACCCTTGCGATTGTAATAACTGACACTGTCATTTGATGGCTGTGATATTCTGATGAGAGTACCATCGATACATCCCAAGACGTAAGGAAAAGGGTGAGATCTAATTGATTTGAAGCCTTACATTATTTTTCTCCTGCTTGATTCCGAGTTTGGAAATTTTATTAGTTGTTTTTGCTTAGCAATAAGCTGGATACATTCAATAAATCCTCTGTAGCACGCACCCATTCCAACATTAAAACGATCGCTTACTTCGCGTAAACTGTTTTGATTGGAAAGTTTCCACAGTGTTATAAAAAGAATAGTCTTTAATTCAAGACCAGGACGACTGAGCCTTTTTGTATGAACTATTTAACAAACACAGAAATTTCTAAAAATGAAACAAATTAGTTTTGTAAAATTTTAGTCACAGATTTTTATTTACATCAAAGGTCCTCTTTTCTATTCTAAAGTGGCTGTAAAAAATATTGTCAGGCATTTCATCAATAGTTTGTAGAAAGCCTTTTGTTTTTGGTATTCTTTTTAATATCCACGTTTCTTTTTCCAAAACAGCAAGTCGTTTCTGCTTTCTTTTAATAAAGTTTACGGCAGCTTGGGGGCTGGAGTTTCCTTGATTGCACAAATCTAAAAAAAATTCTCTAATAAATACGTTGTTCCGCCAATTTTTTGCTTTATTATAAGTTATAAAATGCATACAAGTTGTTCCTAAACTATTTCATGGTTGCAAAGTATTAGTATACAACGTATTAAAAAAGTAACTACACAATGTATCAACTCGGTATTAATACTGTATTGATGCATTGTAAATATACGTTTAGGAAGTCAGCCAAGCTTTCAATATTTCTTTAAAATAAAACGTAAACGCTTATAAAGACATGTTAATCATCGAGATAAACGTATGTATTACTTACATACATACATATATGTATGGATTTCATACCAATAACAACAGCTTAAATTTTGTTTGTAACTTTTAAAATAGGATTAAGAAAAAAAACAAAAGCAGCTAAAACACTTTGTTGCATACAGTGTTGCCACCTCATGTGTAATTACACATATTGCGTATAATTTTTGATTGTGTGTGTGGCTGTGTGTAATTAGCTTCATGTGCAATTTATGTGTAATTTTAAATTTTTTCTACTGCTTGATCGATATGTATGACACTTGTGGTCGGTTTTGAACATTTTTTCATAGCTATTTCTTAATTCAATATTTTTGATTTCATCACCGCTTTTTTCGTTTCTCGAAACTTTGGCTTCAATTGTTTTCTCAGGTATAATCCAGTTATTCTCTTTTTTACTTATTAGTAGGTTCCAATCAATGGCATTACGTGTGATGTCATCTTATACACTTTCCTCGCATCTCTTTCTAATAATTTTGCTATCGATCAGGACGTGGTAAGCTCGAGTTTACAATTCGACGTTCGATAATATGGTCGGTTAAGAATTTTCGTATCCTTCTTAGTTATTTAATTGCCATAGCAATTATTTAATTGCGGCATGGACAAAAGACAGTTTTTACTACAGGGTGTCCGGCGGAAAGGTATACTACTTTGTTTGTTTATAATTTTTGATTATATGAAAGAAAATGGATTTTATATTGATAAATGAACCAGCGTTTCTGGTTTGTTTGCATAACCCTTGTTTTTCAGATATCCCCACAAAAAGAAGTCCGGAGCCGTCAAATCAGGCGACCGTGGAGGCCAATCAACATCAATATTCCTTGAAATAATTTGTTGTGGAAAGAGACCTCTTTATTCCATTGTAATTCCATTGTAATCCTGGCTGTATGCGATGTAGCACCGTTTTGTTGAAACCACATGTTAGTCAAGCTGAAAGCATGCAGTTGTGGCGTTAAAAAGTTTTCAATCATATCACGACATCGCTCCCAGTTGACAGTTACCGTTACGCCGTTTTCGGTTTCAAAGAAGTAAGGTCCAATGATTCCTTCTGACCAAATTGCACAACAGACTGTCACTTTTAATGAATGCAAAGGTGACTGATGAATAATTTGAGGGTTTGTATTTGTGCAAGGCGAATTTAATAAGGTGGTTTAAATTGAAAACGAATACAACACTGTAAAAAAAATTTCGGTGTGTCAATATAATGCAACACGGTAGTAAGGAAAAGTTGTCAACAAAGTACAGAATGTTTGTGTTTTTTGACATACGCGAATATATCAGCTGTTGCTTACGTAGTAAATTAAGGCCACCTCGTTGAATTCGCCTTGTATTTGTTTTTTCAGTGTCAAAAAAGGTTCATGGCATGTGATAATTTCAAACATATTCAGAAAGGATTGCCTTTCACCATGAGTACACTATAAAACGAATAACGCTTGCAAATCATTGAATTTTGTTATCAAAATTCATGCTGTTTAAGAAATGTTCAAATTACACAATTCTTAGTGACGAAGCTCATTTTTGTCTCAATGGGTAACTCAACGAACAGTATTTCTGAATTTTGTGTGAAGAGCAGCCAGAGGTAGTTCAACAGGTGCAAATGCACTCTGAAAGATCTACTGTTTGGTGAGGTTTGTTAGCTGGCCGCATCATTGGACCGTACTTTTTCGTGCGAAGATTACCGACCTTTTTTGCCCAAAATGGAAGAATTGCACTTGGTTGGCATGTGGTTTCAAAAAAACGTTGCCAAATGCTACACGGCACGTAATAATATAAACCGTCGAAACACGATTTTTTGCGAGGATACGTGAAGTTTCTCGAATACAGAGACAAGCCAGCCACAATTCCAGCCCTAAAACACAACATTACAACAATTAGTTCCAGCATTTCGGAAAGTATGATATGCCAGAAAAAGTATACAAAGATTGGAATTTTATGTGTAATTTTTCTTCATATGTGTAATTTTAATGTCGATTGTGTGCAAACCATAAAGCTGTTGGTAGCAACACTGGTTGCATGACATTAAAACCCAACACGACTCGATAATAAATAAATACATGCAAACATTTGAATTTAAATGCATTGTAATGGCCTGGATATAACTTGAAACCCTTATCATAAGAGCATCGAAAATGTAAACGAAAATAAATAAAACTCATACATATGCAAACGTGTACCGACATATAAGCTTCTGCTACACTTTAACTCTTTAATTTGTAGTAAATGATTTCAACTCGATTTCATTGTCCTGTCTTCTTATGAATTCAATGTCATCATGCTGAGCACTCAATGAATTAAAAGACTTTTAACTGAAAAGAAAAACTGTCTTTAAGCACGAACTTTAAATACCAGTCATATTTTCCCATCATCTGTTTCTTATAATCGTTTTCGTCGTTAGAACGTTCTGAAATTCTACAATTTTTTTTCCTTTTCTTTTCGATAAGAAATATAATTGAAGCGAATACAACATAAAACATTTAGCATTGCATGATATCTTCTTAACATCAATGTGATTGTTAAAGAATTGATGGTCATCGGTCGTTTAAACTGTTCGCTTTCAATTGGATGTTGGATTATTTGTTCGAAATTGTTATGTATTTGGTTTCGTCTTTTCCCTTAAATAGAAAAACCTTTTTTATAATTTTAAATGGCTGGGCTACACTCAAGAAAATTTTTTTTATAAATTAGTTATCACTCTTGATATTTAATTTAGAATTCAATTTGACTCGCATGCATATTATTTTTATTACATCCGATAGGTATTCTAAAAATGTCTTCTATTTGTAGCCAAATTCGATAGGAGCGTCAAGATAATTATAGCAATCACTGCCGCATAGTGTGTTGGGGTTCACTTGTGAGGATGTTCACAGCACAAAAATAAAAAATAGTTTAAAGCTTTTCAAAATTCTTGAAAAGCAACAACAATATTATTACAACAACTAAATTTATGTAAAAAAAAACGAAAGTTACTGCATTTGTTGCTCGTCAAAACAAAGTGTACAAAAAACAACCATGCCACCCTTTTGAAAGAAGAGAAATATTTTTATTAAAAACGTTTATAAACTCTAAAAATTTGGAATAAGTTGAAAAAAAATATGTTTGGTTGAGAAATATACACATATTCCTTAAGTTAACTTAAGTATACACCATTTAATACATCTGTTTTCCCTCTTTTAAAATCCTCTAAGAATCTTGTAATTTATTGAATAAAAATCTGATTGCTTAAAAAATAAACACAGATTACTTAGGTTTACCTAAGTAAATTATACAACATTTAATAGCTCTGTTCCTCTTCATTCAAAATCCGCCTAGAATATTAAAATCGGTTAAGATTTAAATAAGTTATTAGCATATAAGTGCATGAAGGTACGAAAAGCCAGATATTACCCGTAACTCGAGATTTTGGATCTGTTACGAAAATTCAAAAGTCAGATTCTTATTGTATTCGATACGTCCTATCAGGAAAATGGTATCACTTTCCTGGTATTTCTACGTAATTTTTTTTGTGGTATAGTTTTTTCTTGTACACTTTTTTTGACGCTTTAAAAAAGGAGCACCTTTCGTTTTTGTTGAATAACTTTAGTTGTTTTAAAACTTTTTCTTTATCGTTTTTTAAGAATTTTGTAAAGTTTTAAATAGAGTTTAAAAAAGGATAAAATTTTTTAATTCAAGAAAAGACTGAAATAAATACTTAATACTAGAGAATAAGATTGTAAGCTTTATTTTGACGCTCACAGAATATTGACGACAAAATGAGCGACAATATCTGCACATTTTTCTAATTTATGCTGTTTAAACTTGAAGTAGATTGAAAGGGTTACGCCTGTTGTCACTTTTTGAGGACTCCAAATGACAAGGTAAACAAAAACATCTTAGACATTGCCGACTATATTATCTTGTGTTTAGTTAGGAATGATACTTTGTTTTTAAAAATCCGTTGGAAATTTACGGAATTATTAACGTTTTTAGTGAAGCAACTCATAAAAAAATGCATGTAAACTTTTACCAAATCCTCTTATAACACAAATTTATAAAAAATTTTTTTTCATTAAGCCCACGAGTATTTTAATAATGACCAGGAAACGATATATAATAAAATAAAGTCTTATCATAATCGCTTCTTGTACAGGTCGCAACGATAAATACTTTTTTGTAAAGACTTTGGAGAAGACAAAACCGGTGTTTCGATACTTATGCGGTCTATTTTTGATTCTTTCCGAGTCTAGGAATACTTGTGGTCCACAAAATTTTGAATGATTTAAAATTTGATAGTCCGTTAACCGGCGATAAGCGAGATGCCTGGATCTCTTTTATATCTGATGTTCGAGAATTTTTAAGAAATTCAAAAACTACAGCTGCGAAATTAGTTTTGCTGATTTACTTACTGAAGAATTTCGAAAGGATGGGTATAAATATATTCCTCAAAAATCGTTTTTTGCATTCCGATTTAGATTTCGTCCAAAAATTTTGAAAATCTTGTGTACACGCTTGAACAACACTGGGCCTGCGATCGACTTACAGAAGATGCCGATTTTGCCAAAAAAAAAACATTTTTTCAGGTGAAGCTCATTTTGATCTTGGCGGGTATGTAAACAAGCAAAATTGTCGCATTTGGGGCACAGAAAACCCGCACGCCGATACACCCAAGACGAGTCACTGTTTGGTGCGGATTTTGGTCCAGAGGCATAATTGGGCCATTTTTTTTCGAAAATGAGCCAGGAGTGGCCGTAACAGTCAATGGAGATCGTTATCGAGCCATGTTGAACGAATGTTTGTTCACAAAAATTGAAGAGGAGTATATTAGCTACATTTGGTTTCAACAGGACGGCGCTACGTGCCACACAGCCGAAGCTACACTCGATGTTTTGCGCCCTGTTTTTGAAGATCGCATTATCAGCCACAGAGCTGATATCATTTGGCCACCTCGGAGCTGCGATTTGCACCGTTGGACTATTATTTGTGGGGTGCCGTCAAAGATAAGTGTTACGCCAACAAGCCAGAGACAATTGGCGCTTTAAAGGACAATAATCGTGAGGCCATTGGTGAAATACAGCTACACACAATCGATAATGTGCTTAAAAATTGGACCGATCGTGTAGGCTACTGCATGGCCAGCCGAAGCAGCCATTTGAATGAAATTATTTTCCATTATTAACCAGAAGGATTGTACTTTCAAATAAAAAAAGAAATTTGAGAATATATTCAGTAGTTTTTTTTATAGCATTTAAAAAAAAAAAATTATTTGTCGGACCCTATAGACTTTTTAACCTTTTTTCCTAAAGGAAAAATTTTGAGCAAATATCTTGTAAACTAGTGTAATCTTAAAATCGGTTAATTCTCAGCTCAAGATTTTGGTGGTATATCGGAAATTTCAAAACCTAATTGTTATTGTACTCAATAGCCCCTATTAGAAAAATAATAATACGTCTCAAGTATTTCAACCTCGTTTTTTTGTCGCATAGTGTTATTTAATAAATATTACGAAATTAATAATATTTAATAAATTAATAATTGTTTTTTAATTGTTATATTTATTTTTAAAAATATGTTAAATGCAATACGTAAACTTTCAAAGAGACAAAATTGTTATTAGAGGCCGTAAACGGTTACATTAAGAAAAATTCGTTGGATTGATTTGAAGGAAATTATGAGTAAAATTTTTGGTATTGTTGTTACGACATACATATCGCTCCTTTATTGCAACAGTGTCATAACTCAAAAAACGTGATTTTTTAGTTAAGTATTCTAAAATATGCGGAACATTGTGATGTATATTGTGTGAAAAATTCTTAGCGATTCGTATAAAATTATGAGCACAGAAGCAAAGTGTTTATTCCCATTTCAATGTTAAGTAATGGGAAATTGAAATTTAAAATAGCTCTCCACTGTTGCAATAAAGGAGCGATATATTTGATAAAGACTATTAAAATTGTATCTGAGTGTTGCTTTACCTTTCAAGATTTTCTATTGTCAGGCACTCATCTATGAGGATGTTTTTAACGCGTGTGCGACTGGGTTAGTAAATAGATTTATATTTGTAAAAATAAAAAAAATATGAAGATTAGGTACCATTAAAGATTTGTTATTTTGTTTAAAAACTCTTACTTGCAAGAGATTCGAGTGTATGATTTAAATCCGGATTCATACAAAAATGATGTCATGTAGTTGCGCCTGTATTTGTATTTGAATTTGTGTCATAGTGTGCGTCAATTTATTTGTTGTTTTCTGTTTTTTTTTTCATGTGTGAGTTGAATTTTAATAATCCTATTGTCTGATTTTAAGATTTCTCCTTTGTGTTAGGCTAAGAATTTGTATGTGTGTGTGTGTAAATGTGCGTGTCAATGTGTTTTTCGTTGTCATTTTATTCGCTTTTCATTTTTCAGTTTCATTTCTTATGAGATTTGCAATTTTCCTTTACTTTTTAGAGTTAGAATCACATGCGTTTAGAATTTTGCCGACTTTCACTCGTAGAAGTGGATTTGTTAAATCCCTTTACAGAATTTTAATGTGACTTATTCTGCTTTTGTTGCTCACCACCTCAAACGTTTACTTTGTTTACCCTATTGTCTTCTTGTTGGTAGTACTGCATGAATAGAAACGAATTGTTAGTGGAGTAGGGGCTTAATATTAAATTACGTCCATGTATTCAATGTCTCAGGCTTTGTTTAGCTGGAGATGTACGTTTGTGTGTATTTAGTTCTGAGTTCTGTTTATCAATATTTAACTTTAATAGGCTTATCGTCTTAAGACTTTTTGTTTTGCTTAATTTTAAACGAATTAAATTGTTGAAACGTTCGAATTTCAAAAATTAATTTTTAAAATTCACTTTAAATTTATTTGAAATTATCATTACGCTTCACAGACACGAGGTAAAATTAAAATATTATAAAATATCATATAATATATCTATATACATACATATATATTGTCGTATGAAATCCAAAAAGCCCTGAATTACAAAAAATTCAAAATCAATTTTTTGATTGATTATGATGTACCATTCCGAAATACATGTTCCAATGAATTTTAGCATTTTTATGGTTAAAAACAACGTTGTTATTAACAATATTCTAAGCCAAACCCGAATGGTTTATATAAAACTAAGTTCCTATATTCGTCATTTAAAAAATCGATAACCACTCAACCGATTTACAAACTAATACACACGTTGGAAAGATCTATTTCCACTGATTTTTATTTTAAGCCGGCGGAGACACGCCCATAGAATTATTTATTTGTCTATATTTTATAAACGGTATAAAATATTTAATTCTAATTCTCTAATTCCAAATAGGATCGTAGTCAATACAACCGATCAGTCAAAAAGTTTGCGGAATCGAAAAAGTGAGCACAATATCTGCCATACAAAGAAAATATTAATTTTTGTATATCTTGAAAACGATTACGGCAAAAGTTTCTGAATTTGGTCTAGATGACTTGATAGTCTTTGTAAATCATCAGTTAAAAAATGGACGATATTGGACAAGTGAGCAAATGTTGATTTTTGTATATCTTGAGAACGGTAAGAAAGTGGCGGAATTGGGTAAGTAGGCGTGGTATCTCCCATACATAGTAACTACGATAACGTTAATAAAAGTTTTAAATTTGGTTTAAAAAACTTCTTGGATATTACACACTATCAGGCTACAACTGGGCGTGTCTGCTCCCATTCATATTAAACATTTTGCATGTATGGAAAGCGGTAACAGTTAACAGTTATTTATCTACATCAGTGAAAAGGCAGAAGATATTATATTAGCGGGCCAATATGTTAAATTATTTGAATATTTTAATTAATTTTCGTAAAAAGAATTATGATGATTTTATTATGTATGCTGGGGCAATAAACCACAATACAAATTGTGTCATATTTACGACAAACGCTTAATCCCAGCTTAAAGATAAAAATTTCTTGATTTTGATCAGGATTTTTTACATTAATCTGAATCTGGAAAGTACTTATGACCTTATTAAATCTTCTTGAAAGAAAATATGTATTTTGAAAAACTTGGGTTTATTGCATTGAATTTATAATGCATTATCGTTTCAATTACCACTAAACGACTTAGCATTAATGCAGCAATATTGCTGACACCACTTGTTGCAGATGGAAATAATTAGCCACTAACTCAAGAGTGCATTAAATAAAGCGGTTTTACTAGTAGTGGAAATTTAGTGCACTAAAAAATAAAAATCTCAAAATAGTAATTAAATTATGATTTTTATAATATTAGTTATAACTGTTGCGGTCCCTGATAAAAACGGATGTTTTCTTTAAGATACTATTTTTCTATTGTATTGGAATTTAGATTTGTTTCTTTTTATCAGATATGAATAAAGTTGTAAATATAAATTGTCAAACTAAAATAATGCGGTTTAAAATTTGTGATCAGTAGTAGGAATTGAGGGTAATCAGCAAAAATTTAACTGGTAATGCAAATTATATTTCATTATCAATAAACATTTATTTTTATTTCAATTTTACTGGTAATGCAGCGTTCAGTTATAACTGTCTTAAGCCATGTATATATTGTTACGTTTTAACCTTTTTAAAAGGCTTGAGTTCGTTTAAATTGCGTTAAAATAAAATAAACTCCACTTTTGTTGTTGTTTTACAGTTTTCTTTTATTTACTGCACTATAACTTTTATACAGTTTGTCTCAGTACAGCAAATTGTTATTCGCTTATTATCAATTTCGAATATTGTTGTAGATGGTATAAATCTCGATTTATATACGGTAAATTCAAATGTTATAAAACCTTAATATACCAAAAAGAATCGAACTGGTAACACCGTTACACATACAGACGGCAAACCTTGACACAAACCAATAAAGTTTATAGCTAAAATATCACAATAAGTCCCTGATGTGGTGAATTTCCTCTTCAGCATTTTCATTTTCGTAACAGTGCCTTCTGTTTAAGAATGTTGGCCCTGAATATTCTCATTATCTTTTTTCCATAGCTCAGAAGTCGCTCCAGATGTACCACTTCCATATTTGATCGCGGTCTATTGTTCTTCTGTATTCTGTATACCACACCATTTAACCTTTTGACACTTTGTAAGGTCTAAGTTAGCTTGTAGGTTGGGAAATAATCCTTTCTTACGCTGTGGGCTGTATAGCAGAACCCCTGTTCCATCATGGAAGCCCTCCGTATTTTGCTGCAGGATCATAGCTGGCTTTCATTCTATAGCTGACCATTTTAATTCGTGAGTGCACAAATTTGTGAAGTTCATTGAGGCTTTTCCGTTTTTCAGCATATGTGCCATTCCTCTCTGTGGTAGGCTGAACACCAAACTCTAAGTCACCAGGTAGTTTTAGCTCAGTCCCAAAAATAATCTTGATCTTGATCACTACTTTTCGCAAGTATTCCTCCAGGGTTTGATCAAATTGTTTCACCTTTCAATCAGACTGTGAGTGAAGCCGCGTCGTTCGAGTCTTCTTAATACCGTATAACTCACACATTTCTTTGAATATAACTGACTCGAAATTTCTTCCCTGATCGGAATGTAGGTCTATTGAAACCCCATATCGGCATACCCAGTTGTTCACAAAAACATTTACAATTGTATTCGCCTCATGATTAGGTATGACATATACTTTCGACCATTTGCTGAAATAATTCATCACGACGAGAACATAACGATTTCCGGCATTACTGACAGGAAGAGGACCTGTTACGTCCATCGCCATCCGTTCGAAGGGGGCGCCCGATTTAAATTTTTGCAGCTGACCTTGGATTCTTTTTACTGGACCTTTAGCTGCAATACACTTAGTACAGTTTGCTATCCAATCTGCCATTACTTGGTGACATCCAACCCAATAAAAGCGTTGTTTTATTTTTTCCAGAGTCTTTGTCACCCCAAGGTGTCCTGCACTCCATTATGGAACTTATTTAAGACTTCATTCATTTTGGAGGAAGGCACCTTTATTAAGTTGGATAAAGTTTTGTCATCTACACTTTCCTAATGTCAATATATACCCATTAGTCAACTTCGTACTGTCCTATTTTGCCCAATACGGTTTTGTAAGAGGACCTTCTGCTGATATTTCACTACGGGTGGGCCGTCTGTCCTCTTCTTTGGCTGATATAATTTTTGCCAATATTGGGTCACTTCTTTGCGCTCCTGATCAGTCTTTGTTTGCATCTATTTGCATTAGCCGGATATAAATGATAGATTCCTTCCGTTCAGCTTTCACACAATAATCAGCATTTTCGTGGTTTATGCCACTTCGATATTCAATGCTAAAGTCATAAGCCTGTAGGCGCTCAATCCAACGTGTCAGATCCTTCATTGTTCTTAAATTGTAGCAGTCATCTCAGTGCGGAATGATCAGTCCTTAGTAGAATATGTTGACCAAATACATAGATACTTATGGTAATGATTTATGCATTCCAGCACTGGCAGTAGCTCACGTTGAGTCACACAATCACCCTTATTCCATTTAGCGTCATCAATACGAAACGATGTAGTTTTGCGTCGGTTATTGTAAATCGGTATGCCCATCATCAATATCAGTGACTTCAAAGAACAGTGGGAAAGAATTGCAACGATATTTAATGCTCTTGGTGCAGCGAAAACAGCAGGTGATGGTTGGCAAAAGGTGAGATAAATAGTTATAAAAAGATTATTGAATAATAAAATTGATTTTGAAATTAAAAGTTTGGCGGGATTTAAAATTCAAAGTGAAGAAAAAATTAGTGGCAAATAAAGCAGAGTGTACGTCGACTGGGGGCGGAAGAAGCCGTGGCTAACCTGCTTCAATTTCAGAAGCAGCTGAACCCAAAAGGAGATGTTCGGGGAGTGGAATTTATTGAACATGAGGATGTGGAAATAGAAGTTGTGGAAAGCAACGAATTGGTTCCCCAAAATGAAAGTGAAATACTGCCAGCTTTAACTTCTATACAGAGCGCCGAATATTGCACCCCTTTAAGAAGAAAGGAAAAATCTACCTCGAAGAAACCAGGATCATCAAATGATCACTACGAACTGCTCCAAAAGCATAGTGATGAACAGGCGCATATGTTAAAAGAAATGAATAATTCAATGTCATCAATGAAAAGAACCCTAAAAGACTTAAGTAGTTACCAAAAAGATTTAGTAGAAATAGAAAAGAAAAAATATCAGTTATTATTGGAGGAAAATGAAAGAAAAAAAGAACAGCATGAATCTGAAATGAAAATTAAAAAAATTAAATTATTAATCAAGGAAAAAGAGTTGGAGAGACTGAACAAAAGCTAGACAAATTTCAAAGTTTATATTTTTATATTTTTATATTTTATATTTTTTATATTTTTGTGGATATTTCGCTACCCTTAAAAAAAACTGAAAATAAAAAAATCAGCTGTCTAAATTGTTAGAGAATTAATTAGTTAATGTTAGAGAATTAATGTGCGTATTAGCTGTTATTTTTGGGGCACTTGTCTCAGGATCAAACGGTAACACAGTTACACATGCAGACGGCAGTACTCATAAATAGTACAGGCAATTATATCAATAATGGCAAACCTTGACACAAACCAATAAAGTTTTAGCTAAAATCTCACAATAAGTCCATGATGTGGTGAATTTCCTGTTCAGCATTTTCATTTCCGTAACAATATGTAATAGTATCATGTCTATGTATGGCAGACCATCAAATTTATGAAAACGATAATGGATCTAAGGCAGTGGAACTGAATTCGGATTCCACTATAGTGCCAATGGATATATAGCTAATTACCACTAATCATTTATAATTAGTGCACTAGATTTCCAATACCACTTAGATCGTTTCATTTAGTGCACTCATTTTCCACTACCACTGGGTGATAATGCACTATTTTTTCCATTACCGCTAAAAATAGTGGAAAATGAAATCCAATGCAATAAACCCAACTCTACGTATTCAAATTATAGACTATACAGACTTCTATTAAAATCTGCAAAATTTAGTAGAGCCTACGGCTAGTGTACTCTATGAAGCTGAATTAAGATAATTTAAAATAGATAGATAATTTAATATATTCTAAGTAATTCTTTAAAATCTTTAAAAACTTGCTTAATAGCGGTTTATAGATTTATATTTTACGTAAAATACTATATACATATACAGTATCGGGTCGGCAATCTATCGGTTTAAATTTGAACCAGCGGTTATTTCTAATCTGGCAATACTTATGTTATTCTTATCTGTCACAAAATTCAGAGATAATATAGTATATCTCCACTGAATGAAATGAATTGATTTACGTTCGAGCAACGTTAGGATTTATTGGAAATTTATTACCAAAACAAAGGCAATCAAAAAATTGAAAAAATCGTCTTTCGGATGAAGCGGACAATCATCTTGCTGGGTACATTAACAAGCAAAATTGCCGTATTTGGGGCTCAGAAAACTCAAACGTTTTCTTACAGAAGCCAATGCACCAATTACGAGTGACTATTTGGAGCGGCTTGTAGAGCAAAGGCATCACATCTCATGCTGCAATCGATTTATTGCGTCAAACGCGTGATGGCCGTTTAATTAGCTGAAATGGTGATGTCAATTGGCCGCTAAAAAGCTGCGATTTGACACCGTTGGTCTATTTTCTTTGAGGCACCGTTAAAGTGTTATGCTGACAAACCAGAGACAATAGAGTATTTGAAGGCCATATAATCGAAAAAGTTTTTAAAATTGGTCCGAATTGGTGAATATGGTATTGTGAGACTTGCCATATGAATGAAATAATATTTCATTTTTAACCGGAACAATTGCATTTCATAACAAACAAATAAATTCGGCAAAATTTCAAACCGTTTTTGTTTTATGGCATTTTTAAAGTTAAACTTTTAAATGGTCCACCCTATAGAACAGAATATTGGGAAATTTGGTTAAATTAATTGGAAAATTAGTAGGGAGATCGGGCGGTTATTATTCGACCGGTATTAAACGTCTCACAACGAACGTGAAAACCAAGGTAGATCGAAAAAGATCTGCACACTTGAGCAACAATAACTTTCTCTCATCTTCTGTAAATAAATATTGATTTTTATATATCGCACACTAAATCATGAACAGTCACAACTAGGGAGATCGGACGGTTATTATTCGACCGGTTTTAACCGGTTTTTTGGTTTTGTCGAATACGGTTTTTTTAAAAACTTCATTTCTCGAATATCGAATAAACCGGTTAAATTAACACGAATAACCAGTTAATTTAAATGAGTATAATTTTTATATTTTTTTATTGAAAATATGGTCATCGTTTAACTATTTGTATTAATTTAATTATTTTTGTATATATGGCAATCTTGAACATCTCTCAAAGAACATAAAAACCAAGGTAGATCGAAAAAAATATGCACTCTGGGCAATCATAACCTTTTCCCAGCTTCTGTAAATAAATATTTATTTTTATATATGTAGAATAATCACCTAGACTCATTGAAAGCCCACAAACGCCGGTTCCGAACGGCAGATATTTATTAGTTAGTGAAGTTTTTCACAGCGTAAATACACTTTACCAATCGCTAGTAATACTGTGAGGTGATATCGCTGTTGAAGATTATCAGATGGTGTGGCCTGGGATTGAACCAACAACTTCTTGGTTGGAAGGTGGGTGTCTTACCTAACATAGCACAGTGACACACACATTATTAAATACGTTGTGCATGAATTTACAGACAGTGCTGTTCGAAACCTAAGCAAATTTTCTTGTCGTGGCAATTAAGGACTCGTATATTACTTAAGCACCTAAATTATAACTATAATAATAAACTTTTAATTCCATTCTCTATCAGGTAATACAACAACAAAAACGAAATTAGCTCCTTCAGTAGCTGTTCGAGACTTAAGCAACTTTCAGTACTTTGTGTAATAAAATTTTTTCTTTATGGCCTCCGCACACCACTTTGACATAGTTTTTTTAGATTTGTTAGAATTATTATTATTAGTATCGAATGCTTCTTTAATTTTAAACTCTCCTTCAGCATCTGCTGATTTTTCAAACGACGTGGTCCAGCTCTGTGCTTCAAGAGCTAAGAACAATTTTATTTAAATAAAAGAACGGGTAACTGTTTATATTTGAATAATTGAAAACCGATTTTTTTAAATTGCTACTTTTCAAATTATTTGAAAACCGGTTTTTAAAAAAAGTCGAATAATCGATCTCCCTAATACTTAGATAATATTTTGTACCAAAGTCATATCTACTCAATACATGATCTTTAATTTTTTTTAGCACAATTCATAAAAAAATAACTCATTACTTAGGAAAATTTTTCAAAACACTTCGTAAGACCATTTAAAACTATTTTCCGAATGTGAAAATCTCAAGTTGTACCCATTTTTTAATCTCTGTTTGGTACAGTGAAGGCTTCTTCAGTTTGGCCAATTTCAGCTTTGGAAACTTTTTTTACATACATATGTGCAATATTATACATCTGAAGTATTATGCTGAAATAATTAACGGTTTTTCAATAGATTTCTTGTTCTTCTGACTTAAAAGGGTGTGCAAAGGTATTTAGATTTTACTTAAAAAATGTTTTAAATTTACAAGCTTACATTAAAAAAATAATTAATATTCCCTTAATGCATTACATTTTATTATCATGTTCAAGTACAAAATCATCTAATATACACCATTACCACGGTTTGCGTCGCTAATTGGGACCGGAGAAACGCGACGCAAATCGATACGCTCGAACCGAAGCACGATTTTATATATATTTGTATTCATTTGTATTTAATTGGTTCTGAGATTCATAGTGAATAAGATTGGTGTTTGGGATTTGGAGACAGGGTTAGGGTTAGAGATTGATGAGCTAAATGGACTGTAATTCTGCGGAAAACACCAATTCTTATTTAATATAATGGAAATATAATTTCTCATGAAATCTCATCGGTATAAATCTCATCTCGGTATAAAAGAGAAAGAAAAGGGGTTAGCGAGAGTGAGAAATGGGTATATGTGGGTGAATATGTGCTTACCTTATATATATGTATGATATGTTTAGCGGAAATAACAAGATGATATGGTTGTAGTTGAAATAGCAATTCATGTTTTATTGCAATATAAGCATATGCAATATGGAAGTGCAATATTATGATAAGGATTTTAGTTACAATAAATTTAGTTTGTAAGAGTTTCAATTAAACAATTTCAGTGCAATATAAGTTTAATTCAATTTAGGTTAGGTTTTATTTTAAATATAAGGATATATAGATATATATATATATATATATATATATATATATATATATATATATATATATATATATATATATATATATATATATATTAATTTAGTGTATGTATGTATATGTGCCAAAAGAGAATTTAAAGATTGAATAGAAATGTAACTTCAAGTGCAATAATAGTTTTAGATATGCGATTAATTAAAATTTTAGGTTTAGTTTATAATTTGAATTTAAGATAATTTTAAATAAGGAAACTTTTAATGTAGTTTATTTAAGTTAATTATTTAAAAAAATTGCAATATAGCGATTTTAAGAAGACACTTTTGAATTTTATGATATTTAAATTAGTAGATGCGCTTGCTTTAAATGTCAGAAGATATCTGATCTTTTCTTTTTACTTTATGCGCGCCTTAACATCTTAACATATACTACCATTGTGTTTTAACATTCTTTTCGAAATTGGAAATTTATTCGTTACAATTACTTTTTACAATATATATGACAACATTGGCCTGCAAGTAATAAAAGATGACAACTATTATTTTACAAAATCGCAAATATTTTGGCGATTTTGTACACTCCACCCACCGAAAGCCGAAAGTTATTCCGCCTGTACGACTTCCAAGGACTTGATAGCTTGGGACAATATGTGCTGGTTTGGTCTAGAAGTGGTCGTTCGTTGAACCGAGCCTGTTGGTGATGGCGTTGGACTGCGTTGTAAGCGTGATGAAGCTGCTGATGAACTGTTGTTTACACTAGACTGCCTTGCTGCGGTTACAAAATTTCGTGTGATATTTCTCCTGGACGGCCTCGCTACGATTGCAGAATTGCGGGTTGCACTAGTAGTCGATCTTCTTTGATGATATCTTAGTGACTTTGGCTTCAAGCGACTTTCCACGCTAGGATGTAGTAATGTGTGATGATACTCGCCGCAAATTCTGCATGAGTCTACACAGGGGCACGCTCGCAGGTCATGGCTTTTTGCCTAATGGAATGAAATCTCTTGCAGATCGCGCACTGATAAATGTCCGGATCGCGTCTGATAAATTGGGAAGCTTTTTGGGGTGTCTAGAACTTTTAGAAATGAAGAAATAGAAAATTAGGTTAATTAGTTATGGATTTTTTTTCTTTGCGAATATGGTTTGAAGAGAGAAATTAAAAAAAAGAAATTGCAGATTAAGAGAGTGAACGAAAATATTATCATTGGTGAGAACCTGATTCATCAGAGTTATTTAGTAGTGGAAGATAACACAATTTAACGATGGATCGAGTAATTGATCCAGTTGTGGTTCGAATGTCTGCCACCCTAATGATGGGAGCACCACGTAAAAAGTGTCCTGGAGTTAAAGCAGTAATATCGGTGGGATCCTCGGAGAGAGGTGAAATCGGGCGCCAGTTTAATATACCCTCTATTTTGGCCAGTATGGTAGAAAACTCCTCGTAAGTAAATCTGTATGATCCTGCAACGCGTTTCAAATGAAATTTGAAGCTTTTCACGGCTGCTTCCCAGAGGCCGCCCATATGAGGAGCATGTGGTGGGATGAATATCCACTCGAAGCCATGAGTATTATATTTTCCGGATATATCCTGTGATGCTAAATTCATAAACGTCTCAAATTCGCGTTTGAGCTGCCCGTTGGCGCTGACAAAATTCCGACCATTGTCAGAATATAACCTGAAGGGTATTCTCCTCCGGCCAATAAACCGAGAAAATGCTGCTCGAAATGCTGTCGTTGACAGATCTGAGCATACCTCCAAGTGTACTGCTTTTGTGCTAAAACAGACGAAAACACATACGTATCCTTTTACAATTGGTGCCGTTTTTAAGGTGGAGCTTTTGAGTTCAAATGGGCCAGCAAAGTCTATTCCAGTTGTTTGGAACGCAATTGTAAGAGTGCATCGATCGAGCGGTAAGGGTGCCATAATTTGAGAACATGGCTTTTGTTTGTATATTATACATGTCTTACACTGGCGTATGATTTTCCTTAAGCGGGGTTTTAAACGAGAGATGTAAAATTCGGTTTGTACCATCCTGTACATCTGGGTACATTCTTCATGTGCTAGAAATAAGTGTAAATTTTCCAAGTATAGCTGACAAAGCCTTGAGTTTTAGTGGTACTGGTGTCTTGGAAGCGTAAAAAATCAGAATCATATAGGTCATCAATTGAGACATTCGGGAGTAAAACAGTGTCATTTGCCGTAATCTTTTTTAACGGAAAGCCAGCTGATTCGAGTGTTTCCGACACTTGGGTTAGTGATTCTCTTGCCTCGTCAATCGTGTGACCTCCGGATAATATTTCGTCCACATACGTTTCCGTGCGTAGTATGTCAGCTGCTCTGGGATACTTGCTTTCTGAGTCCATAGCAAGTTGATGTAGAGTGCGAATCGCTAAAAATGGGGCACAGTTAACACCGAATGTAACTGTCTTGAGTTGGTAATCCCTAGTTCATTTAGAGTTGTTTTCCCGGACAATTAAGCGCTGAAATGGGCGATCTTCTGGATGGATCCAGATTTGTCGATACATTTTCTGTATATCTCCGCCAAAAACGTACCTATAACACCGCCAATTCAGAATGATCGACATTAAATCTGATTGTAATTTGGGCCCTGTGTATAATACATCGTTAAGTGAATAACCGGATCTGGTTTTCCGAGATGCGTTGAAAACTACTCTCACCTTAGTAGTCTTGTGTTCGGGTCGGATTACTGCATGATGTGGTAAATAGAAGGAAAAGTATTTGTCATCTGAGACAACCTCACGGAACGAAGTTGGTTCCATATAACCAAGAGTTAAATACTCCCCGAGAACTTTGTTGTATTCTTCCTCCAGTTCCGGTGTCTTAGCGAGAGATACGTTCATTCGACTATTTTGTACGAAGGCTAAAATACGAGAGGCGCCGAGAAATTTAGAGCTTGGGAACTCCTTTTTGAATGGGAGTCGTACTATGTATCGTCCATCTTCATCCCTTACGGTGGTTTTCCTACAGAATTCTTCACAATACTGATGGTCTTCTGAGGTAACTGGTTCAGAGGGTAGCTCTTCTTGTTCCCAAAATTTTCGTAATGTGAGGAGAAGGCTTGTTGAAATTTGGATCGGCTAAATCAAGATCAATAAGCTGTGAGGATTTAGGCAGTTCAAAGGAGATTGAAGGAATTTGTTTCGTTAATTTTGGGAGTATGATTGCTCTGACATTGAACCTTGAGTTGTTCCTCTTAGCAAATACTGTGAAGGTACATTCCTTATTTGCCGATTGAGCTTGGCCACCTATACCAATAATTTCGACGTGTGACCTTTGGTAAGGTAGTTTTAGAAGACTTCTGATCCTCTCTGATAAAAACGTCCTTTGGGATCCGGGGTCTCTTAGAGCCCTAACAGTAAAGAGTTGTCCTTCGTATTCAATTTGTACTAAAGCCGTTCGCAGCAATATGTAGTCGCTATTTGAAGAGAAGTTCACCTGGACCTTTGAGTTCCCTGATGTGGAGGGTAATTCGTCCGTAAATTCAGTATTTCTGTAGTTACGAAAGTCCTGTTTCTCGAAGTTTGTACTTCCCTTCTGATTTCCTGAGCTTTCGTGATTTGATGGGGTTTTAGATTCTTCCCGAGTTTGTCGCATATGCAGTAGAGTGTGGTGGTCTGATCTACAAATTATACAGAGTTTCTTACTACCGCATTTCAACTTTGTGTGACCTGATGAGAGACAGTTATTGCATATTTTGTTCCTGGACACATAGTCTATTCTCTGTTGTACCGTGTATTTCCTGAATTTAACACATGTTCTTAGGGAATGATCACCATTGCAAAAGTGACACGTAGGGCTAAGTTTCTCCTGTGAAGAATAGGACTGAATATTTGTATGAGAGGGAGCTGGAAGACTAAAACGTTCTTTTGTAGTTCTTATAGAGGAAATTCTCTCAATTACTTCATATCTGTTGACGAGGAATTCATCCATTTGTGACCAGATGGGTACTTCTCGTTGAGTTTTAAAAGATTGTTCCCAGAGGGCTAGTGTGTCATCAGGTAACTTTGTGGACACCAAATAAATTAGTATTGGGTCCCGTTCATTTACATTAACTTTGAGCGCTCTTAGGGCCGTTAAACAGTCTACTACTGTGGAGTGAATTTTCTGAATGGCTACTGGTATATTAAAGAGCAGTTTAAGCTTATTGTCCACTAGCAAGCGTTTATTATCAAAGCGAGCTTTGAGGGCATTCCATGCGTGATCGAAATTTTGATCTCATAGATTATAACGCCTTACAATTGCCCCAGCGCTTCCGCTGGTCTTTGAGCGGAGATAAAATAGTTTCTGAGCTTTGGGAATTTCATCGTTTTTTATACAAGCCGTTGTGAAAAGGTGTCGAAATGCGGGCCATTCTTCGTAATTACCACTGAATGTGTCTATCTCACACGGTGGTAGTTTTATGAATGATTTCCTATTGGGCGTTATTCGAGTAGATATATTAAATTGGTTTTCCGTGTTCGGATCTTCGTATGCTCTAGTCAATTTGATTAAATCTAAAATTTGGGATCTGCAGAGATAATACGCTTCCGAATAAGCGTTAAATTTTATCCTGGCGTTTTCCTTATAGTCCTTTGTGTTGTCCTTGCTTGGCGCTGTCATGAGAGCTTCGTAAGAATTTTGCAATTTTGACCACCGGGATTCCAAGTCCTGTATCTTTGTTTCGAGCACCGAATCCGTTTGATCCTCCATATTCGATTTTTCAAAGTATGTGCAGAAATTTAAAAGATGATCGCAATCAAATAAAAATTTTCCTTGTTTTGTTGAGTATTCGTTCTCCATGGTTTTCTCCTGTGTGGAATTCATGTTTCGTTGAATTCTGCTGGGTATTGAACTAAGTTAGGAATCTGATGTGGATTAGTCTTTCTTGCGGTGAAAGAAATAAGATATAATTTTAAGACTAAATCCACTGATAAATGTCAATTCAAAGAGAGATCCTAATTTACGTAAGAACTTCAAGCGAGTGTGAAGTGTGTAAAGGAGAAGGTAGCGAAATATCCTATGATATGTTGCAGTATTTTCTTTACAAGGTTGGTAAGCGGGTTAGATAAAAGCCAACCTTGTAATAAAATGGGGTAAGAAATGTCAAGAGAATTGTAAATGAAAATGACAAATATTTATTTCTATGAGGAATCAATTCCCTGCTACAAGTACTGTATGTCATAAGTTGGTTTCAACGTACAATAAAAACGCTTCGTGATTACAAATATCCAATTTCAACAATTACGTGAAATCGGACCAATAAAGGATTTAAAATTCCCTTATTCTAAGACGTGTTCTAATTTCAATAGACGCACTTGAGGATTCAGCAGATGATGTAATATTGTAATATATGCGTATACAATATATATACAATAATATAATAGATGTATATATATATATATATATATATATATATATATATATATATATATATATATTATATAATAACAATGGATCTATCGTTACCTGTTTCCGATTCTGTTCAGTGTATAAATTGTTTATTATTAAAATTTTATTTTGTCTTAGGAAAGCGAGGAGAAGTGACGAGCGAAAGTATTTTAATTTCGTTTTTATTTAACTTAGTTCTCAATGTTCCAAATTCTTTTTTAATTTTCTGTTAATTTTCGTTTACACTGTATTTTAATTGCAGTCGGCAAATTGTAATTTGGTTATTGCCCTTGTTTGTTTCATTTTGTTGACTTTATTTTCTTTAAGTTTAGTAAATTTGCTCTTTTTTGTTGTAGTAAATTTCTTTTTGCGAATATTATTATTATTTTTTTTTTGATAAATTTAAAATGTATTTAAAATCTTGGCCGAATTTAATGATTATACAATATAATTTATTATTACATTATAATTTATTATTTTTTTAAAAAAATAATCTTTTTTTTTAATTCAAGAACACTACCATTACCCTTTAAAAAAAAAAAAAAATTCGAAATTTAATGGAAATTTTCTTAAATAAAATTAAATAACATCGTACAGTTCCTAACTTTTTTTTTTGTTACTACTGTATGTTTACTTATATATCAAACTGTACTTCCTTGAAAAACAACAATTTTCGAACATATAAAATACCGTACAAATTTGTAACGGTAAAAATTCTGCAAAAAAAAATTGTATACGTATTTTCACTGCGTTTGCTGTTGTACTTCTGAATTCAAACGATGTTTTTGAAAAAAAGAACAACAAATTCTTGTATTTTGTACAGCATTTTTTTTTACTTTTCGTGTATGACGCTTATATAGATATGTATTTATTCCTTTAAGCTATTTTGAATTTATTTATTTGCGTTTTTAGTTTTATTGATGTAATTTTCATGGATTTGCACAAATATATAATTGTAATAGTTTTTTTTTACACAATTTTAGCACTTGCATATGTGTGCCGCCATGTGATTTTTTTAGCGTACCTCCTTTTCAACTTTTCTGTTTTCATTTTTTGCGAATCACACATACGGTAATATTATTTTCCAGTTTTTAAATTTTTAATTATTCCTTATATTATTTTCCTTGCAATTAAAACTACAAATTTTATATCCACAATACATAAATTTTCTAAATGTGAACTTTACTTTACCACTATGTATTTTTCTTATTCTTTTGTCCGTCACTCTAACTTCACTTTGCCTTTTTGTTTTTGTTTTGTTTTTGCTTTGCCGGCTTTACATAAACTAATATATGTAGATCAAAGAAGAATAATAATTACCTCATGATGTTTGGTGGTTGAAAAATAGTGTTGTCAACTGGCCTTTTTTTTATGTCAGCTTCAAGGGACCATGAATAAGATTGGTGTTTGGGATTTGGAGACAGGGTTAGGGTTAGAGATTGATGAGCTAAATGGACTGTAATTCTGCGGAAAACACCAATTCTTATTTAATATAATGGAAATATAAATTCTCATGAAACTATGAGAAATTATATAAGCGGTATAAAAGAGAAAGAAAAGGGGTTAGCGAGAGTGAGAAATGGGTATATGTGGGTGAATAAGTGCTTACCTTATATATATGTATGATATGTTTAGCGGTAATAACAAGATGATATGGTTGTAGTTGAAATAGCAATTCAAGTTTTATTGCAATATAAGCATATGCAATATGGAAGTGCAATATTATGATAAGGATTTTAGTTACAATAAATTTAGTTTGTAAGAGTTTCAATTAAACAATTTCAGTGCAATATACGTTTAATTCAATTTAGGTTGGGTTTTATTTTAAATATAAGTATATATAGATATATACATGTATATATATATATATATATATATATATATATATATATATACACATATATATATACATGTATATATATATATATATATATATATATATATATATATATATATATATATATATATATTATCTTAAATTCAAATTATAAACTAAACCTAAAATTTTAATTAATCGCATATCTAAAACTATTATTGCACTTGAAGTTACATTTCTATTCAATCTTTAAATTCTCTTTTGGCACATATACATACATACATTAAATTAATATATATATATATATATATATATATATATAAATATATATATATATATATTATACATATATATATATATATATATATATATATATATATATATATATATATATATATTTAACATTCTTTTCGAAATTGGAAACTTATTCGTTACAATTACTTTTTACAATATATATGGCAACATTGACCTGCAAATAATAAAGGATGACAACTATTATTTTACAAAATCGCAAATGTTTTGGCGATTTTGTACACATAGTTTTAACTGAAAAAATGCTTTTTTCAACAAAAAATACAACTTTCAGGTTTTTATTTATATTTTAACGGTTTTTAATAAACTAAATTTATAACAATTCATTTGATAAACAGTAACAAAAGAGCAACAAAAGCATATGTAACTAATATTCGGATATGTTCTGTAAACCGAAATCAAGTGAAATTGAAGTCCGATGAAACTTAAATATAATTTTCAAATTTGACAAGATGTTGATATTGTTACGAAAATAAGGTTGGGCATCACAGAGTTTATTACATCGCTAATATAAATAAACAAAAGCTGCAAGAACGACTGTACGTGCTATTTAAAAATAACCAAATCTACAACAATAACCATTAGCAGAGGCAAAGTAAATAAAAATAATACGGCAACCACAATAATTAAGCAGCAAAGAAAACAAGTAAGAGACAATAAACAAGCAACAACAAATACTAAGCGCTGAAAAAGGTAGATGTTTACATACGCATGGCTACAAAAGAACTAAAAAGAAATTAAAAGAAAGAAATAGAATCTACCTGAAATATCGAGAGGTTCGAGAGCTTTCGATGTGTTGTTTACTCAGCCATATAAAAAGCACATCGATGCGAACAACAATCAGTTTATTTGGTGTAAACTCAGTTTAAGTGTTATTGGTGTAAAGAAAGTTTATAAAGAGTAAACTCGTGAAGCTAGTAGTGAAGTAAAAAAAACCAGTTTAGTTGGAGCTAACTCAGCAAAGAGAGTTAAGTGTGGATAACCTCTGGTTGAAAAGGTTGTGATCGAACCTAAGTTATAACTACGATCGGGTTGGAAGATCTTTAAGTAGAAAGATCTGTCGAGTAATTGTTGTTGTTTACAAGATTGTAAGCAGACAGAGTAATTAAGAATTAAAATTGTTATTGCCTGTAAAAAGGTTACAAGCAGTGGTGCACAAAACTGTGTTGAATAAAGGATTTTTAATTAAAACCAAACACAAAATTTATTTTATTTTAACTACAATCTACGAAGTCATAAAAACACGTTTTTAAAAAGGTAAAAACGTAACAATATTATTTCTTATCAATACACTTAATTACCTTTTAAATAACTTCCTTGATTATCAAAAGTTTAAAAAAATTGAAAAATTTGAGTTTTATTTGTCTTTGAACTTTTACTCGGTTTTAATTCCGTTCGTTTTCGGCTTACACATATGTTAATTTTTTTTATTCTGAACTGAAGTCATCCAAATCGATTTCTATTTCTATGGTTGAATTTGGCAAACTTACTGATTTTTGTATAAAATTGTCTAAAATTTGTTGAATTTAACAGCTTTGTTCTAAATAAATTTCCTTATAGCCATTGATAGCCTTGGATAAATTTTCTGAAACTTTTAAACTACGAATTTCGTCCGAGTCTTTGTTTTGAAAAATGTTCATTGCTTGCTATACCAACTGCATCGCTTCAGAAATCTTAGCAGCATTAAGTTGCTTTTTTTACTTACTTCGACCTCCAGCGGATTCATCGTCTAGCGCATTTTACTCTGAATTGCAATCAAAATTTCGTTATTTAGCTCTTCGTCGTATAATAGAAGATCATTGATATCTTGTTCTTGCATCCCATCAAAATTTGAATTTTTTGCTGATTCTGCAAGTTTTTCACATATGCGTGAAACATCATTAATATCCCCCAAACTTTGGGAATACAATCAGGCTATAATTGACGCTAAGCTCCGTTCATACATGATTCTTTTACTTCTTTCAAAGATAAATTTATATTTTCAATCGCCATTATGATTCTTCTGATAATTCTTCCAAAAATCTTTCATGGAAGGCAAATTATCTCCCTCCGTCAGTTGCTTGTAGAAGTTGATCAAAAGTACGCCACAGGTAGTATGACTTAAGGTAAGATATAACACCTTGACCCATTGGTTGTATCACAGATGTGGTGTTTGGTGGCATAAAAATAACTTTAATGTTTTCTGAAAAATCATCTAAAAAGACAGGATAGCCTGTAGCATTGTCAAGCAACAATAGCACTTAAAATTCAATATTTTTTGAAGAACAATAAGCCTTTAACTCGGGAACAGTACAATTTTCCGTCCAATCCTAAATGATAATGATGCAGTCATCCATGTATTTTTTATTTGAAGGCCAATGAATAGAAAGTACGCTCTTTTTGACATTTTAAAAGCCACCGGTTTTCAGAGTGGTAAATTAAAAATGGCTTAAATTTAATTTATTTTTCTGTTTTAGCTTTGTACAATCAATTTCATATTAACGTCGCAGATCGAAACCATGCGTTCCAATCTAAAACAAAACCGACGCAACTTGGAAATCACGGAAATTTCAAAAACGTCTGATAATTAAAAGCGACGCAAAACGAAGTGACGCAAGCCGGGGTATTGGTGTATATTAATATGTATAAACTTTTGATACATTTTTAATTTCAATTACTATAATAGCTTTTCACATATTTTTCACATTGGAATTTTAGTAAAAAAACTCTTATAATTTAAAACAGATTTGTAAAAAGAAAAACTGTTGGAATATCTATATTGGGTTTACTAGACTAATAAGGAGGCAATGAAATCACGTTTGAAAAACAAATCACAGTAATAAAGTGGCATCAATTTAATGTCTTACTTAAAACGAAGTGTTGCCATCGTTTGATTAAAAATGAGAACATTTATTTCATTAACCATTTATTCTTCATTGGATTCGTACAGGCATGCATAGATCTGTAAACTCGCAGACAAAGAAACTGACAGACGTACCATACGTGCAGACAAAGATCCTGTGTTCCGTTTGGAACAAATTAATACTTATTTCAATTTAATATACTGACTTATTGAATGCATTTTATTTGAATATAAATCGCTTATATTAGGATACATATGTATGTACATACATATGTAGCATAAATATTGCCAATGTTTACCTACCACTCTTTCACTCTCCTTCCAACTTATGCTTGTAAAGAATCCAAAAGACACATAAGGCAGCCAGTCACATTGTATATAAACAATCACAACCAATACGGTTTTCATATTAATGGATAAAATTTACTTGTTACTCTTCGAATACCCAAAAAAAAAAATTAAGATTTAAAAACACCTATATTGTATTGAAATTATATTGCTTCTTGTCGTTCCAAAAACTTAAAAGTTCGTTAATAGTAATAACCTATAAGTCTAACCAATTTTGTTGAATGCATTCATTGATCATTGGTAGAACATTTGGAAAATACTCGTATGTTCAAAAAATGTTAGTTATGGCATTTCCTCATGAGACCAACGATATATTTCTTCTGATACATTTAAAAACAATTAATAATGACAACAAATTTATTATTTAATTTAAATACATAATTGAATCAATAATAAAAAGTAGACTAATTACAGCTGGTCAACCCTGACTATCCATTATTTTGCAATATAAAACTTTCTTCATCAGAACAACTTAGTGAAACAATTGTTATTTATCTGACATAAAAAATAGAAAGAATAAACTTTATAAAAATATAAGTTATCTGGCTCTTAAGTGGACTTAAAAAAATACTATTTAATAAGATCCAAATACATTTCTCCAAACAAATTAATTCTAAGCGTTCCGCAAATGCTAACCCTACCAATTTGAAATTAGATTTATATTATCTTGAGGATGAAATATTTATAAGCAACTTATTTGCAGACTTCTTTGCTGCAACATATTCGGATAAGCTATTTGATAACCAAACCTTCTATCCTCTCCAAATTTCGTATTTGCTTACAAAAACCGTATTATCGAACTAAAGGTCCCTACAAAACTCATCTATTCTTGGTCCTGATGGTGTAACAAATTGTATTCTAAAAAATTGTTCTGATTACCTTTATGAATTTCTGACTATGATTTTTAGCAAATGTATTGAATTGGAAACAATCAAACATTATTCCATTGTTTAGATCCGGAAGTAAATTGGATGTTTAGAACTATAGAGGAATCGCTAAACTGAATGCAATCCCAAAACTTCTTGAAAAGATTTTAACTGCCAACTTATATCATTAAATTTCATCCCTTTTATCTCCATTCCAACATGATTTCCTGAAATTACGTGCAACAGCCACTAATATTTTGGAACTTACAACTAAAATAAATTATGGTTTTATTGACGACAGACAAACTGATGTTATCTATACTGATATTCGTAAAGCGTTTGATAGAGTCAAGCACTATATTATACTTTACAAGTTATAACGCATGGATTTGGTAATAATGCGATTCGCTGGCTGAAATCTTATCTCTCATGCAGAACTCAACAAGTGAAATTTAAAAAATGCTATTTCTAAAACTATTGACGTCCCTTCCGGCGTACCTCAAGACAGTCATCTTGGTTCGGTATTATTTACATTATTTATTAATGATCTTCCATCCGTTATCCTTCATTCCAATATCTTGATGTATGCCGATGACATTAAAATTTGTAATTCGTTTAATAACTTTACTGGTCAATCATTTTTACAAACTGATACTAATTATTTCAATGAATGCTGTAGTTTTAAATTATTGGATATAAATATTAATAAACGCTGCTCTGAACTTGATACCAACTATTGTTTTAATAAAACTGTTCTGGAAAAAGTAATTAATTTTATGGATCTTGTAATTTTGTTGGATCATACATTTACATTTTGTGATCATATCTCAATGATGGTGAATTAAACTAATGGCGTACTTGGATTTATGAAACACGTTGGTCGAAAGAACTTTTTGATCCTTATGTCACGAAACATTTATTTACATCTTTGGTTCGCCCTATCCTGCAATAGTATAATACGAATTCGTTATTTTGTTTGAGAGGACTTGGATAGTGCTTGTACGTACTTCCTTAACATGAGGCTCGCGCTCATTAAATTACCTACTTTGAAATGCCGATGATTTATGCTGAGTATTTCCTTTCTATTGAGTTTGATTCGAGGTGACATCGCATCGGAGTTTTTACTAAGACGTATTATTTTTAATGTTCCTACCAGACCAACTTGCAACTCTCATGCAAACTACGAATACTTTCGTCAGATATGCTTGAAATTTCATAATTTTTATCATTTAGTTGATTTCCGTGATTCTATTGATATTGTAAAGAGAAAAGTTATTCTGTAGTTTAGTCAATAATTATGAAATTTTTATACTTTTAAATATACTTTATTATATTTATCACATTTATTACTGTAAGGAAATGTAATCCATAGTTCAGAATAAAAATAAATTTAAACAGAAGGTTTAAATTGTAATTAGTGCTAACATTTTATAAAGGTATGTATCAGTTCTAAATATAGATCGTTTTGAATCAAACTAAAACCAAAACCCACATAGTTACAGGTACAAATTTAAATCAAATAAGAATATATTATGACAGGAAATTTTTTAAAATTTTTGTATCAGTGATTGAAAAATTGATGTGAATCAGGTTTTTGTAATTTTTAAATATGTACCATAATGGAAAAATTAATTAGACAGCAATGTTCAACTAAATTGGTTTGGTTTCCAAAAAACAATGTATACTTTTATATGCAAGGGTAATGAACGCAAAAATCACTGCAAAATCAATTAAAACAAGGTTGATTCAAAATTTTTTTGATAACGATTTTGATTCATCATCGTTTCAAGTTGATACATTATGTTTTACAAAAAAACAAAAATTAGCATATTTGTATTTGAAAACATCTAGAAATTATGTTAATTTATATTGTAGTTATAGGTAAATCAAATAATCATGTTAAAATAATGTCAGATACTTATTGACGCAACGTCGTGAAAACTTAAATTGACAAGAATTTCATGATGAATCAATATGAATTTATTGTTGAATAAACTATGAAATCACTTTGATGGTTATATTACAATAACATAAAATTTGAAATGATTCCTACATCCCTTTTTTACCTACTTTTTATTTATTTAATCATATGTTGACAACAACATACATATAATATATAAAAGTTTCTCAGATCTGGCTTACAAGAGTCTCAGATCTGGATTCACTGCACCAGGATTCGCTTTCCTATAAAGTGGATTGAAGAATTTTAGATACTTTAATGAGTGAAGCAGTATGGTTTCTACCTTCAAAATTTTCGCGTCAACCATACAGACCAGTCAGCTCTACCCCTTTAGCTGGTCTTTATTGACTTCGAAAAAGCATCAGACACCCTAAACCAACATGCAATTAGGGACGCTCTTGCTTACAAGGGTGTTCCACCGGAGATAATTATGCTTATTCGACCGGTTTACGGTTTGTTTAACTGATACAAGTCAAATATTGTGCTATTTGGATTCTGACACATACGGTTGGTTACAGTAATGATGTAACTTACCGAATTTCAAGGGCTAACCTATTTCTGTAGCTTTCCGAATCTTGGAGTCGCACGATACAAATGTCATCCAAATATTGGTTAACCGCTGCCTATGAAGGTTTCTCGGGATATTTTGGTTGATACAGGCACTTTGGTTTCGAACCAATTAATTTATGTATATCGAGATACTTAACCGCAAATGGCGCTAAATTGGTCACACTCTGCGCAGACTTATGGGTAATGCTGACTGAGCAGCTATAGATTGAAATCCCTAGGACAACACACAAAGAATCAACCGTTCGTTACACACTTGGCGACGTTGAATTGATGATGAAGTAATAAGTGGAGTGAGATAAAAAATCTTTTTTCAAACCGAACGGAATGGAGAGAATTCGTTGTGCCCTCTAATCCTTGTAGGAACCGCAGGTCGAAATGTAATGGAACGAAAACTGAAAAACTTTTTAGCAAATAACGTTTTCTATTATTATTTTTTAGAACTCAATATGAATTCGTTTATTTGTAAATTTTTTCCATGTTTTTTTCTTGGCAGCTTATGCATTTCACAAGATTAACTTAACATGATCGACATGTTGTTTCAATATGGTTCGACGTTATTTAAGAATAAAAAGTGCTGCTTCAACATTATGTTCTATTAAGTTTTAATGTTAATCTTACAACCGCATACCCTAATTCTTATTTCAAATCTCAATTTTAAACTTCATCTTAAAACCACTGCAGAGTATATCATGAATAGATGTGAGACTAATGCAATAGTATAAAAATTCAATCTTGTTCCCAGTAAACAAAGAATACAACTTTTATAAGGTTTAGGCACTTGGTACACTTAATTAATAAAAATAATATAAATTATCTGATATATAAAAATGAATGTATGTTTGTATATATGTATATCTGTTGAAATCCTGTAGACAGCCCAACGGCTGAACCTATTTCCGTGAAATTTTTTATAGTATCTCTCTGTGTGCCTGGAAAGAACTAAATGATATAAATATTTCAAAAATTCCAGCTGGGCGGTGCGACGCCCATACAAGGTAAATATTTATTTGTCAATACCTTAAAGTGATAACAAGAAGAGTTTTTAAATTTAGTCTACATAGCTCCATAGTCAATACAAATCATCAGCCAAAAAGTGGGCCGAATTGAACACGTTGGCATGGTTCATCTCATACAAATTAAGTATTGATATTTGCCTATCTTGAGGATGGTTAAAGCTAACGTTTCTGAATGTGGTCTGAATAAATTTATAGTCAATACAAATCATCAGCCAAAAAGTGGGCGGAATTGAACACGTTGGCATGGTTCATCTCATGCAAATTAAGTATTGATTTTTGTGTATCTTGAACTTAGTTTGAATGACTTCATAGACAATGCAAATAATCAGTAATAAGTGAGCGGAATTGCTCAAGTGGGCATGGCATCTCCCATATAAAGAAAATATTGACTTTGTATATCTTGATATTTGTTACTGCTAAAGTATCTGTATTTAGTCTGAATAACCTCATAGTCAATACAAATCCTCAGTCAAAATTAATTATTATATATGTATCTTGACAATAGCTCAATCTAGTTCAAATAACGTCGTGGACAATACACATCCTCAGCCAATAACTGGGCGAGATTGGATAAGTGAGCGTGGCACCTTCCATTCATACTAAATATGGATTTATATATATGTGGAGAATAACAATAAAAGCACATCAGCCAAAAAGCGGGAAAGATTGGATAAAAAAGTAAAGGTATCTACACACATATATACATATCTTATATATAAAATGAATGTGTGTTTCTTTGAAAACTGTATACAGTTAAAAAGCGGATTCTGCAGTGTCTTTCTGGAACAAACTTTAGGCTGTCTTATATGTTTGGATTTGCACTGGAAGGAATTAAAATGGTTAAAAAGGTTAAAATATGATAACTAAGATAATAGTTAAGATAATAATTAAGATATGGGTATATACATATCTTATATATAAAATGAATGTTTGTTTCTTTGAAAACTGTATACAGTTAAAAAGCGGATTCTGCAGTGTCTTTCTAGAACAAACTTTAGGCTGTCTTATATGTTTGGATTTGCACTGGAAGGAATTAAAATGGTTAAAAAGGCTAAAATATGATAACTAAGATAATAGTTAAGATAATAATTAAGATATGGGTAGCGAAGCACTCCGGGTTTCAGCTAGTAATAAAAAAATTGCTTGTGTAAATTAAATATTGAATGGTTGGCTCATATTATATGGAACAAAATAGTAAAACCTAGTTTATATTTGCTTTATAGGAACTTTTAACCATATTATATACAATACATATGTATATCCTCTTTATCTGCAACTTGCTTTTAAAAATAGTTCGGCAAATCCTATATTTATTTGTCATTTCTCTTTTTGTGTACCAGCCAAGTCTGGTGAACACGGCGGGTGGGGTAGCAGCTCCCAGCCTGATACTTTGATTGTATCATGAACCGGTTTTGCTTTGTGTGTAGGTGCTTTGTCATGTTGCAAACTTACCCTGCCGTTTCTTGTGGCCTATTCTGGTCATTTTTCGATCAATGGTTCCTTTTCAGAAGAGGAGGAAGACGGACTGGGTTGAGCTTCGCGACATCCTGTCCCAAACTCTTCCTGATCCTCCGAATATAAGTAGTTGCCACGAATATCAAGGCTTCTGTTAAGACCTTGACGAAAGCTTTCGATTGGGCAACGGCTGAGACATGCAGACCAAGGGTCTGTAAGGGTAGAAAGCAACCACCATGGTGGAATTCCGATCTAGGCTACACCCGTAAGGTATGTCGCCGGCTATTTAATAAGACTATGGTCCACTTAAAAACTAGATTAGAAGCGTGAATCTTACAGATCCTTCTGCAGCAGTGTAGAAGGACACTCCGAGACGAGCCGGTTGCGGAAAATCTTGGCATCGGCGATTCCTGGTTTTTTTCTAAAACCATGTAGAAGCTGGACCAAAAGCGGACAGAATACCTTGAATGTCTTGCCAGACGTGCACTTTCCGGGCAGTTTTCCTATTGGGGAGCGTCACGTGGACAACTCACACGATCACATCGAGTCCCATGTTACAATTACGAAAAGTGGGCTGAGGTGGGCGTTGTGCAACTTTGCCCCGCAAAAATCCCATGGCCCGGATGCCATTATTCCTGCCGATCTTCAGAATAGCGCTGATATGGTGATTATTTGGCTGATGGCTATCTATAAGGCATGCCTTGGACCGTGTGCAGGTTGGTATTTATTCCGAAGGGGAGTAAAACCTCCCATACGGGTCCAAAGGACTTCAGACCCATCAGCCTATCTTCATTTCTTCTGAATACTCTGGAAACGTTGGTCGACTTGCATCTTCGCAGTACGATAGAACCCGACCTATTATCTGCGTCCCAACATGCCTACACTAGAGGCAGTTTTGTTGAGACTGCGCTTCACTCGCTTGTGGGGTATATTGAAAATGCCCTCGAGCACAGCGAGTATGTTCTAATGACATTCCTAGATATAGAGGGGGCCTTTAACAATGTGACACCGTATACGATTAGTTCGGCTGTCTCTCATATTTATACAGTGACTCCTGACCGACAGGGTCATTATTTCCACTATGGGATCAGCTACCGTCCACAGGGTGGCTGAAAGAGGCACTCAGCATGGGAGGTTTTCTCCTCTCCCGTGGAATTTGAACGTTAACTCTGCTCCTGGGACTTAATTCTAATCGATTCAAGGCGTTGCCACCAACACAATGCCTCCGCCTTCAAACATCTCTGTGCCTTCTTAGTCGGTGGAGTACTGACTGTGGGCTGAGCATTAACCCGGGAAAAACGGAATTGTTACTATTCACACGCAGGTACAAAGTCCCGACGTTCCCCTTCCGCGTCTGCACGGGGTTGAAGTGGGGCTGTCGGGATAATCCTAGTCTCCAAGCTATTCTGGCTTCAAAATACTCGTGCGAGGGCAGCGAGGGCGAATGTTGCGCTGTACGCCTGTCATAGGGCCGTTGGAAAGTCCTGGGGTCTAAATCCTAGGAGTTACAATTGGATATTCAACATGGTGGTCAAGCCTATAGTTATGTATGGTGCGGTTGTATGGTGGAGGTCTCTGGATAGGGTTCTGCGGAGTGCAGCACTGATGATTACAGGTGCGCTCAGGTCCACTCCTTCGAAGGCCTTGTTTGTACTATTGAACTGGCTTCCAGAGGACCTGATGGCTAGGCAGATGACGGACATGTCTACGATAATGTTTTATATTTTATATTTTATATAAATAATATATATATATATATATATATATATATATATATATATATATATATATATATCTATATATATATATATATATATATATTTTATTTATATAATATATAAAATATAAAGTATATATATATAATATAAAAATAAAATAAATAAAAATAAAATATATATATATATATATATATATATATATATATATATATAAATAAAATTTTTACAAATAGTTAAACGATGAGCATATCGGCAATAAAATAAAGGGACCGCCAAATAAATTTATTTTTTTTTTAAATCTATAAAGAAAACTACTGAATATTTTCTCAAATTTCTTTTTTTATTTGAAAGCACAATCCTACCTTTTAATAATGGAAAATAATTTCATTCAAATGGCTGCCTCGGCTGGCTATGTAGTAGCCTACACGATCGGTCCAAAAATTCGCCCAACATGGCCCGAAAACGATCGCCATTGACTGTAACCGCCACTCCTTGCTCATTTTCGAAGAAAAATGGCCTCTGGACCAAAATCCGCACCAAACAGTGACTCATCTTGGGTGTATCGGCTTTTCAATGTATGCGTGCGGGTTTTCTGGGCCCCGAATGCGACAATTTTGCTTGTTTACATATCCGCCAAGATAAAATGAGCTTCTTCTGAACACATCGCACACATTCTGCAACATTACCATGATTTTCAAAGTAATGTCGCAATATTTTCCAGCGTTGTTCAAGCGTATACACAACCATATTCGTTCAGCGGAAGGATAAAACTAATTATCTGTCAAATGAGACATGAGCTAAGTGTTACCATTCACGAAATAAGCACTAGTTGAAAAAAAAACGTTAGGTGGCGGACCCGATATATACATATATATATATATATATATATATATAAATTATATATATATATATATATATATATATATATATATAAATATATATATATATATATATATATATATATATATATATATATAAATTATATATATATATATATATATATATAAATATATATATATATATATATATATATATATATATATATAAATTATATATATATATATATATATATATATAAATTATACTTTATATATAAATTATACTTTTTAAGTTAACCGGTTATTCGTGTTAAAACAACCGGCTTATTCGGTATTCGAAAAATAAAGATTTTGAAAAAACCATATGCGACGAAACCAAAAAACCTAAAACCGGTCGAATAATAACCGTCCGATCTTCCTAGTGTAAACACACTCATTACTTGTATTACGAACTCAATTTTTCTCCTAAAATATTGAATATATTGAATCGACGAGAATAAATTTTCTATGGTTTACAAAATACTTGTTATCCTGATGATGAACTGAAATTTTTTTGTTTGCAGATATCCGACGTTAACTGAAAAAAGAGAATGGAATTCGCCAATATATATATATAAAAAAAATGGCTTCAGAACTCCGGTAACGGATCTTGTGTTCCTACAAAAGCAAGTTCTACATCTTTGATTAGAAGGAAAGAAGTTGGTTTGGTAAAAAAAGGTTGTTGCCTAAAAAAAATAATAAAAATTGGTGTATTTGCTACAATCGTGTGATTCAGCTTAAGTAGACAACTTAATACACCTTAATACACCAATTTAAACGAACTCAAACATTTTAAAAAGGTTAAAACGTAATAGTTTTTATTTTTATTTTATTTATTCAATTTAGTCAATAGATTTAATCCTTACAGACTAATTACAAAATATGTATAATATGAAAAAAAGTACAAGCTTATATTATCAAATTCTACATTACATTTTTGATACAGTAAAAAAAAAAAGAGAAAAAAGTAAAAATTTATCAAGTATTAAGAAAAATAATAATCTTGTGCTTTATAATATTAATATTTAATGAAAAATCAACAAATTCTGACAAAAAATTATATTGGCGACATAATCTCATAAATGGATCAGCTATAGCATAATTTGATCTTTGAGATCAACAAATGAATCCGCCAACTCTAATTGGTGACCACCCAGTAAATAATTTACAGAATCTACATTACTCCTAGAGCAACGCATGCTTTTACATTTTTTTTAAATTCAGCTCCATCATGTTGTGTTTACACCATAAAAAATGTTATTTAGATCATTTTGAAGACAGACGTGATCAACATAATCATTAAAAGAACGAAATATTTTTACGTCATCAGCATACATCAATATGTTGGCAAAGTTAATAACATTGGGAAGATAATTAAAAGAGAAACTAGGAGTGGCCCGAGATGACTGCCCTGGGGAACACCCGAAGGAACACAATTGTATTTGGAAGTACTATTGTAAACTCGTACAGCCTGCTTCCTTCCCATCAAATACGATTCAAGCCAGCTTAAGCCAATCTTAGAAACACCATACAAATCAAATTTAGTCAGCAGAAGTCTATGATTTACTTTATCAAAAGCTTTACTGAAATCAGTATAAATAACATCAGTTTGTTTTCCTTGAGTAAATGCAGCGTTAATTAATGATGTTAAGTACAGAACATTAGTTGTTGTTGAGCAGCCTTGTTTGCAACCATGTTGATAAGATGAAATTATCGTCAAAGTGTTATAGCAGAGAAAATCAGCGATTAGTTTTTCAAACATTTTCGGAATAGCACTTAAATTAGCAATGTCTCAATAATTTGTTACATCGGATTTATTACCAGATTTAAAAAGCGGTAAGATATGAATCCTTCCAAAACTTAGGAAAATAGCCATACTAAACCGAAACATTAGCTTTCTTAAGTGCCCCAAAAAGTCACTCTCATTGAAAGTAGGAAAAGTTATTATTTGTTTCGATGTAAGCAGATACGGGTACTTATTTTTTATCATTATAAGCAGCAACAGAATAATTATTTGTAAAAAAATCGGCAAAAATATCACATATGACATCAACGTTACAGGATTCGTTACCATTAAATTTCATAACAAATGGAAATCCGCTGGACTTTCTCTTCAAATGGACAAATGTATAAAAGAACTCGGGGTCTTCTACAAAATTGGTTTTTACTTTATTTAAATAGTTTTTATATAAGGCATAGTTAAGCAGATTATATTCTGACTGACAAACGGATTACTTCCCAGAATCAGTAATACAGCCAGACCTTTTATATTTTTTATAATATTTATTCTTGAGGTTTTTTAGCCGGGCCTGTTGCCTTAAGTTCCATGGTGGGCCGACTGAAGTATATAAACATCTCTTGGGAACACAAATTTCAAGAAATGAATGAATCGTATTGCAAAAATGGGTGATCAACCAATCGATATCTATAATGTATTCTGGTTTGTTTATGTATATTAAATCTTATAATGTTGTTGTTGTGAGTGTTTATAATTTGTTCAGATCACTTTTCAAGTAAAACTTAATGTTGTTATTGTAATTGATCAAAATTAGTGATATGCAACTCATGCGATCAAAACACAATATTAGAAAATCATTAAAAATACAACACAAGCAAAACAATAGCACAAGTCTTTACACTAAAATATTCTATTATCAATTAAATTACAGAATTTTGCAGATTTCAGGCTTAAAACCAATCAAAAATTAGAAAAAAGGTAAAAAGGTACACAGAGCGAGCAGAAAACATGTCCGATCGTATTAAAATACTGTATTAATATTAAAAATAATCTATTAATTCTTACCAATATTTTGAAATTTAATGAAATATCTCGAAACAAAAAAAAAAACAAAAACTGGACTTGCCTTACTTTCAAAATAAACGCCCCATATATTGTTAAGAATATCAAATAAATTAAATTAAACTTAATAATACACATTATACAAGTAAACGTGATAACAAATATTATTGGTTTCCTATAAATTTGAATTGAACTCAAGATTCGACAGCTTTAAATAAGCGACAAAGTCAACATGAATTATAAAAATTAAAGATGAATGGATGAATGCATTAGTGTGTGTATAATTGCGATTTAAACCACGGTAAAAAAAAAACAGTAAATTATATAATACCAAATAGATGTATAAAATAGCATCCCTATGGATTAATAAACATGTGACTATCGCGTTAAAGTTTAAACTGTCAGCCATTATATTTGTTTCAGAGCTCCCTTGTTAACATCAATTCATTTCGACATTCACATACACTTACGCAGCTATAGAAACATATCTATATACATATATATATATATATATATATATATATGTATGCATACATACGTATATAAATACTTAAATACAGACATACATTCAAAAATTGATTCACCTAAAGTTTAGAATTCATCTAATTTATGGATTTTGATGACACCATAAGTGTGAATAGGCATTTTACCTTGGCGCGTATTACTAAAATTTTATTATCTCACACATCATATCGGAAGGATGTTGTACACCGTAATGAGTTGCTGTGATGCGTCTGGCTTCTCCTCTTTTACGTCTCACATCACCACCCTGTATATATGTATATTTAATATAATTTTGTGTCGTTAGTATGTTAGCAGTGGTATGTAGACACTGATTTCCATGATAAGGTGGAAGTATATAATAAATAATTTTGGTGATAGTGTGACCTGGAGCTTTAAAATTATAATTTTAGATCACAAAAAATTGCTGTTTCTTCAAAATACAACAAATTTTAACAACAACAAAAAAAAAGAACATTAGTAGTACTTCCCTGAAAACTTGTGTTATTTTCGTTATCAATAAAGTGAAAATTACAATATGATTGTAGGTAAGGTATAACAAATTTCTGAAACAAAATATTCTTTGCATGACATTTAGATTCGAAACATATATCTTTCACTTATTTTTAGGCGAAATACATTTTATTATTTACCAAACGCTAATGCTCTGATAACGCTGGTCTACAAAAAACAAAAAATTTTCTGGCCTTTAAATAAAAATATATGCAAAATAATGATTTTGATACGCTGAATTCAAATCCGTTTTCAGTTTTTTTCCATCGGGCTGAAATTTATTTTTATAGGCGTGGCATATTTTTCACCCAAAATATGGTAGTTATGTCAAATATATTTCATCATAACTTGAAAACGACTTACCCGATTTTAATGCAGGTACCAGCAAATGTTAAGGAATAAAATTTCCTATAAATCACCCGAATAAATTTGAGAGTAAAATAACCTATAATCGCAATCGAAGAACTGGTTGCCGGGCAGATGAAATTTTCGGATATATGATTTTGTTCTTATATATTCTTGTAAATTCACGTGTAGGGGGCATACAGAAATAACAATGATGTTCCTGATTTTGTGGTTCACTCCATATCATTGGTTTCATAAATAATCTTACTATTGCCGTCAAGTCAACCTCTTAATACTGTTGCACAAGTATTACAACATATTTTTGGCAGCCAATATTTGGTTCCAGAGTAATGTTTATAAGCATTCTTTATTTGGGAAGTTGTATGGCGTTGTGATTTAAAATTAATTCCCCAATGATTTTAAAATTAATTTCCAATGTAGCAAAACAAATCTGGAGAATTAAATCTAGGCCATTGACATACTATAATCTAAAACAAAAATCCATTGTAAATAAGCTAACTCTATGTATAAGTTTCGTAAAACACTTACCAAAATAAAAAAATATAAGACGGAAATAGTCCTTGGAGTAGTGTTCAATATTAACTTTTGGTTTTGATAAAATCAAATATCGGATAGGATTTGTTTTTTCCGTTTCGCAAACAAGTGTTGAATAATGAAAAAATTGTGTTATCTTGCTTAAAAGTGCATTTTGTACTGGATTTTTTACCACGATAATAAAAAATTTTACTCTTAAAGTATTTTTTAACTACCATAGCCATAAAATTTGAACCATTTACTTTTGTCAAAGTTATGCACCTGCGTTTATGGATTATTTTACTTTCAACATATCTGGCTTTCATTTAAATGCTAAAAATGTAAAATTTATATTCTATGAATTTTCTTATAACTGTTTGGAAATTAAAACAAACACTAATTTTGCAAAAAAAAAATAAAAAATTTCGTTAATTTTGGTCAAAGTTAGTTACCTATTTTATTTTGAATAAATACAGCAATAGCCAACCGATATTCATGATTTATAGCTTATTTTATTTTTAACATTTTATGCTTTAATTTAATCTAATTTTGCGGAAAAACATTTTTTTCGCAACTTAGTTACGAATAACTCCGAAACTGTTGAAAATACAAAAAAAAAAAAAATTATTGAGGTGATTTATAGGAAATTCTGTTCCTAAACAATTGTTGGTGATTGCATTAAAATCGGTCAAGTATTTTTCAAGTTATGATGAAATATATTGACATAACTACCATATTTTGGCCACAAAAATTCCCACGCCCATAAAAGAAATTTGAGCCCGATGGAAAGAAACTGAAAACGGATTTGTACTCAGCGCATCATGTTTTATTTAAAGTTTTTTTTTGCTGTAGACCAGTGTAATTAAATAAAATGAAATAAATATTGTTGCAATGACAGACAATCGGTGTTAGATTTTAATTAAGATTAAAAAAAATTGTTTATTTTATCAATATTTTCATTTCAAATGAATTAATACTCTCATACTTGTATGAAAACAAGAGTTTTCATTAATTGTGATCATCTATTTTTTACAAAATTTAACATTTTATTTTGTCATCATTCGCTGACATACCACACGCACGCATAAAAAAAATAAAATTAATAATTTAAGCCATGCTACTGTCTTTTTCAAAATTATTATGATGCCGACTCTACGGCGACAATTGCTGCCAACTGCATTCGTAGCCGTAAAGTCGTCTAACCTGCTGTGGTGTATGTGCTTATTGCTTTATTCTTTATCAATTAATACTTTAAACTAAGTCATATAAATCTATTACTTTTAGTACCCTTACTCTTTCTGCTTCTTATATATTTTAAATTATAGTGGGAACACATAAAATAGCATAACAATCATGACATAAAATATGCAATAAAAATCCGAAAATATGATTTTAAAATATGCTCTAAAAAAGTAAAAATGTCTTCCTTTTTAATAAAAAAAAGTTTTATTCTATAACTCAATATCGTTTGTAAACATACGTACATATCGTCATATAAAATCCAAAAAGACCTAAGAAATTAAAAATCGACTTTTTGATTGGTGATGATGCATTCTCTCGGAGTACAACGTTCTTGTCAACAATATTCTAAGCTTAACACAAACGATTTTTTTTCAATATTAGAAAGTTTTTTGCTTTTTTTGAAAAATTTGTAAAATGTAACTTCTGGCTTTTTGGATTTTATATGACGATATATTAAAAGTAAGATATACAAAATTTTACAATTTTTAATTGTTGCAATAAATAACAAAGCTTTGACTTAAATTTTCAAAAGTAAAGCATTATCTGAGCAAACTTTTATACATTAAAAGATTCTATTTTAAAACTTGATTTGAAGGAGACGCCATAGGATATTTTTTTAAATGTTTCCATATAAATATTACTACATAAGTTTTTGATTTTTTGCTACAAAATCTTTCAGATTTTATTAAAATTACATCTTGCTAATATTGAAATTCTAAGATCTTTTTAGAATTGTGTGCGTAGTAATTAAAGTTACCCAACAAGTTAGAACTGGTTCGAGCGTCAATATAAGGTCTAAATACATTTTTTAAATTTAAAATTTTTGTATCTTTTAAAGAAACTTTTTTTAAGTTTGTGTATTGATTTCTAATGCATGTAATTTGTGTTAGTTCAGTTTAAAACATAAAAATGTACTCTAAGGAGGTTTAAAATGCCTTTTAAATTAAAAAAAAAGTTGAAAATATGCATAAAACTCAAATATGCAAACAATGTTGTTATGAGCAAAATATGCACTAAAAAATTGATGCCAAAATTCATAAAAACTCCTAAAACGGATAAACATATTGAACTCGACTTGATTGGATGCATGAGAAAAGACATGCAATTGCTTATTTCTGGTTTTCTTGGTGATTATTTCACATTTAAGTAATACAGTAAAAGTAAAAAGTAATACAAATACTTTGAATTATGCATATCAAAATCAACAAAAATTCTAATTAATTTATTAACAAAAACTTACTGAAACCAATTTTATAAATTATAATCACTGTTACATTTTAACCCTTTTAAAACGTTTGAGTTCGTTTATTTTGCATTAAAATAAAATTAACACCACTTTTTTGTTGTTACAGGTTTATTTCCTCACTTTACACAACTTATTAACTTTCACTTGATATTCGTTTATATAACACTTTTATTTGCGCTTAAATACCACTTTACTTAATGACAGCAAAACAATAACTACTTGACGTACGTAAAGCAGCCTCCTTATACACCTAATTGCCTACAATGTGAAAAGTTTCGAAAATGTCTCAAACGCTTTCATATCCTCTATTTTATTCCGTTAATTCAAATATAATACACAAATATGATCGAATTGGCAGTGCTGTTCGTAACAATACTTTTATTTTTCTTCTATGCATCCATATTATTTTTCAATCGAAGAGGTTACGATTTTTACTCCAAGTCGATCAAAAAACATTAGTAATTATCTACAATCGGTTACTTTTATTTATTATCTTCTCGAAAAATTATTCTGTAGCTTAACGCATTATTTTCAAAAAGATTGTATATATAAAATTATTAACCGTATGCAAAACTTTTATCCAAATAGGTATTGGATAATCAGAACCATTTTTTAGGCACCAAAAAAATTTTCAGTCGATAATTCATTAATGTGTAATATTAAAAAGCAAAACACAATTAATTTATATTTTATAGAAAAAGATTTTAATTTCATCTAACAGTCACAAATAAAAAGAATTTAAATAGTAAGTAGTCAAAATTTTTTAATGATTTGTCTGTACCTGGACATAGTTTTACAGATTTCTAAACTTTATTTAATTTAAATTCGAATTCCAAAAACGAAGTGAATTAATTAAAAGAGTATTATTTCATTGATTTACCCTGTTAATTGCACCAAAAGCTATGCAGTTTAGATGGAGTTAAGCAGAATTTACGGTACAAAATTTTTTTTACTCAGTTTAACATCATATAAAATATTGGATCTGTTAATTAATTAGAGACTGAGTCTAAACATAAAAGACAGTTCCATTGATATATGTAAATGAATAAATAGTTCAATTATTCCGAACAATGGATCTACATTTTCTCAAGTATTTAATATGTGGTCATTTGCAAGCCTATATTTTTCTAAGTATACTGTATATTTACAAGAAATTTATTAACCCATTACCCCCGGTACCTGAAAGCGTCAACCAATTTTAATAAAACTTTGTATGTAGTAGTTTCTAGGTTTAACTACGATATACATATGTACATATTTAAAGTTTGAAGAAAATAGAACAATTGGTTTTTGAGATCTGAGATGGTAAGTCTATTTACATATATATTTTTTATGTTAAGTGTTTTCGAAATAATACACAAACATTTAGTCTATAATAAAGTTCATATTTTCGTTAAAGATATTTACTGAAAAGTAAAAAATTAGTAAAAAATTTGTTTTAAAAAAAGTGCACTCACTTAACAAGTGAGAATTTTATGCTTTTATGTATGTTTTTGATGTAAACGCACACTGCTTACTTACCCACAGCGTTTTGGGTTCTGAGAATGTCACGGAATAAATGAATGAATTGTTCTGTTATTAATTAGCAATTGTGACGAATGCTCTCTTAATAATGAAAGTTGTTCACTACCAGGCAGTCTTCTACACGATACACGAGTTGCGACAATGGTTTTATTCACTCCTTTGTCGAAATCAACACATAAAGTTTTAATACATTTACCATTATATTTCCAACCAAACTTATAAGAAATGTCTACCACCACTTTTTGAATCATACAGCAATTGCAAAAATTGTCAAAATAAACAGCATGACTGCATGACGATTTTACAACTTTCAACAAACTGAGAACAGTATCAGCTCCCAATTCCATAGATTTACCACAGAGTTTAAGATCGTAAATATATTACATTTATTAAGTCAGACATTATACCAAAACGAATGGGCTTACACTTAATCTTAATTTATAAGAATGTCTACCCAAATTTGGAGTCAATTCCCCATCTGCGGATATATTGTAAGCAAATAGTCTCAACTGTATAAAACATTTTTTGCATAAGTCTACTAACGATCTTACTTTGTCGTATTTGTCTCTAGGATCAATGTTGTAATTGTCAGATAAATAATTGTGTCGTTTTATCATATCGGAACGATTCTTCAATTTCTTCGAAAAAAGTAAGAAGTAGTAACAGGGGCATCAGTATAATTTTCATTCTGGTAAAATAGAGGGCCGAATCTAGGGTTTTCAGCGCCCCAGACGAAATAAAATTTTGCGCCCTTTCATACAAAAATATATAAATTTATAGCAATTAAAAAAAAAAAATTGTAAAAAAGGAAAAAAAATCAAAAATACAGTATAAAGAGCAGTGTAACACATTTATTTATTTAAAAAAATAATTCAATTAATTAAAATATTTGTTTTTTTTTTTCAAAATCATACTAAATATTATTAAGATATAGTAATTCCAATTTTTGATATTTAAGTAAAGTAAATATAAATAAGTAAATATGTTTCATAAAAATAATTTTTCTAGCTTTTAAATCTGCAAACTTTTGTATGTTTTCGCTCATATTTATATTTTGCAATTTCATTGTTTATAGACAAAAATGACATGCCGTTTAATATTTTTTTGTCATCGTTAATCTTAAATATATTTTAATAAGTTTCAATTTACTGAAACTACGTTCACAAGTTGCAACGGTTACAGGAATTGCTTGCAATATCCTTAAAGTTGTCCACAAATTTGGCATAATTGTAAATATGTAGCTCGTTAATTTTTATAAAATTAAGAGTCTCTAAAGGGTTGTTAATTTTCAGGAATTTGTGTTTTGAATGATATAATTTCATTCATTAATTCAGTACCACCAATATCAGATTTTTGTTGTTCTTTTAAAAGCAAATGTAAATTCATGCAACATTTGCGTAATTCTTCATTATTTAGATTCTTTTTTAAATTACACAAAAAATTATTCAAAATATTTTAGTTTGTTCAAAACGTTCAACCAAAAAAGACTTGATGTTGAATACATTTATTTTGAAATGTGTTTTCGCATTAACAACAACATTATCAATAGCTTTATACAGCGAATGCGTTTTTGTATAAAGATCGGTTCAGTATCCACTAATTCAGCTGGCTCTCTCACATCTACCAAATATTTTTCAAAACCATTAGAACGATAATTTTCAAGATATTTAGAGCAAGACTGTGATAAGTTAACAGCATTATTTAAATCCATTGAATAGACCTGTAAGCCTTTATTAACAATGTGTATGTTGGACAACAGATCATACCAAATAGCTGTTATTACTAGATATGAATATTCGCATATTTGTTCTGATAACGTAAATGCTTTATATCGTGCACCAGTATCTTCAGAATTTTGGTGTACTTGTAAAAGAGCATTGTATATTTCAGTTATTTGAAATCTCAAAAGTTTGATAAAATCAATTCAACTTTCCCAACGGAAGCAGAAAAAATGTGATAAACGTTGCACAATACCAAAAATAGATGTACAGGGTGTCCGCCGGGAAGGTATACTACTTTGTTTTGCCGCCATTTTGTTAAACATTAGTCTTGACGGTTTATATTTGGCAGTCGTAAAGTAGATACATGGCAAATTTATTATGGAAAAATATTCTGTAAACCAACGTTCTTTAATCGTTAAACCACTTTATCAAAATCAATTATCGATTTTCATGCAAAAATCATAATGAGTGACGAGGCACATTTTCATTTGAATGATTATGTGAATAAACAGAATAGTCGGTTCTGGGTTACCTTTGCATCCATTAAAAGTGTAAGTCTGGTGTGCAATTTGTTCAGGAGAAATCATCGGAACTTATTTCTTTGAAAACGGCGTAACGGTAACTGTCAATGGGTAGCGATGTCGTGATGATTGAAAACTTTTTAATGCCACAACTGCATGCTTTCGGCTTGACTAACACGTGGTTTCAACAAGACGTTGCCACATCGCATACAGCCAGGATTACAATGGAATTACTGCGAGACCTCTTTCTACAACAAATTATTTCAAAGAATGGTGATGTTGATTGGCGGTCGCCTGATTTGACTGCTCCAGACTTCTTTTTGTGGGGATATCTGAAAAGCAAGGCTTATGCAAACAAACCAGAAACGCTGGAGCAACTCAAACAAAATATTCGTGATGAAATACCTCGTATAATGTGTGAGAATGTAATGAAAAATGTACTCAAAAGGGCTCGCATTTGTGAGGCTAACAGAGGCGGGCATTTATCCGATATTGTATTCCATACATAATTGCCAACATTAAATAAAACGTTCTCTTTCATATAATCAAAAATTATAAGCAAACAAAGTAGTATACCTTCCCGAGAATACCCTGTATCTTGTGTGCAAGATATAGCTGCAGCCGCAATCAATAAATTGAGGCAGTGGCATCCACATGGCATTAAAAAGCACGAGGATATTCGCACAACGATCTTCCGAATTCTGAGCAGAAATTTGGGAGATGTCCCGTCTCTTTGACGTCCGGAGGTTCCAGCACTGATATTCAGAACAGATTGGACCTATTAAGGCTGACCGATTGCTATAGGGCGTTCTCTTTCGTTCAGGCATTTATAAACCACTGTCTACGGTGAATTTTAAAAAATTTTTTACACCAAGTTCTTGTAATGAAGGAAGTAGACTGGGCACACTCTGAGGAAATCAAACTACGACTTAATAAAACTACCCATTGAATTGAACTAGCAGATAAACAGAATAATCGGAAAGCAAGCCAATTGCTAGAGAAGACAGATTTGAAGAAATGCCCATAGCATGACTTGGTATCAGATTAGATCATCGAATTTAGATAGGCATAAATGGAAAGAATTTCGTTATGAATCTCTGATTCCCTTGGGATCTTTTAAGGTATAATAACAAATAACAAGTTTAGTATTACAATTAAATAATTAAAATTTTTAGCTTTCTTCTAAAATGACTTATAAGTCTTGAAAAATTGGCTCTTAGATTTGAGATACGTTTGAAAAACCCTATGTATTTTAATTTCTTCACAAATATTATCTGGAATTATGTAATTCTTACAGCATGAAGCATTTTAACTCAATAGTTTATATGAAAAAAAATTTCAAGTAGAAAAACGCACAGAAAATGAGAAAAAATGCAACTTTTCCGTAATTGAAACGCGACAAATATAGTGCGAAAGGCGCTGAATTGGAAACACTGCTTAAGGCTAAAAAAAAATCTGCGTGATTTTAAGTTGCATGTCTTTTTTCAATTGTTGTTTTTTTCTACTGTTTATTTGCCTCAATTTCTAAAGCACCTTTTTTGTATCATTTTCTAATAAGACCCCACATCTAAAGAGCTTTTGCTTCATTATCTTAAATATTTTTTCCCGTTTTTCGCTTAAATTGTCCTCGTTAAATTGTCCCAAGTACTTGTTAAATTTTTTGAAACTATTTGTTTTATAGAAATATTTGCTTTTTTACTATTAATTAAAAAAAATTAATCATAAAATGTTTCAATAAAGGAGTTGTTAGCTTTAGGTTTCATTATTTTTATTAGTTATTTTATGTTTTTGTCTATTAATCCTTTTTTGAGGCATTATTAATTCTGAATATAGAAAAGTTTTCTTATAAATATTACAATAATTTAATCTGTTGACAATATATAATAAAATAATTAGCGTTGTGACCTTTATTTGGTATTAAAGAAAAAACAATTTATTTTTAATTGATTAATTTTAATTTATAAAATCTAAAATATAATGAATGTAGAAAATAAGGGTTATTTTTATATCAGCGCCCCTCAAAATTCTGCGCCCCGGGTAGTCGCCCGGTTCGCCCACCCCTTTATCCGACGCTGGTAAAATATGATAGCCAGTAAATAACAAAAATCCAGCGAATCGAGAGGCGTATATATAGTTTGGTCACCAATAACACGAAACAGTTCATTATCAAAGATAAACTAGTTCAATTGTGTACTTAACTTTTCCACAACATCACGAACGTGGTCTTATTTACAATATTTCAATATTTACTGGAGTTCTATTAAACAATGATGGTTTTATTAATTAACAAAAACTTACCGTGATGATAGTATTCCAAGCGTTTAGTCAGACTAATGTAAAATGTTTCGTAGATATGGTATAATAAATGTAATAAGAACTATTGTTTAAAAACAATTGACTATTAGCCAATTTCATTCTTTATACAATTTTTATACTTATCTGAAAACATGACTATTTTTGGAGGCTTGCGAAAAGGCGCATAAATACAAAATTTACAAATCCTCTAAATTGTTTTGTTAAAAAACACTAAATTAAAGCTTAATCGACAAAAAGTTCTCTTTTTTACATATTACTAGGTTTAGAGTTACTTGTGCTAGTACCTGCTACTAAGTTAAATTACCATGTAGTCAATAAAAGGTTAAATCATAACCAAAAATATAATTATAAAGTACTATTTAATCGCAACTGGTTAACTGACTATTTGCCAATTATTCTTATCTTCCATAATTTCTATTGTTCTCCATATTGCACATGAAAGCATGTGAATATTAATATATAGAAAATTATGTACTTATTTGTACATACATATTGTATATATTATGTACACAAAGACAAATTCATGCAACAACATGCATTTATAATATGCAATTAAATGATTATACAAAACGTTAAAGTTTTTTTTTAGTTGAGTACCTGTTCGTATCCACTTAATGTTGGCAATAAATGGTTGTTGTTTATTATTTTAAATTAAATGTAACGAAAACACACACTCAACCACACGTGCAAATACACACTCTATCTGTATTAGTGTTGTTCGGGGAAATAGTCCGTATTGGTGAATTTACTAGGGAAATGGGACTGCACCTGACAAGGGTTCTGTTTATTTTAATAATTGATTTGTTATGTAGCTCTCATTGCAGGGTTTAATTGCTACTTTTTTGTTTACGATAAAAATTCGCTAAAAATTCATGTATCATTTATTCCCGCCTTTTAAGACTTATATTTGCCCGAAACAAAGTTCAAGTAAGTTTTTATATACCTTTAATACTCGACTACATTACAAAATCGGTACAACTTCCAATCTGTCATACAAATATTTAGGCGAACAATATTAACAATTTTGTTCAAATCGGTCAACATTTTGTTATATATATATGTTAAGAACTAAAAAAACTCATCAATTTTTCGCGATACAACCAGGGTGGCAGAAACTCGGGAATTTAAAAAAAAACCTAAACCACCGGGTTTTATTGAGTTTTACAGCTTCTTCTTAATTTCGTTCAATTCGTCAATATTTTTTATTTGTTAGTAAAATTAAGTTATTTCAGTATTTATAATGCAATTTTGCACTCTTGGTCAGATCAAGAAGGCGTTGTGTACTTTGGGCTGCTAAAGTGGAACCGTGCATTATGAAAACAACGGCCAGAATACAATGGCAGGCATGATTCACTTATTCTTTTGCATTACAACGCTCTGCCTGATGTAGCAAAAGTTACCAAACGATTGTCAGAAACTATCAATTGCCGAATCCGCCGTCTTCTCCGAACATTGGTCCCTCTGACTATTGGCTATTTTGACGAATACAATATATTTTAGCATGTGACCGAATCATGGATTTTCAAGAAATATAAATTCGGCTTCAATATTGTATCGCCTCAGAAGACGAAAAATGGAATTCGGAAATTAGATCAGAAGTGGGAAAGATGCAAGCACTGATTTGATAAATTTTTATATCGTTAAATTTGTAAAAATAACGTACCAAATTAATTTGTGCTTCCAATACGTAAATTATACCTTTTTTGTTGTAAATAAACTACGAAACCCTTTAAATAAAAAACCCACCAGGCTTTTTTTAAGTATAATACCGGGTATAATTGGGTTAACCAGTTGGTTGCCAACACTGGAGAGAACCGAGTTCAACTGAATTAAGGTTAAATGTAGATGACCTTATATCATTTTCAATATTATAAAATACATTTTCTTATAACGCCAAATTGGTCAACAACTAATCCAAAATTGATTTTGCTTTCGTACGAACTTCCACACAAATTGTAGCGATTAAAACTTTCATTCATATTTTATTATTTACTTATATAATTTTCAAATATTAAAAGTTTTCTACTTGTTCATTAAACATTTAATATCCTTACCTGCGCCTTTAATAATAAAGTAGCATTGGATTACCAGCAATAATTTGGGGATAAGTCTAACATGCATTCCAATTTACAACATCCAATGTGTCCAAAAACGCCTTACTACATGCATATTGTTACGAAAATATAAATGGCTAATGCATTTAGAGGCATAAACTTTATTATAGAAGTTATTATACTTCTTTGTGTTAAGGCTACGATCACCCTATCAATGCTGCAGTTATTTGAATGGTGTTACCAATTCAGTTTTGGGTATTGAACTTTATTATGGCAGAGAGCATTCGAATTAATATCAATTTACTATAAAATACGGCGTATTGTGCTTAGTGAATCAATTATAGTTTAGCAGTCATATAGTATAGTTGTACTTAGGGTTGAGTGTTGACGAAATTTGTGTATTAAACGGATAATAAATAAGTTGTACACTATATAGTTATAATTGTGGAAATACACGAATATATAAAATAAAATAATAAATTCGTGTCATTTATTTTACTAAATGCAGTTTAAAAAGAACTCAAACGTTTTAAAAAGACTAAAACGTAACAAGATCTATATCAAAGAACTGGTCACAAACTCAAGAAGAAAGTATTTAGTCAAATTGATCAGTACCTGACATATTTTTAATGCAGCCAATGTAGTCATCTATGGTTTGATTTTCCCTGTTTCTCTTTTTGATTTCTTAAAAAAAAAAACATAAAAAAGGCGTTTAAACCTACCTGTTTTTAATTATTATTAATTTAATTATTGTTAGAGTACACAGTAAATATTGTTTTTGTATATCTTCAGAACGGTTAAAATGTGTTGGCAACATTGACTTTGACAAAAAGTTGGCAATACAAAAAGATGGGACTATCTGGCAACCCTGCCAACGAAATAATTTTAAATGTGTAAATGAACATGAGTTTTTCTTAGTTGCTTGTCTATGAAATCTAATTCTACTGAGATCATACTATACTTCTACTACTTCCTTATTTTTATTTATGTTTGAAAAATTTATTCAGCAGCAGATTTATAAATATGTAAATGATAATGGCCTGCTTACGGAAAGACAGTCTGGCTTTTGACCAAAACAAAAGTACAACTGCTTTTTTGGTTGTATCTTAGGAAATACGAAGATACACTGATCAAGATGACATTACTTTTCTAGTTCTTCTAGACCATTCCAAAGCATTGTCGTATTTAGCAGATCGTCATCAATCAGTTTTTTTTTAAATAAATTTTTCTGTCCATTGCATGTCTCTAAGGGAGGCCACAGGGCTCTAGTCTCGGTCCACTTCTCTTCAGTAATTTTATCAACGATTTAGTTGAATATTTGTTGTTTGGTAGGGTACATTTGTATGCTGATGATGTACAAATTTACATAGGAGCTGAAAGAGGTAATCTGGATGAATGTGTGCTCAAACTTAACGGCGATCTTAAGAGGGTACACGACTATGCCAGTGGAATAGTCTTTCCATCAATCCCTCGAAATCTAAATGCTTAATGATAACTCCAAGATCTATTAAATTACCAGTGCAATCCGTGCGACCAGCAAATACTACTACGACAGCCTCAGGTAAAAATTTTTCTATGTTGAGAAATCTGTGGAGAACTCGGTACTTTACACCACTGAGAGTTCGTATGTTACTCGCCAGGATATATCTAATTCCAGTATTATTATATGGTTGTAAAATATTTGCATCTTGCGACTCTGCTAGCCTAAAAAGATTGAATGTAGCTTTCAATGCTATAGTAAGATATGTTTATAGATTATCAAGATACGACCATGTATCTGCTCTTGTGTCATTTGACGATCTGCTAAAAGTAATTAATTCTCGTGAACCGAAATACCACTATGAAAGATTGTCGTTTAGTCGCTCGCTGAGACTGAATGATCTTATCCAGTTTAGGCATCGTTCTCTCATATCAGCATGGTCGTTTTTCATCTTTTCTATACATCTTTGGAATGCATTACCTACCGGATCAAAAGTCTTTAGCTTTGTTTTGCAATTTAAAAGGCTTTGTTCAGCTATTCTCTTGATTTTTATAATATTTGGTAAATTTTTTCTTTTTGTTTTAAATTAATTTATTATATTATTTTTATTTATTTTAAATGTAAATTGATTATCACTGTTATTTTTGTTTTTTTTTTTTTTTTTTTGTTTAATGCTTATTATTTTGGAAATGTTAATTGATTAACGAAAAAAAGCTTTATAAAACTATAATTATAAGACCATAGGTCTTGCTGTATAGACCATCAAATAAATAAATAAAAGTGCATAATGGCGGCAGTCTGACAAGAACACTCAAACGAGACACATGGGTATTCCCAAAATTTAATGGCTTTATAAACATCATAATTTAAAATAAAACTCTTTGAAATTAAAATAAAGATTGTTGTGTTTCCCCTTTTAAATGTAATTTTCTAAATTTCAGTTAAAATTTGGCGGAATTTAATAAGTGGCCTAGTACCTTCCATTCATATTAAATACGGAATTTATTATATGTGAAGTGTTTTTACAAATATATTTCTTTTCCAACAACAAGCAAACAAATACAGCTGACTACAAAAACAAAATAAATATGTTCAAAGGTGCAACATTCTCACCCTGTGATTTTATTGAGGGTGAGGAGTGCAAAATATTTTAGTTTTTTAAAGGTTACATTTTTAGAAAAGAACATGCAACTTTTTTAAGTGTGACCTTATTTTTCAGAAAAGAATACAAAAAAAGTAAAAGGGCAATAAATATTCAATATTTTCATCAGAAAAGAAAACGCTAATATAATCTTATATATAAAAATGAATGTGTGTTTGTTTGTATTCTATAAACAGCTAAACGGCTGAACCGATTCTTTTGAAATTTGTACAATATCTTTCTGTATGTCTAGAAAGAACCATATTCTATATAAATTTCAAAGATTTCATACAAAGTAGAAAATATTTTTTTTTCTATCTTCAAAATAGTAACAGAAAAAAACTCTAAGTTTAACCCAAACAATTTCATAGCAAATACGAATCAGCAGTCAAAAAGTGGACGCAATTGGACCAATGGGCATGATACCTCTCATACAAAGTAAGTATTGATATTAGTATATATATCTTGACAACGGTTAAGGCTAAAATTTCAGAACTTGGTCTGCGTGACTTTACGGTCAATGCATATCATCATTCAAAATCTGAGCTGAATTGAACGAGTGGGCATGGTACTTCCCATACAAAATAAATATTGATTTCGGTACATTTAGAATGACTAAATCAAAAGCTTCATTATTTGGTCCAAATAACTTCATGGTTAATAAAATAACTTCAACTGTCAAAAAGTGGTCGGAATTGGTCAAATAGGCATGGTAACTCCCAAACAAAGTAAATATAGATTTTTGCATATATTGAAAACGTTAATAGTAGAAGTTTCTAAATTAGGTTTAAAGTGAACATTATCAGCCAGTAACAGGGCGAATTAGATAAGTGGGTGTGAGCCTTTCATTCATACTAAATATTGAATTTTGTATATGTGGAGAACGGCAGCAATTAAAACAGCGTAGTCTATTAACATGAGCCCAAATGCGGGTATTCCAGAGAGCGCACTTGATAAAAGCTTACTATACATGTATCTTAAAAAGGGTCCGCCATCTAACGTTTTTTTTCAACTAGTGCTTATTTCGTGAATGGTAACACTTAGCTCATGTCTGATTTGACAGATAATTAGTTTTACCCTTCCGCTGAACGAATATGGTTGTGTATACGCTTCGCTCAGTGGGCCTGCGATCGACTTACAGAAGATGCCGATTTTGCCAAAAAAATCATCTTTTCAGATGAAGCTCATATTGATCTTGACGGGTATGTAAACAAGCAAAATTGTCGCATTTGGGGCACAGAAAACCCGCACGCATACATTGAAAAGCCAATACACCCAAGACGAGTCACTGCTTGGTGCGGATTTTGGTTCAGAGGTATAATTGGGCTATTTTTCTTCGAAAATGAGCAAGGAGTGGCCGTTACAGTCAATGGCGATCGTTATCGGGCCATGTTGAATGAATTTTTGTTCACAAAAATTGAAGAAGGGGATATTAGCAACATTTGGTTTCAACAGAACGGCGCTACGTGCCACACAGCCGGAGCTACACTCGATGTTTCCGCCCTGTTTTTGAAGATCGCATTATCAGCCGTAGAGCTGATGTCGTTTGGCCACCTCGAAACTGCGGCTTGACACCGTTGGACTATTATTTGTGGGGTGCCGTCAAAGATAAGTGTTACGCCAACAAGCCAGAGACAATTGACGCTTTAAAGGACAATATTCGTGAAGCCATTGGTGAAATGCAGAAAAGAAATTTGAGAAAATATTCAGTAGGTTTTTTTACAGCAAAAGGTGAAAAATTTAAATAAAATAACATTTAAGGTATTAATTAAGATGAGATTAGTGAAACACGACGGGTTTTAGCTAGTAATAAATACGTTAAAGATCGCATGACTACCGGTGGGTCACTCCGCAACAACATTACAGGCCCGCGTGCATGTTTTACGTGGGGACCGCTTGTATACCGGTGGGCATGATATAAATTCGATTTATGTACACTAGTCCATTTGTCGGTCCCTCAAAGAGACACTGCATATAGCGGGCTTAGTTAATTCGACATAGCCTCATTAAAAAAAATGCTTTCCATATGTAAGAAATAAGATTTTTCAATGCGGTCTTCAACATGTTAATATAGGGGTAGCAACGCCGGGTTTCAGCTAGTAAGTAATAAAAAATAATTTCGTTTGCTTCTTTCATTTTTTATTTTATTGTTTTCGTTAAGCGCCATTAATAGCCATAAATAATAATAACCTAGGCTGCCCACCTCTGTATCATATTTTACGTTACTGGCTGATAGTTTGTGTCTAGTACAGTGAATAGTAAAAAGTTACAATCAATAGTGAGTAAAAGCCGTTCGCCACTTTAGAACTGGTGGGTTGTCAAATGTTAATATTCTGTAATGTAGTAAAAGTAACAATTTTAGTTGTGTAAACAGTGCGTTAAAAACACATTAATTAACTCTCTCTCTCTCTCGTCTTACAACATTGATGGTAATGAGAATTAACCAAAGGTAATAATACATTATAAAGGGTGATCCAACCAAAACGCACGATGTTAATTGTAAATAAAACAAAAATATTTCAGAGAATTATCTTAATACATTTTACTATAATAGAAGGAGCTATGAAAATTATGTCCGAAACAAAATAATGGCCAAATGTTCGCCACGGCTTCGGTGTCACACCTTTATCCGTCGGTCCGACATAATTGAGGTTCAATGTCGTTAATGTGCCAAATTATCTCATCCTTTAGCTCTTAGATTGTTCTTGGCTTGTTCTTTTAAGTCTCCCACAAAAGAGCCATTGTTTCGTTGGCTGTGTGGCAAGTTGCACCATCGTCCAGGTCCATATCCTCAATTTCTGACCATAAGAAGTCTATTATCATTTCGCGATAGCGAACACCATTTACTATTCGGCTATTTAACAATCACTCGTAGATTCTCATTTGCCCAAATGTGGCAATTCCGCTTATTAATGAATCCACTGAGGTGAAAGTGTGCCTCGTCGCCGAATATGATTTTCTTTGTAAAGTGACCATTCACTTGTGTCTGTTCAACTAACAATTTGTCGCATTGACGACGCTTGAAATGGTCAGTAGGCTTCAGCTCTTAAATATTTTTCAAAATTCGCATCAGTGATTGTGTACATCTTCATGGTTAATTTGTCAAACACTTAACAAAGAAATGTCAAATTAAGTCGGGCAAAAAACTTGCCGTTAGAGTGACTAACAATTAACATCGTGCATTATAGTTGGACCACCTTTTACACATTATCTCATATGACTTTGTGCATTATAATAAAGTGAAATATAAATTAAGTTAAAATGCTTTATATAGCGTTAAAGGACAGCCAAGTTACAGTCAGAATTTAATAGATTCATATGGATTCAAAAAGGAAATATTTAAGACTGAGTTAAAGATGGTTTAAAAGAGATCCAACACAAAATTTTAAATTAAATTACAAAAAAAAAAGGTTATGATTTTTGGCTTACTTAAAGATGTCACAAATATTGGCTTTGGACATACAATGACTCAAAGTAATAATGGAACAGTTTGTATATTTAATTTTGTTCCTTAATATGAAATGAAATAAATATTTTTTTGATACAATGATAGCTGCTTTTTAAATACTATATAGTATAGTATAGATCTTTGATCAGCAAAAAACAACAGAAATACAGAAAAACAACAAAAATACACTGATTTTAGTGTCAAAGTATATAAAGTGTATGCAAAACACGGTGAATTCGCCATTTAAACCGCGGTAAACTTTATTAAAAATTTTATTTATGTTGTTAGTTTCTGTTATTCAGCTAAAATTCTTACTTTGTAAGATAACACGGTGAGACCAAAAAAAAAACCTGGCCAGTGATACTATTTTTCTGATAGGCGCTGCAGAGCAGAAAAAAAATCTGTTTTTGAAATTTTCGAAACACCTCTAAAGTTTCGAGCTACGGATAAAAAATCTGTTTTTCGGACCTTCATGTACTTAGAAGCTAATAACTTAGCTGAATATTACCAGATTTTAAGTTTTTTTTTTCGA